>CM062814.1:119877593-120401216 GCA_031772625.1 Pinus tabuliformis
CACCTCCCCTACATCATCAAGCCCTTCATGATGAGGTACTGTGTGATATTGCTTCTCTTGAAGTTTGTGATGTATTATTAGGAAAATCATACTTGTGGAAGCAACATGTTGTATATGAGTCTAGACCTTGACCTATTATTATTACTTTGGGCAATAATTTGTACAAGATACTATAGGGAGCCCCGCCTACCACCATCTCTTTGATCACTACAAAGCAATGTAGCAAGATCATTTTTGAGACCAGGAAATTTGTTTTCCTTGTAATTTTCCCTCAAGGCAAGAAGAAGGTTGTGGCCAGGGCTCCTCCACACAACAACGATAGATGGACAAGGTCGTCGAGGAGTATAGGGGAAATTTTTCCTCACATGGGGGGTATCTATGAACTATCAGGTCAATCAATCCATCGATATAACCCCAGGCACGCCACTACCAAATCGACCGATCTATCGATGGTCTATTCTAGAGGACGATGAGATCAAGAGGTAGATTTAGGAGCTGTTGCAGAAAGGGAAATTTAGGCCAAGCTCATCACCCTCTGGGAGCCTAATTGTAATTGTATGGAGGAAGGACAAGACCTTTAGACTCTGTATTAACTATCGGGCATTGAAAAAGATCACTATCTGTAATAGGCATCGAATCCCACAGATTAATGACCTTCTGGACCACCTTAAGGGTGTCAAATATTTTAACAAGATTGACTAGAATTCTGGTTATCACGAGATGCCTATCAAGCCCTACAATGTGTGGAAGACTACCTTCAAATCCAAGGAGGGCCTTTTCAAATGGTTCTTCATGCCTTTTGGGCTGGCAAATGCCTCTGCAACCTTCATGAGATTGATGGATGACATCTTGTGACCCTTCACCAATGCATTCATGGTGGCGTATTTAGATGACATATTGATCTTTACCCAGAGCTGGGAAGAACACCTCCATGATATTCAACATGTACTTCAAACCTTGCGACAACACAAGTTGTGTGCCAATTTGGAGAAATTAACTTTTGGAATGACTCAGGTTCAATATCTGGGGTACATCATTGATGAGTAGGTTGTGCATGTCGACCTAGCCATTATACAAGTCGTTCGGGATTGGCCAACCCGAACCAATCTAACAAAGCTTCGTAGCTTTTTGGATATTTACAATTTACACTGCAGGTTTGTGTTGGGGTTCTCTCACATCACTTAGCCTTTAATTCAAGTCACCAAGGGTGGAGCTAAAGAAAAATTGTTTTGGTCCAAAACCCAACATAAGGCATTTATCGATTTGAAACATTTCCTCTGCCTTGCACCAGTTCTCAAATTACCAGACCTGCAACAACCATTTGAGATTGAGATAGACGCCTTAGACTATGCTATTGATGTAGTTATTACTCAACAGGGGCATCTGGTGGCTTACCACAGTGAAACACTTTCAGACACAGTTCAAAATTATCCCACTTATGAAAAAGAAATGTATTACATTGTGCAGGCATGTCGTCAATGGAAGCATTACATTCTGGGGAAGGAAACGATCATCCACACAGGCCACCGACCCCTGCAGTTCATATAGACACAAGGGAAGTTGCAGAATGATTGTCATCAGAAATGTTCCACATACCTACAATAATTACATTTGAACATTAATTACAAGAAGGGAAGAACCATGCCTTAGCTGACCACCAGTCATGGTGCTAATCATTGTGCTCACGTCTTGTGGGCACAAGACTTCGGGGTGGCTGCATATTTATGAGAGGGATCCAAAATTTGGCAGCACATATGAGACACTCCTGGAAGGTAAGAAAGTTCCAAATTTTCACCTTTAGGATCCATTGTTATGCCATATGGGACACATATGTATTCCTTGAATCAAGTGTGCTGATATGATTTAGGAGGCACACTGCAGTCAAGTTGTTGGATATTTCAGAGTAGAGAAAACAGTGACAGTACTGCAGAAGTATTTTTATTGATCAAACCTTCGTCGCAATGTTGGGAGGTACATTAAATATTACACTGCTTGCGCCATTTCCAAACCAACCATCAAGAAGTAAGGCCTATATAATCCTCTTCCTACTCCTAGTCGACCTTGGGAATCCATCTCCATGGATTACATGTCGGGCCTTCCTTCTACTAAGCATGACAACAACTGTGTTTTCATGGTTGTTGATAGATTCTCTAAGATGGCCATTATGGCAGCCTACAGGAAGAGTATCACAACAGAGGCCACTGCTAAACTCTTCATTGAGCCAGTGTCGGTACACTTTGGAATCCCACAGTCCATTGTATTTGATTAGGACAACAAAATCCTATGTGGACCGTTTCTCCAAGATGGCACACTTCATCCCTTGCAGGAAAACCAGTGACGCCACCCATGTAGCACACTTGTTTTTCACTGAAATTGTCAGACTACACGTCTTACCCAAGTCCATTGTTTCTGACAGGGATGTGAAATTCACAGGACATTTCTGGCACACCTTGTGGAAAAAGCTAGACACAAAGTTAAACTTCAACTCCGCTTATCACCCACAAACTGATGGGCAAATGAAGGTGGTGAACAAGAGTTTAGGAAACCTGCTACATAGTCTAGTTGGGGAAAATTCACGAATGTGGGATCGTGTACTTGCCCAAGAAGAATTTGCTTACAATGATTCACCAAATTGAAGCACGGGAAGTAGTCCTTTCCAAATCTTGTATGGAATGCATCCTCGAGGAGTGCATGAGTTACGAGATTTGGTACAGTTAGAAAGAATAAGTGCTGACGAGGAAGATTTCGCAATAGCAATTAACGACCTACATGAGCAGGTGAAGTCAAAATTACAGGACAACAGTCAAAGGTACAAACAAAAAGAAGATCTGAAAAGACGGGAGGTACAATTTAATGTAGGGGATCAAGTCCTAGCACATCTGCGTAGAGAAAGATTCCCTAAGGGCGAATACAATAAGTTAAAGTTTAAGAAAATTGGACCTTGCAAAATTCTGCGTAAGTTTTCTGCAAATGCCTATGAGCTGTAATTGCCCCCAGGTGTAGGAAAATCACCCATCTTTAATGTGGCAGATTTATTCCCATACATTGCCAGTCCTGAAGGGGATAGTTCGGCGCAGCAAGATCGGATACCCAGGAAGAGAGTAGTTCGTGGATGAGACAAATGCCTTCAGCTCAGCCACTTGAGATCGAAGGAATCCTCGATACACAGGTGGCCAGGCGGACTCGAAGAAAGGAGTACCTACAGTACCTCATCAAGTGGAAGAACCATCCCATTGAGGACAATTCATGGCTTGACGCAGGTCAGATACAATGTGCAGGGTATTCTATCGAGGAGCTCATGGACCGGAGCCATGAATTTTCATCTACCCTGGGAGCCTGATGCAGGAGCATCCAGCTAAGGGAGGTTATGGTTGGAGTATTTGTCTTTGCAGACTGGAGGGAGTTTCAGTTAGTTTTTTTTTAAAATGCCATTTAAATTTCTAGTTAACAACATTTAGGACCTTACGTTAAGTTTAAGGCTGTCCCAAGCCACTGTTTATTTTTATTTGTTGTTCTTTTTTTTCTTTTTTTTTCAAATTAACTTTAGAATGCAGACAAGGATGAAAATTTATCAATGAATAACTAAAATGTAACTACTGACAGTTTAAATAACTATACAGTGATCTTTAATAAGGGAGCAAAAATCCACTGTAATCATCCATCATAATATTGAATAAAAAGAAGCATGTAATCATTTTGAGAACCAAGAAAATCTAAGTCCATATATTGCAGCCTAAAGTTATTTAATTAACTTCATCTACCCATTTCCTAACAGTGATAGAGAGCAGAAATTATCGCAGAGGCAAGAAGAAAACACGGACAAGTTCCATAAATCAATAGAGAGGGTTTGCAGAAGAGTCGAAACACAACAAACATCTACAGGTACCAACAAACTTGTATCATTCCCATTTACTATTTACTTTTCAAAATCTGTGTATATATAAATTTACAATATAAGATATAGATACAAAGTCACAGACAAGCTACAAACCGAACAAGGAAATAGAGGTCATCCATAACAGTGCTGAATATAATCACAAGTTCATAAGTTAACCATAGAACTGACATAATTACAATTTCATAAGTTAACAACCCGGAGGCATAAATACACAAGACCATGAAACAGTGAGGCCGAAGCCACAACCCTCAACAACAGACCCAGTGAAGACTACAAATAGCAAACACTTCGAAACAGACAGACAGAGAAATGACGAGGCACGGCCTTACTCGATACAACAACGTAGGTGTCAGGGCAGAGACCAGTGGCCGGCGACCCCAGTTATTCACCTGTAGTGGCCACCAAACAAGGCCGTAAGAATCCAAGACAAGAACCATAAAAATAAAATGAAAACTGGGACGAGGGTTTAAGGAGAGTTCACTTACGAGAGGAGCCAAGCCCTTGTGAATGAGGGAGGAAGCCACAGACCAAGGTCATAGTCGCCAGAGTGCCCACTGCTCACAAGGAGCGAGAAAAATTAGTAACAGTAGCAAACAAAGCATAACCATAAAGCATGGAAGGAGAGCTTACCTCTGTTCGAATGTCGGATGAAAGCTGAGAGTTGAGCCACCCCACGACCATGACCTGCAACAGAACATCAAGCTTACAGTCAAATAGCAAGACAAAAGCCTTGAAGACAAAAGTATAGTCGAAACCACACAATGAAAAACAAATTTATAGAGCCCAGGCATCCCAGGAATATAGTTGAAGTAGTACCTTGTAGAAGCCGAGGGTTTCATGCCCACAAAGTCGATATTCGAATCGATACATAGGACTGATAAACAGAGGAGCTTCATAGACACAGCCGAGCATACAGCCATGGAAAAGAAGAGACTAGCGTACAACTAAGACCCACAACTATAGGAACCACAATCATTACTAGAGCTTGCAAATAGAAGCCCTCACGGAGAACCATCCCGAGAACAGGATAACCGAAACCCTCGAGGAACAGTAGCCTGAACCCAGTAGCAAAGACCTCACCTTGACGGAGCAACAGAGCACCAGAACAGCAACAGAATGACAAAGGCTAGGGTTTCTTTTGCATAGTGAAGAGGTGAGAGAAGTGAGACCCATGGATAAGATAGTTGTCCTCACAACATTAACTCACCAATAATACACCATAAAACCAATCAAACATAAAATCATCCACGCAATCACACATTAATTATATGCCGTAAGTGATAAGGGCTAGTCCCATCATGGAACAACTGTAACAATTTCTAACTACAAGAAGTAGTATGTGGACTAAAACACTCCAAATTACTTAAAGGCCAAAAAACTAGCGTTCAAAAATAATTAGACATATAGTAATATGCCTCCTCTTATAACAAGTTAAACACACACAAGTTAATAGACATAATGCTTTTTATTCATAAGAATGCACATATAAATACATTGTCTTGACCCATGGTTTCATATTTCAAGTGTTCTCATGGGCTCCAGATAGATGGAATTCCTCCACACCAACTCTTATGGATTATGATTCTTAGAAGGATTTTTATTCCATTAATGGGTTTCTTAAGAAAATTTGTAACTCATTAATTTTTAAATCTGAAGTTGACATATGTATGTATATGTCTGTGTTCATAGATAATTATATATAAATATTTTCTACTTCCAAATATCAATGGGTTATGTATTAATATTTTAATGTGTAAATTATGAATTATAAATAAATTATTTAAATTTAAATTATGTATATACTATATAAAAAAAAAAAAAAAAGAATATATCTATATCTATATATTATGTATGTATGTATATGTATATGTATATCTATCTATCTATATATATACATACATACATATACATACAGATATATATATATATATATATATAAATATATATATATATATATATATATATTATATATATATATATATGGCTTTTTTCCATAATTATATAGTGATAATCCTAAGGATATATTTTTCCTTCTTCCAAATCTAACTGGAGCCGGTATTAACATTTTAATACGTAGAATGTGAATGATAATAGAATATTTCAATGTAAACTATATATAAAACATTTATTTTTAAAAACTTTAATATGATTTTTTTTAAATATAAAGCACAAAATTTGTATTACATTAATAAAAAAAATTAGGGGATTTGTAATTCACTCGTTCTTTAATATGGATATTTAAAATGGGGATTTCTACTTCCAAATATGACTGAGATATGTATTAACATTTGGAGTGTAGAAATGGGAATCATAAATAAAATATTTCAATACCATGTACATACTCTATATATATATATATATATATATATATCAAAAAAATTGAGACATGGAGCAATTGTAACAATTTCTAACTACAAGACGTGGTAGGTGGACTAAAACACTCAAAATTACTCAAAGGCCAAAAAGAACTAGCATTCAAAAATAATTAGACAGATAGTAATGTGCCTCCTCTTATAACAAGTTAAACACACACAATTTAATAGATATAATTTGATAAACATATAATGCTTATTATTAATAGGAATGTACATATAAATACATTGTCTTGATCCATGGTTTCATATTTCAAGTGGTCTCATGGGCTTTAGATAGATGGAATTCCTCCACAGCAACTCTCATGGATTAGGTGTCATCTCTCTCTCTCTCTCTCTCTCTCTCTCTCTCTCTCTCTCTATATATATATATATATATATATAATACAATCTATTAGTTAAAAAAGTTTAATATAAATTTAATATACAGATGAAGGACTCTTATTCAATTAATGGGTTTCTTAAGAAAAATTGTAATTTAGTAATTTTTTAAGCTGAAGTTGACATATGTATGTATATGTGTGTGTTTATAGATAATTATATATAGAGAGAATGTCCTATCGATATATATTTTCTACTTCCAAATATCAATGGGGTATGTATTAATATTTTAATATCAAAAATTTGAGTCACGAAACAAATGTAACAACTACAAGAAGTGGTAGGTGGACTAAAACACTCAAAATTACTCAAAGGCCAAAAAACTAGCATTCAAAAATAATTAGACAGATAGTAATATGCCTCATCTTATAACAAGTTAAACACACAAGTTAATAAACATAATTTGATAAACATATAATGCTTATGAATTCATAAGAATGTAGATATAAATACATTGTCTTAATCCGTGCTTTCATATTTCAAGTGGTTTCATGGGCTTCAGAGATATGGAATTTCTCCACACCTACTCTTATGGATTAGGTTTCATTTCTCTCTCTCTCTATATAACAATTTATTAGTGTTTTAGGCAGATCGCCCTGCGTGGTGTATCTAGACAGTTAAGAGTCCCATATGTTAGACTCAGATTACAGCATATGCAATAGCATTTACAATATGTAATTTTCTCTATATTAATGAAAATTACGGATTTTTCCAGTGGAAAAAAAAAATATAACAATTTATTAGTTAAAAAAGTTTAATATAAATTTAATATACAAACTAAAGATTCTTATTCCATTAATGTGTTTCTTAAGAAAATTTGTAATTCATTAATTTTTTAATCTGAAGTTGACATATGTATGTGTTTATAGATAATTATACATTGAGAAAATGTCCTATCGATATATATTTTCTACTTCCAAATATCAATGGGGTATGTATTAATATTTTAATGTGTAAAATATGAATTATAAATAAAGTATTTAAATTTAAATTATGTATATGCTATATAAAACAAAAGAGAATATATATATATATATATAATATATAAATATATATATATATATATATATATATATATATATATATATATATATATATTAAAAAATATTTAAGAAAAATAATTATATAGTGACAATCTTAAGGATATATGTTCTCTTCTTCCAATTCTAATTGGAGCATGTATTAGCATTTTAATATTTAGAATGTGAATTATAAATAAAATATTTCAATGCCAACTATATATAACACATTTTATTGTTAAAATGTTTAATATGATTTTTTTAAAATATAAAGTACAAAATTATTATTACATTAATATTTTTTTAGGGGATTTTTAATTCACTCGTTCTTTAATATGGAGTTGACATCGATCTCTCTCTATATATACTAGGAGAGAAAGAGTCCTATGGATATATATTTTCTAGTTCCAAACATGATTGAGATGTGTAGAAATGTAAATCCTAACTAAAATATTTCAATACCATGTGCATAGTCTAGTTAGAAATGGTTACAATTGTTTTGTGTCTAAACTTTTTATATATATATCTTTAGACATGAAACAATTGTAACAATTTCTAACTACAAGAAGTGGTAGGTGGACTAAAACACTCAAAATTACACAAAGGCCAAAAACCTAGCATTAAAAAATAATTAGAGAGATAGTAATATGCCTCCTCTTATAACAAGTTAAACACACACAAATTAATAGACATAATTTGATAAACATATAATGCTTATTATTCATAAGAATGTACATATCAATACATTGTCCTGACCCATGGTTTCATATTTCAAGTGGTCTCATGGGCTTCAAATAGATGGAATTTCTCCACACCAACTCTTATGGATTAGGTCTCTCTCTCTCTAACAATTTATTAGTTAAAAAATTTAATATAAATTTAATATATAGACAAAGAATTCTTATTCCATTAATGGGTTTCTTAAGAAAATTTGTAATTCATATTTTTTTAATCTGAAGTTGACATACGTATGTATATGTATGTGTTTATAGATAATTATACATAGAAAGAATGTTCTATCTATACATATTTTCTACTTACAAATATCAATGGGGTATTTATTAATATTTTAATGTGTAAAATATGAATTATAAATAAAGTACATATAAGTTTAAATATAATATATATATAGATAATTTAATATAATATGACGTGGGATATATAGATATATATATATATATATATATATATATATATATAAGAAAATAATTATATAGTGAAAATCTTAGGAATATATGTTTTCTTCTTCCAAATCTAATTGGAGCATGTTTTCGCATTTTAATATGTAGAATGTGAATTATAAATATAATATTTCAATGTCAACTATATATATAACATTTTATTTTTTAGAAAGTTTAATATGATTTTTTTTAAAAAAAGCACGAAATTCTTATTACATTAATAAATATTTTTAGGGGATTTATAATTCACTCGTTCTTTAATATGGAGTTGACATGGATCTCTCTATATATTGGGGGAGAGAGAGAGAGTTGTATGGATATAAGTTTTATACTTCCAAAAATGATTGAGATATGTATTAATATATAGATGTGTAGAAATGTGAATCATAAATAAAATATTTCAATACCATGTTCATACTGTGGTTAGAAATTGTTACAATTGTTCCGTGTCTCAAATTATATATATATCTATATATATATCTATATATATATATATATATATATATATATATATATATATATATATATATATATATATATATATATATATATATATCTATATATATATATATCTATATATATATATATATATATATATATATATATATATATATATATATAATATAATAGAGACACGGAACAATTGTAACAATTTCTAACTACAAGAAGTGGTAGGTGGACTAAAACGCTCAAAATTACTCAAAGGCCAAAAAACTACCGTTAAAAAATAATTAGACAGATCATAATATGCCTCCTCTTATAACAAGTTAAACACACACAAGTTAGTAGACACAATTTGATAAAAATGTGATGCATTTATTCATAATAATGTACATATAAATATATTGTCTTGACCCGTCGTTTCATATTTCAAGTGGTCGTCGTTTCATATTTCAAGTGGTCTCATGGACTTCAGATAGATGGAATTCCTCCACACATACTCTTATGGATTAGGTCTCTCTCTCTCTCTCTCTCTCTCTCTCTCTCTCTCTAACAATTTATTAGTTCAAAATTTTTAATATAAATTTAATTAACAGACGAATGATTCTTATTCCATTAATGGGTTTCTTAAGAACAATTGTAATTCACTAATTTTTTAATCTAAAGTTGACATAAGTATGTATATGTGTGTTTATAGGTAATTATACATAGAAAGAATTTCCTATCGATATATGTTTTCTACTTCCAAATATCAATGGGGTATGTATTAATATTTTATTGTGCAAAATATGAATTATAAAAAAAGTATTTCAATTTAAATTATGTATATACTATATAAAACATAAAAAAATATATATATATATATATATATATATACCACGTCAAATCCATATATATATAGATATATATATTATATATATGGATTTGACATGGTATCTATCTCTCTCTCTCTCTCTCTCTCTTCTCTCTCTATATATATATATATATATATATATATATATTAAAAAAAATTTATAACAAATATAATTATATAGTGACAATTCTAAGGATATATGTTTTCTTCTTCCAAATATAATTGGAGCATGTATTAGCATTGTAATATGTAGAATGTGAATGATAAGTAAAATATTTCAATGTCAACTATATATATAACATTTTATTTGTTAAAAAATTTAATATGATTTTTTTTAAATATAAAGCTCGAAATTCTTATTACATTAATAAAAAAATTTAGGGGATTTGTAATTCACTCCCTCTTTAATATGGAGTTGACATGGATCTTTCTCTATATATATTGGGAGAGAGAGTCTTATGGATATATGTTATCTACTTCCAAATATGATTGATGTATGTATTAACATTTAGATGTTTATAAATGTGAACCGTAAATAAAATATATATATATATATATATATAATTTGAGACATGGAACAATTGTAACAATTTCTAACTACAAGAAGTAGTAGGTGGACTAAAATGACATATAGTAATATGCCTCCTCTTATAATAAGTTACACACGCACAAGTTAATAGACATAATTTGATACACATATAATGCTTATTATTCATAAGAATGTACATATAAATACATTGTTCTGATCGGTGGTTTCATATTTGAAGTGGTCTCATGGACTTCACATAGCTGCAATTCCTCCACACCAACTCTTATGGATTAGGTGTCATTTCTTTCTCTCTCTCTCTATAAAGATTTATTAGTTAAAAAAGTTTAATATAAATTTTGATATGCAGACGAAGGATTCTTATTCCATTATTGGGTTTCCTACGAAAATTTGTAATTCATTAATTGTTTAATATGAAGTTGACATACGTTTGTATATGTGTGTGTTTATAGATAATATATATATATATATATATATATAGTTTTATAGACATATGTGTTATGTTTCCAAAATGGTTGGAACATGTATTAGCACTTTAATATGTAAAATGTAAATTATTGTAAATAATTAATATATATATATATAAAATCTCTTTAATATATATATATATATATATATATATTTATTTTTAAAGAGATTTTTAATTTATTTTTTAATATGGAGTTGATATATATATATATATATATCTATATATATATATATATATATATATATATATAAAACTTTGCAATATTATTTATAACATATAGAGAATCTTATGGATATATATTTTCTGCATTTAAATATAACTCAGGTTTGTATTAATATTTTAAAGTACAAAGTTTGAAATATATATATATATATATATATCACTAACATTGTTTTAGTGTTTTTCTTAATATCAAAATAGATATATATAATATTGTTTTAGTGTTACTCAAAATCAACATAGATTCATCTTAATTTTGAATCTATTCAAATAAAAAATTAAGAAAAACAAAAAATTTCAACCTATAAACTATTTTTTAAAGTTTGGAATAAAAAATATTTACATATGGAAAGAAATAAGACCTAAAGTGTTAATGTAAATATTATATTCTTTACATTAATACTTTAAGATGTTATTTCTCTTAATAATATCAATCTTATTATTATTATTATTGTTATTATTATTCACTCTTTTCTAAATTTAACAATTATAAATTGTTATTTCTCTTCATGTGGTTTTTCTTTGTTTATTTTGATAATTTTTCTTAATATTTTTTCTTGTGGTACAAATTTGTTGGTTCTCTCTTCCCCTTCACTAGTTTTTATTGCTTCTAGTCTTTAATGATTTGTAAATTGTTCACTCAAAATTTTATAGGTTTCAATTTTTGTTAACATATTTATATCTAGAAATTACTCTACAGAATATTATTAACAACCAACATAGATCCATCTTAACTCTTGCTCTATCCAACTCTAAAAAAATTCAAATCTTTTGAGGTGTTAACCTTTCCTTATGTTTTTCACTAATCCCTCTTGACCCCCTTGACCCCCTTGATAATCCATAATTAAGATAAATCTATACTAACTTAGTTTACATTAAAAAACTTAAAAAAATTAGTTCACATCTTCACAATTTATTTATTTCCTTCTTGTAACTATTAATAATGTTTAAATAAATTTTTATTTTATATCAATTTTTTTTTTTCAACTTAATCTTTGTATGATGATCACTTTATATTTTCCTTCAAAACTTATTAATAATAAAAAATTTAAGAACATATATAACTCCACATTTTCTTTTAAAACATGTTATAATCATCCTGTTAATAATGTGAGTATTTAGAAAATGTCCCCTTTTTAATTAATTTTCACTATTTCTTAAGATTTAACTTACAAAATATGAGTTTTTTAACTTTAGAAAAAACTATATTTTTAGTGATGAGTTTTTGAATTTTAGATAATCTCGCGAAAGAAGTGTCAAAGGGTTTCATTTTTCATGTTCATGGTCTTGGTTATATATTTATACATCAGCCCATTTTAATATTATTATTTTATTAACTATTTAGTATAATTATAATAATTATAATTATTTTTAATATATAAAAAAATGGAACTTTTCAATTTGTAATTTTTAAATATGTAAGTTCTTTAATAGTTAAATAGAGATTGAAATGATAATCTCAAAAATTACCCCATATATATTTAAATGGAAGTTTTGAAATTATGATATTTGAATGTATGAATGTTTTAATATGTAGATATTTTATTTTGTAGGGTGAATATTGTATTACTTGAGAAATATAAAGATTATATAATTGACTATTTAGTTTTTGTTAGTATTTTGTTATGGAGACTTAAATATAATAAAAGAAAAAAAATATTCTGAAGAGAGGAATGCAATACTAAAAAATAAAAGGAAGATACAAAAACATTAGTATAATTAGAGTTTTTCTGTGAGATGTACTCACTAGAGAGAGTTACAACATAAAACGGAAAAGCCTTTTATATGCAAAATTAATTTGAAGGTTTTGAATCAAAAACAACAACTGAAACATGGTCTTTTTCCTTTTCCTAACCAGTCACTCCTATAGAAAGAAGCTCAAAGTGTTCTTTTATTTGATTCATCCTGCAATCCATGGTTTGAAGATGACAAAACATTGATGTAGTAGAATCTAAAGTCTTCTGCGGATTGTGGTTTAAGGTACGACACCAACCTAAAAAATGCTTCATGGAGCACGAATCTATATTTGGTTACAAATTTAAATTCATCTATCGTTGAGTTTGGCTCTAGGCTATAACAACTAGCTTTGGTTTAGGCTCTAGCTCATGCTTGCTTGATTTGATTTTGAATATGGTAACTAATCATCAATTCCCCCCTATCAAATACAAGGTGGGAAGATGAAGAAATCTAAACTACAAGACATGTCATAATTTGAGAATGAAGTCTGAAGTAAGACCAAAATTTCTTCTTGGGTATTGAAGCCCATTTCCAAAAGTGATCCAGCCAAGGTGAATCTACATTCTTGTAGGAGTCTTTTGTCTATAGAATTTGTCTAAATCATGAGTTTATTTTCCACAATTCTTACAAGGTTGAAGATCAAAACATCGATCTTTCACATGGCCAACTTGATCACAATGTTGACATTTGCAAATATGATGTGGTTGAGGAAAAGGAGAAGGATATGGAATTGGTTAATATAAATATCTTGAAGAAACCCAACAATATGAAATTTGATGGGTTTAGAGTAGTCTGGAATAGGAAAGGACACATTCTTGTCATATCCAATATTAGATTTTGTGCTTCTTGCTTACAATTTCTTCCCAAGGTCTAGTGATTGACTTGGAAAGTGTAAAATAAATCTCTACATGTTCATATAAACTACTAATCATAGTCAAACATAAACTCAAAAAGAGAATTGATTTGAACTGTTATCACCCCAAGAAACTCTCCTAGGTTGTATATCAGAGATGCTCGGGAACATTACGAACTCAACAAAAATGTTGGAAAATGGTGTATGAATGAAAGAAATGCTGCATATTCAAGCTAGATAACCACTTCTACTATGCTTAACCCCAGACATGGGTGAGCACCCCCAGACTACAAGGCTTTAGACCACCAATTACTCAAAGTTTAAGGAAAATGTGATGATGGAGAATACTGATTACACCGGCAGATGCACAGGACCCTGTGATGGCCAGCTGCAACCAGTTAGAAGGTCTATAAATCTATTTCCTAATGCACAGACAGGATGACAGCTCTCTGGCATTAAAACAATAGAAACCTGCATATACATTCAATAATACCAACTAGATTCTAACACAAAGGTGGGATGACAGCCCCTCTAATGCTAAACATCAAGAGCGAATGAAAAATGCATAACAAGCACAACCTGGAACAAAGAAGAAGTGGAAAGTGAGCAATTGACAACAAAAGAAGCTTGCATTAGCTGAAAATGAAGACCAGAAGCTGCAGGTATCACAGTAGTTACAGTCTCCAGAAGTTGAAGTTTACATCAAAATAACATTCAGCAACCCCCATTACATCTTGCTTCTGGGTATATATGGAGGTTGATTACAAAAACACTATGCTAAGCTATGTGTGGAGGGGTCATAATTGGCCACCAACCACATTTACAATCAGATATGGTCTTTGATACAATTTGATTGTTTTAATGGACAAAATGACCTTTTTGCTACTATGTTGTACTTCATGAACAGGTCAAATGCCATGTTTATCTGCTCAAGGCTATCCTTCTTGTTCTTGGTCGTGTTGCTCTTTAAATGTGGTTGCTGGGGATTTAATGTGCAGAGTACTAGATCATGGCTCCCTTTCTTCTTCACGTGCACAGGACAGGCCCAAAACACGGAAAATGCATGGGAAATGGACAATGGGCTGGAATGAATATTAGTCGTTGGATGGCTCAGATGAACGGCTGAGATCTCTTGGTGGGCAGCATCAGGAGAAAACGGAAGTGCGATTGAATATAAGCCGTTAGATTTGGAAAATGGACGGTTGAGATCAGATTACGAGGGCTATCAGGAGAAAACTAGAGCGGATGAACGGGGGCCGTTGGATCGCGAGTGGGCAGATCCAACAGCTGACAGGAGCAAAAACTACACAAGCGTTAATGAGCGAGAACAGGCGGGACAAGCGGTAAATGGTTTTCCCTGCACCGCTTACGGGAATGGGTGGTAATCGTACCGCGGGGTGCGATGCAATAAGAATGAGGCACATGGTTGTAGGGTCCGGCGGGAAACCGCTTTCCCCGCGGGCTATCAGACGTGCAGTTTACGGGAGCGGGGGTAGCGTATGACGTTGGATCACAAAGCGGAGGATCAGACGGCGGTGGATAATCATGCACGTGCTTCGGGTGATGTGACAGGTGAGGGCCCACCGGGTTATGTGATTTGTGAAGGCGCGTAGTTATATGCGCTTTGAAACCTTAGCGCCTGGGGCTAAACGAAAAATGAGTTTATTCGGGGTTTAAATGGGTTATCGGGGTTTTATAGTGTTTAAACAAAAAATGCCTGGGAGCCGGGAAAAAGGGTTTAGGCGGGGTTTACAAAGGACTATAGAGGAAAATGGAAATAATGGGTTAAGGGAGAAACAGGAGAACGGAAGAGGAGGTGGAAACGGAGGTGGCGGGAGTTATAAGGGAATAATGCAAATGAAGGAGGAAGGATCAAATAAACTACTGCGAGCTCCTTTGCAACCAAAATCAGCACTGCCCAACCTATTTTTATCCATCAAAAGTTGAAGAACATGGCAGAGCTAACATGAACAAAGTCCAGTTCAGAATAATGACTCTTCTGCTATAGCTCACCTTGTTATAGTTGTGACTGAAGCTACAAAAACTCCATCTTATCTTGTCAATTTCCAAAATATGTTAAAATGTCAAAGATAGTGACTTTGTTTAGTTTTACCAAGTGGAGACTATAAAAGTATTCAATAACTATAACGTTTCTCCAATTTGAGCCATTTCACAGCAATTGAAGTTTAGTAAATGAAAGGTGTAAGCTTTTCAAACCCTTCCATAATATGTGGTCATACAATGTGACAATATCACAGAAAACATGTGTTCCAACAATATTATTAATTAAAAATATGTGCCAACAATCTAAAAGATCCTTGAATCAAACCAAGAAGGGGTTTGAGTATTCCTTCAACATTATAATTCTTTCTCGCCCAAAACGTGCAAAAATTAGTGGACTTTTGTATGTCAATAATCTCTGTGTATGATAGCTTACAGATTGTCATTATACCTATGATGGAATTTACAAAAAATTACATATTAAAGTGAGTCTTACTATAACATATGTAGTATTCTCAAATTGGGTTATCCTTAACATTGATTGCATTTTGCACCAAAGTGCAAAAATTAAGAAGCCAGAGCATGTGATGGTCTTGAGAAACATATGAATTATAGAAAGGGCGTTGAGGTATGGGGTGTTGTGCAAAATAAAACTTTCAGGGCCCATGTCATGGGGTCATTGGAGCAATCTAGATACATTTGAAGGCTTGGCCCAAAATTATTTGTGTGAATATTCTTGATTCAAGAAGTTTCAAAATAAGATATAGAAAAGAGATAAAAAGGGAAAGGATGGCCCAAATGAATCAGATTGTATGTAAATCAACTAGTAGGAAGGTATTGGGGAAGAAACTTCGAAAAAAATATCCTAAGAAATTTCCACCACTAACTGAATGTTGGAAATACTCGGACAATGGTGGAAAATTAAACTAAGTCAAAACTTCACAAAACAAAGTATTTACCCTTTTATCAAGGAGGAAAATGACATGTTGTAAGTGAAATCTCCAAAGTTGAGTAAAATAAATTCTATGAAATTATTCCTTGTCTAACAATAAACTACATTTTTCAGGGGCTCAAACTAGCAATGATCCCATTGATAACTCTCATTTGAAATCACAGTCATCATTTTATATCTAGCGATGTGCCAAAACATCCATCATTCAGATGTGGATCAAGAATTTATGCCAGGTGAGCTAAATGAATAAAAGGATTTGAACTATGGTCTTGTCCTGTCCATATATACCACTATGTTTCAGTTAAATCTTACAGACAAAACCATTGTAAAACCCTCAAATATTACAACCAATGCTTCCCAAGTAGAGTAAACATAATCCTCAATTGATGTGCCTTGTTTAAGATGACAATGGTCATTTTCTTTGCTTGGTTAATGAACTGGTTGATGATGCAAAGGGTAAGGGGCCTTTATTAGAAGGAGGCAAACATTCAGATGATGCTTCGTTCTAATGTTCATCTCAACCCCAAAAATCGTGACTTTAAGACGGAAAATTATCACTACTACACCAAGGGTACTTTTACGACATTTTTTTAAGACAAAAGAAATATTTTGTCTTAAAAAGTCACTTTTTATTTTAGTTATTTTACATTAAAATTTAATATCAATTGAAAAAATAGTTTGAGACAAAAACATTTTAAGACAAAACTTTATATTTAAGACAAAAATAGTTTAAGGCAAAACTTTATATTTAAGACAAAAACAATTTAAGACAAAAATATTTTAAGAAAACTTTAAATTTAAGACAAAAATAGTTTGAGACAAAATCATTTTAAGACAAAAACAGCTTAAGACAAAATTATTTTAAGACAAAAATTTATATTTAAGACAATGACCACTTAAAATGAAACTCATTTAAGACAATTAACAATTAAGACAAACATATCAATTTGAGAAAATATTATCTAAAAACTTCAAAATTGACTCTGACAGTGCATACTAAGTTTTCCAGCTTGCAGGCTACTACTGTTTCGCGCCTATACTGAGGTTGCCTTTTCACTTACCATTCACACTATATTATATAAAAAAATGATTTGTTGGGCTCTTCGTTCTATGGGGGTATCTGACTCTGAAGAATGCGACAACTTTTCCTTGCAAGATTTCCTGGACATCAATTCCACTTCTGTCCCTTCGATCTTTATTAATAATATTAGAGGCAATTTGTTTGTCATTGGATTCAATCAGTGAGTCACTTTAGTGCTTACTATTGCTGAGTAGTTGATAAACTAACTAAGTTGTGGACTCCTTCTCTTGGTTATGTGATTAAGCCTTGAGTTTAAATTTCCCTTAGTATGCATCCCCTTAGACTTTGGATCTATCTCAAGGTAATCAGCTGCAAGAAAGATTGCAATGTGGCTGGCTAACAATTGGGTGGAGAGTTGAAGTCCTTCCTTCATTTTTCAGTCATCATTAAACACACAGATCGATAAGTGTACATTTCTTATGTGTATTTCCTTATGGAGTGTGATGAATCTTGTTACATTGTGAATGGTGCAATATCTTGCATGTTTGTAAATGTAAATGAATGTCTGAGTTTTGATGCTCACTGTGTCTTTGTGATTAGAACAGTGTCATGTATGCACATGAATTTTAAAGTGTGCCTAGGATATGCTATTCATTATTATGTGCATGGTGAATGCGCAATTATGTGTTCATATTCATTTAGTTGATTTCCAAATTTATGGGTATACTTAGTTTAACCAATCCCTATGCTAGTTATTCTGTCAAAACTAAGAATTTAGGTATCAGGAATTGGGCCATGAGTCTCCTTAAAACTACAGGAGGGTGGGCGAACAACAATTGTAGTTATGCTTTATGAACCTATCCTAGGTTTCTTTTTAGTCCATATACGCTATGTTTTTAAGGTCGAGAGGAAGTGGGAGAACATGACTTTGTTGACATGTTAGTAGGTCCAACACCTAGTGGACATTGGTGAAACCACACCCTAGTGGAACCATATTGTGTGTATAGACACCAACCATAATCCATCGACCCCAGTGATCAAATCTGAGGTAAGGGCAAGGTCTATACACTTGGCCAAATGTTGTTTTATTTTGGGTGAGAATCATAAAGGCCAAGAGAGTGGTCTAGGAAGAACTGGGAGTGTTGGGAACATTATTAGCTTCCCATCGCTGAGATATTTGTACCCTACAACACAAGTCCTTATTAAGTACCTTTTGAATATGAAATCCATTGTAGGTGACTGTCAAATTTGTTAGCTAGTAATTGAGGAGAATGTTAAGAGTATCTAGCCTATCCATTGGTTCTCGTAGTTTATTCTTTACCTCTTTAAACGTGACAATTTCCTACTCAAGTATAAGGGATAGCTCATTTGACTTTTGTTTCTTCTTACGTTGTTTATGACTACTCTACCTATTCTCTGATTTGGACATTTTCAGTAACAAATTGATGAACTAGTTGTTGCATTGAGTCCAATTGGTCCTCACTTTTGCTTAGGAAAGCTAGTTGTGGGTGATATGTTGCAGGAAAAATGCACAGGGGAGGGTTACTTTGTATCATGTCTTTTAAGGGTCACTTTGTGTCATGTCTTGTATTAATCCTTAGTTATCTATCAAATAATTATATATTCTAACAAGGGGCATTCTCTGTAAACATGGTTGGCTTTGTGGCATCATTGGCATCAAAATCATTTCCCTTCATAATCTAATATTTAGTTACGCACATATCCTAGGTAGTGGAGTATCAGATTTTCCACCAATCCATCCATGGTGTCGAGATAGATAAGGACCCTGGCATAAGACATTTCCCCTATCTCCAAGTATGATCTATTAAAGTCAAGATAAGTATCGAGGTCATCCCCTATACATTGAAAGACATATTCCATCTAATGTTGAAGGGGGAGGCTGGGGAGCCTTAATTATACCGGCCCTACACCTAGCTGTCCTCCCACCTTTTCAAATACATAGGGGGAATTTCTATGTTCCACTAATGTGAGAGAACCCAATTCACATGTCCCTCTTTACTAAATTTGAAATAAAACCATCCTTTGGGCATGGTGCATACAGATGGAAGCGCATCTAGAATGTGTTCCCAATTCTCCTGCACCCACCTCCTTAGATGCGTTGCAGAGTAGTGCCTGCCTCTAATTCTTCTAACCAAAACCCTTTCAACTATAGACATAACTTCATCTAATCTGATAGCCTCCCCTAGTACTAATGCTCAGTTCCTATCTTTTACCTTGGGGCATTTTATCTTCCTTGCCTTCTTCTTTTAGCCTACCACTGAAGCATCTTCAAAGGGCGTGGTTGTGTCTTGAGGGTGTACCCTCGGCAGATCCTCAGTGCAAGGAAGACTCAGGTTTGGTGATCTGCCTTCATGCCCTATGCCATGACCGAAACAAGAGGGAAAACCTAATGAGCCAACAATGGAATTGGGAGAGATTTGAGCCTTCCCTTGTTGAACTATCGACAGGTCTTCTGCATGACCATCCACGTTCCCCACGAGAGCCCCTGAAATCTACAGTTCTTGGTAGAAGATGACTATGTTTTCCTGAAGGCTCTGAACATTAGAGGTGATACTGACATGTTCGAAAGTTTGTAATGGGTTGCTAGGGTTTAAGCAGGCCTCAACGAAATTTAGGGCATCAATCGAGAAACCTGGTGAAAGAGATAGTTGTTCAGTCAAATCCATTGATATTGTTATCTATATCTCAGATGGCGCCTCCTACCTAACCTAGTCACAGTAAAACAAATTAAACTTTGAAGTTCCGCTTTAATTCTTCTTGCTAAGTTTTTACCACAATCTTAAGGGACCTTGGTAAAATAAGTTCGCTGGTGATTAGTCGTGACATTCTGGTGTAATAATAATTGTACATACCATAGAGTACATCACTCCATGAGTTTGGTTTTTGTATTAGTCGGTGTCAAATATTATTAATATTTCTTTAATATTTAGATTGTGATTGTTCATATGTGGCAACTGGATTGTTACAGGTTTATTTTGGCATGTCACTCCCAACGATCAGATCAATGTAAACATGGTCTATCAAACCTTAATTCAATTGCTACATGCCCTAGACATGCCACTTCATTGAGGGCTTTCATCCATAAAATTTTCCTAGTTTGAAACCCTGATGAAATGCCTCCTTGGGACACCAACGCAGCCTTGGTGAGGGTCAACTGCTCTGCACAGTAGGTAGGACCATTCAAACCTGTGTTGCATAGCACTTAGGCTCACTTAAGCCTACTCTGGGCAAGGATGAGTGAAATTGACATAGGATTTTGGGAATATTCCTTGATTCTAAAACATTCTAGAGGATGCCCAACTCTTATCTCATCCTATGAGCTCGACTTTGGATAGGCTATAGATCATCTAATCCTTTATAATCTCATCCCTTTCTCCATGGAAATTAACTATCCAATTATGAAAAACCATTCAATAGCCTATTTATGACAAAACCACTTACATTTCCCTATAAATTGACCACTCGTCATAGTGATTAGGTGGTTGGAGCTTGGATATTATAGAGAAATATTGTTGGTTTAGAGAATGGAAATCATTGTCAAGTAATTTTATGCTACTGGATTGATGTTTCTATTGGTGCCATGAGGGTTTGGACTAAGCTGGATGAGTGACATGAGATCAAACACATTGGGTGTAACTTCTCCTTCTGTCAATCAATAAATTTGTTTGTTCCTTTTCCAATACTTTTGTCTATATCTATGATGAATGTATATTCGAATGTTGTCGATTCCATTTGTTTACAATAAATATATCATATGCTTTGATTGTTGTTGTATTTTGTTTATGTTGGCAGGTAGCAAATGAGAAAATTCAGTTTGAGCGGGAGCGACGGGAGCAACTCAAAGGAGATTAAAGGAAGCGAAGGATCACAAGTAGGTTCTTTTATCTTATTTATTTATTATAGGAAAAGGTTAAACATCTTTACTTCAGTTTTTCTAAGTGTAACTACCCACTTAGGGAAGATATACTTATCTATAGGTATAAATTTCGTATAACATGGATATATATAATTAAATATGTTACTCAATATCAGTTCTTTGTTTCTTGAAACCCTTTGCTTCCCAGCCATGGTCATCTCTTCTCCTACTGCTGCAACAATATCTTCCTTTAAACATTAGAGCCGATGCTGACAGGTCCGAAAGTTTGTAATGGGTTGCTAGGGTTTAAGCAGGCCTTGACGAAATTTAAGGCCTCAATCGAGAAACCTGGTGAAAGAGATAGTTGTATGGTCAAATTTGTTGATATTGTTATCAAGATCTCAGATGGCGCCTCCTACCTAACCTAGTCACAATAAAACAAAATAAAATTTGAAGTTCCACTTTAATTCTTCCCACTAAGTTCTTACCACAATCTTAAGGGACCTTGGTAAAATAAGTCTGTTGGTGACTAGTCATGACATTCTGGTGTAATAGTACTTGTACATACCATAGAGTACATAACTCCATGAGTTTGGTTTTTGTATTAGTCGGTATTGAATATTATTAATATTTCTTTAATCTTTACTGAAACTATACTAAAACAACAAAATAACCATACTCATATAATGCCCAAGCTAATCATCAAAAGATTTAACTAGTGTTAGGTCTTTGGCGTTGGAGCCCGACAACTTAGTTTGAGGCAAGCAGGGGATATGTTTCTCTATGCATGCAAGGCAAGCATTTTGTTGTTGGATTTGGTGTTGAATTAATTGAAATTCCTTATGAATTTCTTGAATTTCATCTGTAGGACTTGAAATGCTTGTAATACTCATTATCAAAGCCTTCACTAGAAGGGTCTTCACCAACCAAAATATAAATAAAGATTGTTGGTACTAAGAGAAGCGACCATGGGTATGGCCCAGGTCTAGAATCATGTCCCCCAACTCCTCTAAGACTGGTCATTGATGTTGACCTAGTTAAAAATCTTTGCTTCCCATTCATCAATCGTTTAGTGGGCCCGCAGGTGGGTATTAGTTTTGTATGCACTAGAAGTTGGTAAGATGAATCGAGTTCTGGTCCCATGTCCTTAACCTCTGTTAGCACAAGATTTCCCAGTCCCATGGCCTCAGCCTTGACCTCGACCCCGACTTGCAATATGAGTGCGACCTCGGTGTGTGGTTGGATGAGCCATGAACTTCAATTGATTATTGTTGTATGGAGAATTAAAATGTACAAATAAGGTGGGACTCCGACTTACAAGTCTTGTAATGTGAACAATAAAAATTGATCGGGAGGACGCCCAAGATGGATGAACCCACAAGTCAATCTAGTTAAGGAGCCTGCAAGGTCTACAGGAACATAAACACGACAAAGAAAACCATTAAACTTCACTCTAAGGAACATATCCTCATTATCTTCATGGATTTGAATTATGAACCCATCCCAATTCTCTTGAAGGTTCTTTTATGTCTGGTGCATGAATTCCTCATGAGAATAAGAAATATCACCCATAAACCAGTCACAAATTTCCTTTCTCATAAATTGCATGGAAATAGAGTTAGAAACGTAAGGCTCTATCTTGTCGTCTATAAAAAACTGGGAAGTATCCATATCCCAAGGTTTCCAAGCTCCTAGGTAGTCGGGATTACTAAAATCAGTCAGGGGCTTCTCGTCAAGAGGCCTCCCGACCCCCAATATGTAGGAAAGAGGGTGAACCCCATCCCATCCAGTCATATGAGGGATAAACTCTGCATTAGTCCATAATGTCGTGTCTAGACCGACCATCCCCAACCATATACAAAACATATATATCACAGAAAGCATTGAATTCATAGGGAAGCCAATCTGAACATACTAGGAAGGACTGAGAAGGAGAGGAGGCGTCACACCTTCAACTTCTTGAGCCTGGGTGCAACTTCCATTTCTGAGAACTTCCCTAGAGAGATGCCTATGCCACCAAAATCCTGCGGAGGAAACAAGTTTTCCAGTTGCTACAAGTCTGAACATATTCAAATCCAAATACATAGAATACCCTCTCCCTCTGTGACTTAATTTCCTTGACATCTTATGCATGCTAAGGTTTGTGTGGGGGTGGCCATGCCACCACCCTCACTGTACCTTCAATAATTGCGTGGCGGCAGTGTGAATCCCACCATGCTCCTCCTCTCAACTCTCACCTCGATCAAGGGTAATTCATAATGATGATGCTTGTTTTTTTTACTTTTTTTTACCATGGTGGATCGGTAACTCATTGGTGTGATCTAGGCTAGCCCTAGGATTAAACCTTCCAACTGCCACTATACCACTAAGAGTATATCCGATCTGCCTATAAGACGAATATACCAGGAATATATGACTTAGCAAGAGCTGAGATGTCTCGTATTGACCACAAACAGAGTAACTCCCTGGGGTTGCCTATTCCTCTAACCTCATCACAACATGCTTAACATGTCATTTCAAGGAATTGAACATAGGTGGAGAGGGAGTTAATGTCCCATCTTAACCACTCAGTTAAACTCAATTGATCGATTCCTTATTCTATTGTCTTACAATTGGCACTAGCTCACTTAGTTAAACATTACTTTATTTAGGAAGGGGTCTTGATTTCAAATCTCTTTGTCTCCTAGTAGAACGACCTAGTAATTGGCACATTGGGATGTTATCTTCTCCACCCATTTTGCTAATGAATTTATAATGACATTTTATATGCCATTCTAATGTGTTGGTTAGGGTTGTGACTTAAAAATAAAGAACTATTATAATTGTTTTAATAATGGAGTTTTATAAAAAAATTATATTAATTAAGATTTTTGATATAAATTTACAAAGATGTTTTATATTCAATGCCAATGTGTTGGCTAGGGTTGTAACCTAAAACGAGATTATGATAAGTGTTTTTAGCATGGGTTTTTGACTTATTAATAGGGTTTTATGTAAATTTGACATATTAATGATCATTATGGTCTAAAATGAAGAAGATAATGTGTATATCCTTAAAATGTTTAATACACAAGTAGAGTGTGCTAACTAAAATTACAACCTAAAATTAATGGGATAAGGTGTTCACAACTTTACGAGAAGGTTGTACATGCAAATATAAAACACTAGTTAGGGCTATGAGCTAAACTCAAAAATGTATTTGCCGATAATTCTCAAATACAAATATGAGATGTTTGGTAAAAACATAATTGAAAATATGAAAGGTTTGGTAAAAACATGATTTAAAATAAAAATTAAAGTATGGTTTATTTTTAAAAAAGATTAAATGTATAATTATCACTTACAAATCAAAATTCAATTACAAATATGACATGTTTGGTAAAAACATGATTGAAAATATGACATATTTGGTAAAAGCATGATTGAAAAAAAGAAGCATGACTTATTTTTGAAAAAGATTTTATGTATAATTATCCCATATTAATCAAAATTATGATTTAATTCATAAAATTCAAATGAGTTAACTTTTCATATATTAACTATAATCATAACTTAGAATAAAAAATAAAACATATATTTTTATATTTTTAATTTTTTTAATATGCTAATTTAACAAATTTATTAATCTATATTTTTTCTTAAAACACATAAATTAAAGTTATAATTAATCTCAATAATCATATATAAAATCATTAATGAGCTGGATTTGCGGACCCGCGAGCGAAGAGCCTAAATTTTATGGGTTTTTTAATTGTTTTTCTAATTCACGAGAAGCGTTGGACATATTTTTGGTTCATTTTATGAAGTGGTATTGGGAATAGAAGGGGTCTCATAGTTATGCACAGTTTGGTGTAGAGTGGGGGTGTTGAGCGCAATGTGGATATGGGTCTTGCCCACCATTGCAAATGTTTTTGAAACATTGCCTGAGATTGCATAAAGCAAAGGCCTTCAAATTAGGATATTAACCCAAGAGTCACACAATGGAGGCTAGTGCTGGTATGATTACAGGTTCTCATAAGAGGAATGAGATGGTTTTGATTCACCACGATGCAGAGATTGGTGTAACTTTATTCGGTTGCAGTTTGCTTAATTTGCTAGAATTTATCTTTTTACTCTTTTGGATCCGACATTTGGGCTTGTACCCTTTTGGATTTTCATAAGGAATTAAGCTTAGATTGTTAATAGATGTGAGATTCTTATGATTTATTTTAATTGTAAGGATCTGAGAAATGGGAAGCTTAGAAGAAAAACATTAAGCCCTCAATTGCTTCTGTAGAGTTTGAGGTTGTTCTTCCACTGCTTTGGAACATATCTGGCCCCGGTTTTTAGGTTGGGTATTAACCAGAGGTAATGTTGGATGGCAAATTTTAGACCTAGATCTGAAAATATATTAACTTGGGACATTTCATTTTAGTTTTATTAGAGTACCCACTTCATATTTTCGGTTGAAAATAGTCCTACATTATAACTTGTTCTAGAGAACCCCTGATAGGGATTGGGCTTGGGAGTGCAATTGAGAAATGACATTGTGTTGATTTTTGTTCTGATAATACCTTAGCAAAATTATGGTGGTTGGGTTCCCAAAAGTCCAAGTTGAACTGAGTTGAGACTTAAAATAGAGTAAAAATAAACACAATAAGCTGATAGTGCAATTTAATCAGAATGGAACAATTATCATGAGAACACAAGACAGCTCAATTGTCTTTCTCTTTTGGTATTCAATAATAATGCTAATACGCTGCAAGATTACATGATTTACAGACTCAGATCCCATGACTTAAAGACTGATGAATGGTTGACTAGGTCAAAATCCTAACATGATCCTATATTAGGCTCTCAATGGTCTCTCTAATTTAGCAGAGCAATGCAGAGAAGAGTGCCCCAATTTGTAGATATGATTTTTCAACTTTTGTTTGTTTGGTTTGTGTAATTGAGACTAGGTGTTTATTGGTGTGTAGACGAAACCTCTGAATGCCTCGAGCAGCCAAGTATGCCAGATATTTGGAGATAATGTTAGTGTGACAACATATGGGGAGCTCTTTGTGGTGTGCAACGAGTGTGGATTCCCAGTTTGTAGGCCTTGCTATGAATATGAGCGTAAGGATGGAAACCAACCTTATCCTCAATGCAAGACTAGATACAAGAGACACAAAGGTCAGCATATATATTTTTGTTGTTTTGGTGTTTAGCAAGTCATGGAAGCCCCACATTTCACAAAGGATATACTGCACAAATTATGGTGGCATTTTTGCAAATCTGGATTATGGTCATTTTAGTCTAGTTGGTTGTCTAGTAGCAGCATCTGGGTAGTAGCTGATCATAGTTGTCTTTGATATTGGGTGTTTTTCCACAGGGAGTCCAAGAGTGGAAGGTGACGAGTAAGAAGACAATGTTGATGATTTGGAGAATGAGTTCAATTACACTCATGGTGCAAGAGATGATAGGCAACAAAGGGTAGAAGCGATGAAGCAGTGACAGATGCATGGGTGAGGGGAGGAGATCGATTCGGTTACCTCTTCGAGACAAGATCCTCAGAATCCAATTCCTCTTCTCACAAATGGTCAATCAGTATAGTGTCTAATAACTTCTGAGAAAACATCACTGTCATTCCCCTTTAGATGCATTTGTAGTTGGAATTGGGACCTGAAATGTGACTGTATGGGCTACTATTTACAATCAATTTAGCTTGTATGGATTTAATTGTAATTTCAATTATAATTCCTTTTGGCAGGTTTCTGGGGAGTTTCAAAATGTCTCCCCCAAGCATGTGTAGTTCACTGGTAGTGGATATGGAAAGCGTGTTCACTCGGCCCCCTATGATGATCCCAATCAACCAGCTATTTTAATTATTTATGTAATATCAATGAGCTTTATTAATTATAGGATTGAAGATTAAACCAAATAAATAACAACATAGTCTTGAACTGGTCTTGGGATTTCACTCGAAAACTATGTTCATTTAGGGTTTGAACTAATTATATATGGAAGCTTTCTGTGGATTTCATGATGCATTTTTATAGTGCAAGGGTTGTGGACCCTTCCAACGACTTGAATTCTTATGGAGTTGGAAATGTGGACTGGAAAAAGAAAGAGTTGAAAGCTAGAAGCTTAAACAAGAGAAAAATATGCTTCAAATGATCAGTGGAGGTAGATATTCGGATGGCAAAGGCGACATGGAGGGCACCAGATCCAATGGGGAAGACCTCCCAATGTATGCTACTTGTCACAATTAATGGAATGGAACAATCTCTCTTACCAATACTTGTTGTAAGATTCAATATAAAATATGATTCTTCCTTGTAATACTTTCTTTAAGATTCAATATAAGAATGTGATTCTTCCTTGTCGGGTTTTTTCTCGTAAATCTCGATTTTCTGGAGTGATGCTATGATACTATATTTATTTTGATAGTAGATTTTCTTTTATTGATTGGTGTCTGTATGTGTGTTTACCAAGGTTGATGGCACACGACAACCTCTGAATAAGGTTGTGCCTCTTACTTCCACCAAACTTACTCCTTACAGGATTTTGATTATTCTTCGGCTCATAATCGTGGGAGTTTTCTTTCAATACTGAGTATCGACGCCTGTTAATGATGCATACCCACTTTGGCTGGTCTCCGTGATATGTGAGGTCTGGTTTGCCGTGTCATGGACTCTTGACCAGTTTCCTAAATGGATGCCCATTAATCAAGAAACATATCTTGACAGGCTTTCTTTGAGGTTAGTTTACCATCTTGAGGACTATTAATAAATTAATAATCCTTGGAATTTAGCTTCAGATGTGGCCATATAACTTTTAGGATTATATTCAAGAAGCCACTCATTTAAGGCTGTTAAAGTAGCCAACATGTGTATTGTAGGACCTTGTGGGTGAGATTGAATTTCTTCTTTTGCAATTCCACAGGTTTGACAGAGAAGAAGAGCCATCTCAGTTGGTCGTGTTGATATTTTTGTCAGTATAATGGAGCCTCTAAAGTAGCCTCCTCTTGTCACAACAAATATTGTTCTGTCTATCCTTGCAGTGGATTATCCTGTCGATAAGGTTTCATGCTATGTTTCTGATGATGGAGTAGCAATGTTGAATTTTGAAACCCTTTCAGAAACTTCAGAATTCACAAGGAAGTGGGTGTTATTTTGCAAAAAACACAGTATTGAGCCCAGGGCCCCAAAATTCTACTTTTCTCAGAAGATTGATTATTTGAAGGATAAAGTACATCCTTCCTTTGTTAAAGGATGGAGAGAAATGAAGGCAAGTGAACATTAAAGTATCCAAACGTAAGAGCTACTTCTATTGGTTTATTGGTTTTTCTTGCACTTGACATCTTCCATCATTGTGCCAATATCAGAGGGAATATGAAGAGTACAAGATCCGGATTAATGCTCTTGAGGCCAAAGCACAAAAAGTGCCAGAAGAGGGATGGACCATGCAAGATGGAACTCCATGGCCAAGCAACAACACTCGAGACCATCCTGGGATGATCCAGGTATCAGATACTCATCTTTTACCCTAGAGTCTTATCTTTCCTTTGTAGTCTATATGCAGTATCATAATTTTCTCTCCGCTTTGTTAACATGCTTATAAATATGTTGCAAGCAATGGAAATTAGTACTACTGAATTTTTCACTTTCCGCTTCAGGTATTCTTAGGTTATAGTGGGGGATTTGACAATGATGGAAATGAATTGCCATGATTAGTTTATGTATCCCATGAAAAGAGGCTTGGTTTCTAGCACCACAAGAAAGTCAGTGCAATGAATGCATTGGTATATTCCTAGCTATGTACACATCTCTCTTTTTCTACTGATTTCCTCATATGAAATTCATTAATTATTATGCTGACGTTGATGATTGTTATCCATTGCTCCACTTAGGTTTGAGTGTCTTTTGTCCTCACAAATGACCTCTTTCAGTTGAACCTTGATTTTGATCATTATATAAACAACAACAAAGTTATTCATGAGGCAGTGTGTTTTCTAATGGATCTAGTTCTTGGGAAGAAAACTTGTTATGTACAGTTTCCTCAGAGATTTGATGGCATTGATCGACATGATCGATATGCTATTTGTAACACTGTGTTCTTTGATGTAAGCATTGATCAACACCCAAAATTTTTTCTTATATGCAATTTTCTTATAATTTCAGCTTGGCATATTAATTTTGAAATCTTTGCATATCACCTTGAGAGGTTTCGAGGGTATCCAAGGGCCTGATTATGTGGCTAGACAGTGTTGTTTTAATAGACAAGCACTCTATGGTTATGATCCTATTCTCACTAAGAAGGATCTTGAACCAACATGTTTTCTGAGATGTTGTTGGGGATCTAAAAAGAAGAGCAGGAAATAAAACAAAAGGTATGATGATGATAAGAAGAGAACCAAGCAAACTGAATCTACTATACCCATTTTTAGTTTGGAAGACATAGAAGAGGGTGTTGAAGGTGAGTCCAAGTCCAAACCAGTGATTTGTATTTTTTGACAACTCATTTACCCTTAAATATTGTTCACCCACACCCTTCTTTGAAATTGTGTATTGCAAGATTTGATGATGAGAAATCATTGCTCATGTCCCAAAGGAGATTAGAGAAAAGATTTGGTCAATCACCAGTGTTTATTCAATCTACCCTCATGGAAAATGGTGGTCTTCCACAATCTGTGAATCTTGCTTCTTTATTGAAAGAAGTCATTCATGTTATCAGTTGTGGATATGAAGACAAGTTAGAATGGGGAAAACAGGTATGAGTAGTGGTGGATCTGCATCTATTTGATGATGTTGTGGATTGTTTTAGTTCATTGAATTAGTTTTTTCTATAGTGAAGTTGTATAAACATTTTTCCTAAATGTGCATAAATTCTCTTCAGAATAAGGAAACATTTTGTTTAGGAAACCAAGCACCAGGAAAATGTTCTTGAAGCAAATATCTAATATGAATGGGTTCTCATATTTTGTGCAGATTGGGTGGATTTATGGTTCGATCACAGAATATATTTTGACTGGGTTTAAAATGCATGCTCGAGGTTGGACTTCAATATACTGCATGCATGTACATATTGTATTCAAGGGATCTAAACCAATCAATCTTTCAGATCGTTTGAATCAAGTGCTCCGATGGGCCCTTGGTTTTGTTGAAATTTTACTGAGCAGGGATTGTCCAATTTGGTATGGCTACACCAATTGCAGAGGCTAGAATACATCAATACCATAGTTTATCCTCTCACATCCCTCCCACTGGTTGCATATTGTACCCTACCAGTTGTTTGTCTTATTACAGGGAATTTTATCATTCCTGAGGTAAGATTGTCAACCCTTACTGACCTTAATCTTGTCATGTTTTACTCGCCTCTAATGCAACCTGTCTTTTATATTTTTTTTGGATATTTTTCTCATACAATGCTGCAAATTTTCCCCCTGATTTTTATATTTATTTTGATTTGCAGATTAGCAACTTTGCCAGTGTGTTCTTCATATTATATTTTATTTCCATTTTTACAACTGCTATTCCAGAGCTACACTGGATTACAGTTGGCTTCGATGAATGGTGGAGGAATGAGCAATTTTGGGTTATTGGAGGTGTATCAACACATATGTTTGCCATCTTTCAATGGTTACTGAACGTTCTAGCGGGGATTGACACAAACTTTATAGTCACATCAAAGTCTTCAGATGAAGATGGTTAATTTGTTGAGCTTTATGTTTTCAAGTGGACCAGTCTTCTCATCCCTCCAACTACTTTTCTTGTGGTAAATATTGTTGGTGTAGTAGCAAGTGTTTCCCAAGCTATTAATAGTGGTTATCAATCTTGGGGTCCATTATTTGGAAAACTATTTTTCTCTCTATGGGTGATTGGTGATTGTTCATCTTTATCCATTCCTCGAGGGGTTAATGGGTCGCCAAAACTGAAAACCAATAATAGTTATTGTTTGGTCAATTATTCTTGTGTTCATATTCTCCCTGCTTTGGGTGAGGATAGATCCTTTCACAACAAACATGGGATCATCATCAAACACCCAACAATGTGGTGTAAATTTCTAAAACCCCTGTTATTGTTCATTAGCAGCAAATAAGGAGGAACTAAAAAAACATATGAGGGCCAAGAATATATCAAATTCATTTGTACCATCTATAGATAATAATATTTGAGAGGGAGGGGCTTTAAGCATATTTCTTTCTAGCTAGTTCCAGCATAGGGACTAAACCTTGTGCTTTGTCTTTGATTGATAGTTAAGATTGTATGGTGTAGTTGGTTCTCTGTTTCAACCAAGACAATTAAGGTTTACTTGGAGTCATGCCTATTCCAGAACTGATCTAATGCCACATAATAGTGGGAAATGGATTATATGGTTTGATATTGAAGAACATATTTTTCAAAATATTTATTCATTTTTAAGTGACATTCCTGTCATGGACAAAATTATGGCACATCTTAATTTAATATCATCTTTTTTAAAATGTGAAGTGGTCAATATCAAATAATTGTGTCATGTAGGAGTAGTGGCAGTTATTAATATTTTAGGCACACAAGTGCCTATGAAAATGTTAAACATATGTTGTTTGTTCGTTTCATAAAATACAATTATAAGTGCCTAGGAAAATAGTAAATATACATTGTTTGTTTGTTTCATAAATTACAATTATAACTATGTTCAGAAATCATTTACCCCATCTTTGATGACTCCATTTCATCTAAAATGTTAGTTCTGCAGTGTGTTAAATAACATGTGTGTTTTGACCCAACCCTGAATCATCTAAATTTGAGATTTTTTTAGAAGTCTTTGCTCTAGGTTTCTATTTAAATTTCAATGAATGACAATTTTAACTCTGTTAAAATTTTTTATCAGATAACTTGCTTAGCACATGATTCTTCATCTTGCTTCTGATACATTTAGTTTTCTGGTAATATTTCTTTGATTATATAAAAATAACATTACTGCTGGATGTTGAAGCTCTTCTTCTCACACAACGTTGCAGGCTAAACGGACAATGTCCTGACCCCTTGTTGCAAAAGTTCCATTGGAAAGGCATTTTGATTGTTACCAGGTGCCATCTATCTCACCAAGAGAAGACTCTCTTTTGTGCGATATTTGTAAATTTCCAGAATATACTCGATCAAACACGATTTGTGTTTACAATTACTACTGGGTAATCTAGCTATTCCTTCCTCTATTTTATTTTTATTTCTTTATTTACTACAGTATTGTTACAGTGGATTATAGTGGGTATCTTAAAATTTTCATGTCAACATTATATTGTAGGTAGCAGTTCACCAAGGTTACTATGGTATTTTAAGGATTTCTTTTGGAGGATGGTATTGTCAACCATGTGAAGCTTTAAACTGGTAATACCAACTCCAATGCATGAGGCATCCAAATGTAGCTAGCCATGGTATTTCTGGTTGTGGTATGAACTATGCTCTATGTGGTGGTTTGAGTGGTGGTTTTAAGAGGATTACTGATGGCTAGTGGGTTCATGTATTTTGCATTGAGGTAAAAATATCTGATTGAATGGTGTTCACTTCAAAATAATACAAGAAGTTAATTATGCAAAATTGTATCGTTGATTTTAGCTTGTGTGTTAATGATTTGGTGAGGAGCAATATATTTTCTCCCTTGTGGTATCTTCATTTCCTTTGTGAACCTGCAGTGGCTGTTGGAGAATACATTTAGGAGGGGTCAAATGGAGCTTGTTAAAGGGCTGGTATGTTTGAATTGAGATGCTACTTCACTGCCAGTAATGCATATAAGTTTAAGCATGCTGAACTATTTTGTTTTACTTGTTCTGTGCATGATTGTTGCATCTGGATTCTGTCTAGTGAGATGTTGTTAGAGACCTCTATTAGCATCCCACTGAATGGTTTGGTCAGTAACATATTGATGAAGGTGGATCTATGCAATGTTAAAATTAACAATTGGTATGTTATGAAATTCAGGAAATACTTTTCAGAGAATGATATATGTTTCCATGTAGTATTTGTCATCGGCAAGGTGCCTATTTGAAGGTTAGGATTCAATGTATATAAATTTTGAAACTTATAATAACACTTGCTAGGTTAGTAGATTGTTCTATCCTTGTAATTCTCATGGAATCTATATTTTGTTTCTGCACTAACTGACAGAAATATTTTGTGGTTTCACAGTGCAATTTTGGCACTGCCAAAGTAGTTTTCATCCCTTATGTGCAAGAGACTCTAGGTTTTATTTGACTATGAGTACTCATGGTGGAAGGGTTCAACATAAAGCATATTGTGTAAAACATACCGCAGAGAAAAAGATAAAGGTACATGTAACATCATATATATTCCAGTGAATTTCCATAGTGTTAATTCGATATAATAATTTTCTTGCTTAACTTGTCTCTATTGAATGAAAGATGCAGGCTGAAGCACGATGATGCGGAGGAACTAAGGAGTTGAAGAAAATAAAACAAATGCAGGTGAGCATATGTAGCAATCTTCTGCAAGCTTTTTTGCATTCTAAAATGGTTCGTATAAATCCCAGGGAATTTTCTTGCATACAATCCTAGAGGCTTTATGTAGTCACATGTTAGCTCCTGCATTTAAAGAATGCAATCTAGAATTCTGGTTTTCACATGGATTCATTTATGACCTTCTTGCCTATCCTCGTCATCATTCATTTTTAGATGGATTCATTCATGAGCTTCTTAGTTATCCTTGTTATTGCTTGCACTATGCTTATGCCTAGACCCACTCTCATGGTTCCCTCATTCCACACCATTAGTACAAGTGACTTGCATTCTAAGCCCCCTCCAGGTTGACTTATTGTGTGTGGGTTCTATTTTGTCAATCTTTTGATGATTTTGAACATTTCTATTACTAGAGTTAATTCACTACTCCATAACATCATCACACATTTGATATTGTTCCATCTATTTCTCTCGAGTCTCAACATCACAACACACAACTGAAGTTTTCTTCAGCCAGATTATCCACAACAAAATTAAGGTCATTGTGACCATACCTTATAGCCATGTAGCAGACAACATGTGACATTAGAAAGATGATGAAATTGAATGAGGCTGAAGATTTAATAAATAAAATGTTGTTTGAACCAAATGATTTGGTATGGCAGACCTTGTTGTCTTCCTGTAGAATCCATGGAAATGTTGATTTAGGAAACAAGCAACAAAACATATTCTCAAGTTGGAACCACAAGATGCTCCAGCATATGTGCTTTTGTCCAATATATATGTTTTAGCTGGCAGGTGGGATTGTCTCGCAAATGTGAGGAAAAAGATGAAAGAGAAGGGATTGAAAAAAGTAACCAAGAGTCAGCTGGATTGAGGTCAAAGGTAGGGTGCATAGTTTCACTGTCAAAGACAGAAGGCATCCACAAATAAAAGTGATCTATGAGAATCTGGAGGAATTAACCAAGTTGATGAAGGAGGCAAGGTATGTGCCCAATACAAACTTTGTTTTGCACGATGTAGAGGATGAGTAGAAAGAACAATTTTTATCCTAGCATAGTGAGAATTGGTGATTGTGTTTGGGATTATTAGTATTCCTGGGAGAATGCCTATTCGAATCATCAAGAATCTTTGTATTTGTGGTGATTGTTCTACTGCTTCCAAACTCATTTTACAATTGCAGGGCAAGAACTTATTGTGAGGGATGACAATTGGTACCATCATTTCAAGGATGGAATGTGTTCTTGTGGGGATTTTTGGCAATAATAAAAAAAGAGACAATTATATGTATGTGATTCCCTCTTACAAGGAAAACTGATTGATTCCTAATCTCTAGCCTCTTGCATCAACAATGTATACTCCAAGCATTGGAAGATGATCAACACTAAATTAACAAAAAGTTGATCCTTGACCTTGCTAGATTTAGGATCAAAGTCCAACCAGTCTTTTTGAGAAGACACGGGTAATGTAAAATTGTATTTTCTTGGTAGTGCCAGCCTTAGTGTTGGCAAGCACTATTGTGATCTAGTTTCATGCACCACTGTTCTCTTTTATTTCTAGTATCTTGTTACCTAGAGATGGAGGACACAATTACCATTATAGAATATAGTTTTTCCTAAATTTCATTTCTTTGCTTCTCTTTGTCGAACACAAAAGCAAAGAACAACAATATTTGTTGTATCTAGATACAATCTTAGGAAGGTATTTAGATTTTGCAAGATTGGATACCTGCTTGAAGAAAGATCACAAAATGGTGCTAGATGTTGATGGGATGCAGGGAATGGATTGAGTGTTAGGTCAAGCCTTTCACACCCTTGTAAGATCACTGGGCTAGTTCAAGAATTTGTCCACCAAAAAGAGCTCCTAAAAGCTGGCCACTTTTACTATGTACAAAACATGCATTGATATATAGACCATTTTAGTCACTGGAATGAGTGATGAACGCCAGTTTAAAGGTAACTTGCAATCTCCACCTCATTATTTTAATTTTAGATATTCTTTGGAGAAAATATTAAAGTATTATTACCTCTAATAAAGGTGTTGGAGAATTGACATTTAGCCTCAAAAAATTCACTTGTAAAAGATTTTCATTATTTCTAGTACGTAAGTTATCCATATGATATCAAATTTCAGGATATGTATTGTAATAGACCCAAATTTCCACTTTGTAGATGGCTCAAATTTAACACATTCATTGATTCAACAGTTTATGGAAGGTACTAATTTTTACTGGGACATTTTTGCAAAAGGAGCAAGAGTAGTTGTTAGAAAGGAAAACTCAGGGTTTGTTTTGGCCAAGATGAATCCCATATTTGGCTGAATCATTGTCCTACTTGGCTGAATCATAAATGAAAGCTTATGAATCTTGGGGAGACTATTTCTTATTTGGGCAGGTCCTTCAGTAAATAGTGTTTTAGTTGTAGTTTTTCAGTGTTTGGTTGTTGGAGATGGATAATAGCAAAGTTTTAAAAAAGAAAAGTTCAAGCTTGGAGTAATATTGACCTACTTTCTTCCAAGAAGATTGCAATTGTTGATAAATTTCTAGCTGTGGGTCACATTGGTTTCTTTGTATTTTTTTTTTCTTTTCAAGTAGCCTATAAAACGCTAGAATAGGTCCTCCAAAACTTTTATTAGGCAAGAAAGATGGGGTAAAATGGATTGATATGGTGTCTTTGAGCTTTTTGTAATTGCACTTTCCATATATTTCACTTGCTTATTGGATTCCACATTCCCACTTCTATCAGCATTCCTTTGCACCTCTCAGTGCAATTGATGGTTTTAAAATCAATGTCTATATATGAAATTTCACATTCCCACTTTTATCGATGTTCCTTTGCACTTCTTAGTGCAATTTCTAGTTTTAAAATCAATGCTTATATATGCAATTTCAAGGACTACCATAATTCTTTAAAGGGTTCTAGATCAATGGTAGAGCACCTACTTTATAAGCAGGAGGTTTGTGATTTGGTTCCACTATGTCCTAATATCAATAAATCAATAATATTGTGGTTTATTTTTAATTAAATACTTTTAATATTGGTTTATTTCAATGGTGAGATATTTTTCTAGATTCATTATTTTATATTGTTTCTAAAGAGACAAAAGTGATGATGTATTATCTTTGAATGTAATTTTTTATTGTCTCTCGAGAGACAATAGTTAAGATCAAAGACATTGTCTTTTTAAAGACAATATGTCTTTAATTCCAACTATTGTCTCTAGAGAGACAAAAATGAAATTGTCTCTAGAGAGACAAAAATGCTTGTGTTATATATTGTCTTTATAGAGACAATATTTTAAGACAATTTAATTTGAGACACCTGCTTAAAGAAAATATTTAAGACAATAGACAAGTTTTCTTTTGTCTCAAGTTAAGACAATTTACCCAAATATTGTCTTAAAACCCCCCTTTGTGTTGTTGTGAATAGGAAGGCATAGGAACATATTGCACCATCAATATACAAACAATTGCATCATGCACAGGAGATTCCATTAATGTGAACAATGAAGCCCCTCATAAAATTTAAAAGTTTATAAGTCAGCAATATGGATGTCACTTTGCTTTGTGAATTGCAATAGAAAATCACCCCACCCTAGCACGTAGCATGCTAGTCGAATAATTTATTAAGAGTATCACTTAAATAGTTGCTCATAATTTTTTATTTTTATTTTTATGGAATACGAAATTACAAGATGATATTGATGTTGGATTTTCACTTATTTTATTGGATTTATGGCTATTTTCAATTTATGGTGGGATCATTTTTAAAAAGTAATAATAATGGTTTGAAATTTTACTAATGTTCAACAGTTTTGGTGCAACTAAAAACTCTACATGTTTTGAAGCCTTGGCCCATAAATTCTATTCTCCAATTTGCATTTGAAAATGAGTGTGGATTTTCACACTCACCTCAGTGGAAAATTGATCACATAAAGTAATGGCCACTCTAAAATCTACCCTAAGACCATTAAAAAAAGTAATGATAATAGTTATGATGTTTAAACAATATGTAAATTCCTTTAAAACCAATTTACAATAATTGATAATGACATAATACCTGTAATTTTCTGTATGTTAAAATATATATTATTGAATCTAAATATTATATATCATAATATGAATTCAACAATATATATCTCAAAAAATATATAATTTAATTCATTATAAGAAAATCTATATTACTTATCTATTAAATAAATAAATATATTGGAAGTGATTGAACATGACTAACCATTTAAAAACTTTAAAAACTCTCCAAATTGTTATGGGAAGTTAATAGGTATTATGCAAAGTCCAAAGATTTCTCTCTTGATTCCAACACATATATCTGAACCGCATTTTTTTTTCTCTATGAACACGATACCACAACAATGCTCTCTTAATTAAACAAAGGCGTAATTATTTAATTTGTTGAGTTGAGTAGCAAAAACATAACCTGCAAATCAATTGAAATTGCAAAAAATAATGGAAAATAAACAAGATTGTAGGTTTTAACCTCGTACAGAAATTACCTGCATAAGAATTCTAAAACATAGAAAATAAACAATGCGAGAGCATAACACATAAAACACATATACACGGAGATTTTCCCCTGGATCCCAAAACTGGGACTACCAGCTTGATTTTTCATTATGTTCCTTTCAATGTTACAATACATATTTATACATGCCGAAGCATCCAATACCATGGACCGAAAACAATCACATCCAAAACCATGGACTGAAAACCATCGCGTCCAAAACCATGTGTGAAAATCATGCACAAGACCATAGGTAGGTCCGCCGCCCCTCTAACCCCCCGGTTCACTACGTGGGCTAATTGTGGAAAGAATAACAAAACCCAAAATTCTCCCACTTGTTGTATTCCACAGGGGGCCACAAGAGAGCTTAGTCATTTATCTAGCCCTGCAACACCCATTGTTTCTCTACACCAAGAGAACTTCTCAGAGCTCACAGATTTTGTCAATGCATCTGCAGTATTCTTCAAAGTGTCCACCTTTACTAGCAACACCCTTTTGTCTTCTATCATATCCCTCACAAAGTGATACTGAACATCAATGTGCTTTGCCTTTGAATGGTAAGCCAAGTTCTTTTCCAAGAAAATTGCACTTTGGCTATCATAGTCTATCCTTATAGCTCCCTGTACTAACCCCATACTTGAACACAATCTCTACAACCAAACTGCTTCCTTGCTTGCATGAGTGGCTTCCATGTATTCTGCCTCTATAGTTGATAGTGCCACTACAGATTATTTCTTACTCATCCAACTGACTGCACCTCCAAATAGGTTAAATACATACCCACTTGTAGATCTTCTATGATCCATATTTCCAGCCCAGACCGCATAAAAAAAGCCACGGATATCCAAAACTTTGTCCAATCTTGGTCTTCCTTGGTAGCACAAACCATAATCACTAGTGCCACGCAAATTCCTGAAAACTCGCTTCACTATTGTCCAATGCTCCTTCCCTGGTTTTGACATAAGCCTACTCAAAACTCCCACTACATGTGCAATGTCTAGTCTAGTACAAACCATCGTATACATTAGGCTACCGACTGCACTTGCATATGGAACACGGGACATATCCTCTTCCTCTTCTTGTTTCTTGGGACACTGTTCAGTAGATAACTTTACACCTACAGGAATAGGAACCTTCACTGGTTTACTATCCTGCATATTAAACCTCAGCAATATTGTCTCGACATACTTCCTCTGGTTTAACCAAAGCTTTCTCTTTGCCTAATCTCTTTTAATTTCCATGCCCAAAATATAGTTTGCAGCGCCAAGATATTTCATGTCGAATTTGGAGGAAAATTGGGTCTTCAAATCTTGGATAATTTCTTTGTCATTTCCAACCAGCAACATATCATCCACATACAAGACCAGATAAATAACACAGTCACCAATTAATTTAAAATACACACAATGATTTTATTTGCTTCTAGTGAAGCCAAGTCCCAGTATAAATGTATCAAATTTCTAATACCACATCCTTGGTGACTGTTTTAACCCATACAGAGACTTTTTTAACTTGCATACCAGTTATTTCTTACCCTTCACCACAAAGCCTTCAGGTTGCTTCATGTACATCACCTCTTCCAGATCCCCATGAAGAAATGTTGTCTTCACATCCATCTGTTCTACCTCAAAATCAAAAGCAGCAACAAAAATAAAAGTAATCTAATAGAAGCTACCTTGGCAACAGGAGAAAAAAATCTCCAAAATCAATTCTCGACACCTGGGAATAACATTTTGCTACCAAGTGAACTTTGTATTTCTCCACCTTTCCTTCTGCATTTGTCTTCTTCTTGAACACCCATTTGTTGCCAATGGGTTTCCTTCCAGCCGGCAACTCCACTAGATCCCAAGCCTCATTTTTGTGCAAAGATGTCATTTCATCAACCATGGCTTCTTTCCAGAGTTTTCCATCCTCTGAATCTACTGCTTTTGTCATAGTTATGGGATCATCATCAGTAATAGATAAATCAAAATTTTAACAGAAAGCAGATGGACTATACCTTTTTGGTTACCTTCTTTCTCAAACTGATCTTCTCACACCTAGAGTTTGTGGCTCTTCATCTTTTGATTCCTCCTCTGTTGTAGAGTCTGATTCTTCCTCCTTTAGCTCAAACTCTATCTTCCTATGTTCCTTCGGTTGGACTTCATGTTTAATAACATCTTTCACCTCTCTGAACACCACATCTTTGTTGTACACAAACTTCCCTGTTACTGGGTTCCAAATCTTATAACCCTTTAAACCATCCTTATACCCAATAAAGATGCACTTTTTAGATTTACTATCCAACTTGGTTCGTTTCTCCTTTGGAACATGTACATATGCATCACATCCAAATACCCTCAGATGTGAAAGAGAGGGTTTCTTACCAGTCCATACCTCTTGTGGAGTCTTATCCTCCAACGCTGATGAAGGTGATCTATTGACCAGGTAACATGTTGTCTCCACCGTCTTGCCCAGAATTCCTATCCTAACCCGGCACCATTGAGCATGCTTCTTTTCCTTTCCATCAACGTCTTGTTCATTCTTTCTGCAACTCCATTTTGTTGAGGTGTATATGGAGTAGTCTTCTTCAGTGCTATACCACACTTCTTACAGAATTCTTCAAATTCCTTACTATAAAACTCTCCATCATTAATTGTCCTCAGCACCTTTATCTTCTTCTCTGTCTGGTTTTCCACCAGAGCCTTAAATTCTTTAAACCTGTTAAAGACTTCAGATTTCTTCTTAAGGAAATATATCCATGTATTCCTTGAGAATTCATCTATAAATGATACATAGTACAAAGACTTACCCAGTGATGGAACATTCACAGGTCCAAACACATCACTGTGCACAAGCTCTAATATCTGTTTCACCCTCTTACGACCAGAGGGGAAACTCACCTGATTCTACTTCCCATATACACAATTTTCACAGAAATCAAAATCCAGAGAGCTAATACTGATACCTTCTACCATATCTTTACCATGAAGTATTCGAAGGCCCTTCTCTCCAATATGTCCAAGCCTTTGATGCCACAACATGGTCTTCTCTCCAGAGACCACTAGATGTTCTGCTCCACTTTCAGGAACCATAGAACTGTTGCACCCATCAACAACAGTGCTACCTTGCAGCTTGTACAGAGTTCCAATCCGAACTCCCCGCATGAATATCAATGTTCCCCAAACCATTTTGCAAGTATCCTTCTCAAACACTATTTTTACACCTGCATCATCCAGCTTGCTTACAGAGATTAGATTTCTGGCCAATGCAGGAATATGTAGAACACTCGGAAGTTTTCTAACACTTCCATCTTGCAACTTCAACTTTACTTTTCCGCGACCAACGATTCTAGCCTTTCTATCATCCCCTAAGCAGACATCACCACCATCGTATTTCTCATACTCGCAGAACCACTCTCTATGGGGAGTGAAGTGGAAGGATACACCTAAGTCAATCAACCATGCCTCATGATCTACATGTGTAGTTGAAGAAGCCAAGTACACATCCCCACCTTCATCTAAGGTGGTTTTCACCTCTACAGAAGGAGCATCATTAGATCCCTTTCCTTTTGTCAGGAACTTTAGATTTACAGTCCCTTTTGTAGTGTCCTCCCTTTCCACATTTCCATCACACCACCTTTACAGGTTTTCCTGGAGATTTAGATCTCCCTCTAGATTTAGATCTCCCACTCGATGAATTATTTTTTTTTTTTTTTTTTTTTTTTTTTTATTTTTTTATTTTTTTATTTTTTATATTTTTATATTTTTATTTTATTTTATTTTTATTTTTATTTTTATTTTTATTTTTATTTTTATTTTTATTTTTATTTTTATTTTTATTTTCGTTTTTATTTTTATTTTTATTTTTATTTATTTTTATTTTTATTTATTTTTATTTTTATTTATTTTTATTTTTGTTTTTTATTTTTTTATTTTTATTTTTATTTTTTTATTTTTTATTTTATTTTATTTTATTTTATTATTATTATTATTATTTCTTTTCTTGGACTTTCCTCATACAAACAAGGCATCACCATTATGGCTCTACATATTTTTCTGTCTCATCTCCTCCGTCATCAAAGATGAGACTATTTCATCAAACTGCAAGGCAGTTTCATTGCTACCTATTGCAATAACTAGACTATCCCATGAATCTGGTAGAGAACACAACAAACTAATGCACTTATCTTCATCTGAAATTTTGATATCAACAGACAATAATTGACTTACCACAATATTAAATGCATTCAGATGCTCTGTCAGCGAGTCTCCATCTTTCATCCTTAGGTTATATAGCTTTTTCCGTAGGAACATTTTATTCACCAGAGACTTAGATTGGTACAAAGTCCCTAACTTGTCCCACAAAGCCTTCATCATAGCTTCCCCTGATACATTCAGTAATACTGAATCTGAGACACACAATTTTATTGTGCTCTTTGCCTTCTGATTTGAATTATGTAAAAATTGGATGCGATTGCATGGAATGTATATTTTTGTGTAGAAATTCCATGGCCAAAGGTTGAAACAATGACATGTGGCACTTTGTACAAATTAGCTCTACTAAACTAGTTTATAATCAGGTCATCGTGTGAGATCAAGCATAAAACTTTCCTGAAGAATCAAAAAAATTTCTGACTTGTGGGGTTGGAAAGAAGACTTAGAGGGATACCCCAGGATGAAATTTCAAACCTTGGATATCCAAAACTACAGATATACAATATATTCAATATCGATCTCCTACAAAGCGAAAAAAAAATTGTGTACTTTTTTTAAATTTGCATAAGTTTTGTTTGAAAAATTAGTTTGAAGTGATTCAAAGGGAATAATAAAGCATAACTATCATAGATTTATGCCCCTAATAAATAAAATGTAAACACCTAGTAAGAAACCTGAAATCTCTATTATAACACATGAAGAAGAGAAAGAAATGCAACATGATATATCAAAATTACAAGACCAAGTGCAACAAATTTCGCTATCACAAAAAGTAACAGAAGCTAAGATGGATGGTTTGAAGAATGGAATCAAAACTACGATGAATGGTTTAAATAATGGAATGGAATATAATATCGATGGTATAAAATCAAAACTAAAAGGCAATATGGAAGATTTGAAGAAAGACATGGAAGGTTTGCCAAAGTTGCTACAAGAAAGGCTTCCTAATGGCGAAAAGGTAGTAGAGGAAAATCATGATGAGAACAAAAGAAATGTTAATGATGATTTTATAAGATGGATACTATAGATGCAACAATATTTTAATCTCCATACAGAGAAAAACACACAAAAGGTACACATCACAACTTTATATTTAGAACCCAATCAATTTGTATGGTATCGATGACTTTTATCTCGTAAACAAATTGTCACTTAGTTATTTTTTACGGATTAAATGATAGAACATTATGAGGTTACAAAGAGAAACACGTTCTTTAGCCAATTGATAAATCTCAAGCAAAAGGTTTCAATGGTGGAGCACATTGAGGACTTCCAAAAATTGAATATAAGGGTAAATGATATTCCAAAGGAGCATAGGATTGATGTCTTCATAGGGACTTTAAAAGATAACATCCAACATGAGATTCGCCTTTGTGAACTTGATTCATTAGAGAAGGCATTTAGGTTGGCAATAAAAATTGAAAGAAAAATTATGGAAACGAGGAAGCCTACCACTCACAACTATAAAGATAAAAGTGTTGTTTCTCCTAGCCTTTCACAACCTATAAGGTTCGCACCACAAAAATTAGAAGAAAAAATAGCAAAAGGGCTTTGTTACAATTGTGATAGAAAATACACTAAAGGCCATAAGTGTGCTGAGAAGAAATTATTTTACATATATTGTGAAGAGGAGGAAGAAAAGGAACAAGAAATGTCAAAAGAAGAGGACATACACCAAGAACCAACCTTAGAGAAAGAAGAAATGAATCTGACCATATCTTGTAATGCATATGGAGGAATTACCACTCCTCAAACTCTCAAGATAGAAGGACATATCAAGAATAAAAATGTAATAATGTTGTTTGATTCTGGTAGTACCCATAATTTTATTCATTGTAAGATAGCTAAGGAATTGAATTGTTTCATATATCCAACACCAGAGTGTCAAATGATGGTTGCAAATGGAGGAACCATGAATTTCTCTAGAAAGTGACATATTATCAAGATATCCATGAGAGAATATGTATTGAAAAGTCCAATGCTTTCGATTCCAACGGGCGGTGTTGATGTTGTACTAGGATTCCAATGGTTACAATCATTGGGTACCATAGTTTTTAATTTTCAAGAACTTTTCTTGATTTTTTTTGGGAAGGAAATGAAATTGAATTAAGGGGTATCACAAGGAAATCAAGAAAGATAATCATCTCTAATGGCATGGAAAAGCTTCTAAAGAAATAACAATGGGGCATAATTGCACAATTATGTTCACTAGATGTTCAAACATCGAAATCATCTATTTCTCCAGATCTCCAAAAATTCTTGGACAATCATTCCAAGGTATTTGAGACTTCCAAAGGCCTCCCACCTATACGTGATCATGGTCATGCTATTCATTAGATTCTAGGAAGTGTTCCTCCAAACATCAAGCCTTACAAATATCTCTATGCCCCAAAGAGTGAAATTGAACATATGGTTGTAGAAATGCTAGAGGCTGGTATAATTCAACCTAGTCATAGTTCTTTCTCTACTCCAATAGTATTGGTGCACAAGAAGGATGGATCATGGTGCATGTGTCTAGATTATAGGGAGCTCAACAAGCTCACTATTAAAGATAAAATCTCTAGTCCTGTCATTGATGAATTATTGGATGAATTACATGGAGAATTTTACTTCTCCTAGTTGGAGCTTTATCTAGGATATCATCAAATAAGAATGAAGACTGAAGACATTCCAAAAAAAAACATTTAGAACTCATGAGGGTCATTATGAATTTTTGGTTGGAATTACCAAGGCACCTTCTACATTTCAAGGTTTAATGAATTCCATTTACAAACCCTTCCTTAGAAAATTTGTGTTAGTATTTTTTGATAATATACTAATCTACAACAAGTATTGGAAGGATCATGTTCAACATGTTGAAAGGGTGCTCAAACTATTAGAGGAGAAACAATTATATGCAAAAATCTCCAAATGTTTCTTTGGAGTACAAGAGGTGCAATATCTGGGTCATATTGTATCTCATGAGAGTGTTAAGGTAAACCCTAACAAAATTAAAGCCATTAAGGAATGGAAAATCCTCACATCCATAAAGCATCTGTGAGGATTTCTCGGGTTCACAGGGTATTATCACAAGTTTGTTAAGAATTATGGGAGAATAGAAACACCTCTAATAACATAATTGAAGAAAGATGCATTTTCTTGGACTCCAAAAGAAACTAAGACCTTTAAACATCTTAAAGAGGCAATGTGCCAAGCACCAACCTTATCTACGCTAGAATTCACAAAAACCTTTATTGTGGAATGTGATGCCTTAGGAAATGGAATTGGTGTTGTTTTAATGCAAGAGAGAAGACCCATTTCTTTTGAAATTCATACAATGAAAGGAAAGTATTTACACAAAGCTATTTATGAAAATAAAATGTTGGCACTACATGCACTTAAGAAATGATGACCTTACCTAATGAGAAGACACTTTGAGGTAAAAAAGGATCATGATAGTCTTAAATACTTTTTAGAACAAAGATTATCTTCAGAAGAGTAGCAAAAATGGGTCACAAATATGTTGGGTTATGACTTTGAAATCGTCTACAAAAAAGGGAAGCAAAATGTTGTTGCAGATGCACTCTCAAGAAAGGATGATGACGTGGAAGCATTTCTTTATGCCATTTCTATTATCTAACCAGATTAGATAATCGAAGCAAGGGATGAATGGAAGAATATCGAAGAAGTGTGGTCACTCATTTAAAATTTCCAATAAGATCCCAGTACATCTGATACATTTAGCTAGAAAAATGATTCATTATTGTACAAAGATCGTTTATACCATTGTAAGAATTCCCAAAAAAAAAAAAAAAAAAAACATTCTTCTGGAATTGCACACCTCTCCCTTAGGAGGGCACTTGGGATTTTTAAAAACTTACCATAGGTTTAAGAAGGAATTTTTTTGGGATGGCCTTAAAATGAAATTCAAAATTTTGTGGCGGAATGTTTGGTTTTCCAATAAAACAAAGTTGAGACAATTAAGACCTCGGGTCTATTACAACCTTTATCCATTCCAAGTCAACATTGGGAGGAGGTTTCAATGGATTTTATCAGATGTTTACCCAAGTTCGAAGGAAAGAGTGTCATCATGGTGGTAGTTGAAAGACTTGTAGAAATTTCACCGTAGATTAAACTGATTATGCAATGTACTAAAGCAAAATATTTAATCTACTTCTACAATCAAACTTGCGGAAGCTTAATTGATTTTGAGCAAGATCAAATAGAACACATATAGCAGATAAGAAGATTCAAACACACATGAAACACAGAAGAATACTCTAGAGAAAGCCTTATCTAAAAACCCCGCTATCTGTATTATCATACAAGTGGAAATATCTTAGGATTACACAAAGCTTTAGCTCTTAAGCTATCCAGCTCTCAGTACAATCCCTCACTATTGCTCATAGTCAGAATAGACAAAACATATGCCTTCCTTCAGTCCTCCAAGCCTCATATTTCCTTGCACAGTTTCTCCTAGGTCCTCTAGATGCAACCTGTGTGACTCTCACCTCACACACAACACTGACCTCTGAAATAACTGCGCAATCCTGAAGGAGATAATTCCTTCTGCATGGATGAGTTTCCTTTATAGGAAAAATCCTGCAATTGATAGTACAATGTCCATGTCTTTAATCTCATCTAGGTCTTTCTCTGAATTGACATGCATGAGTTATTTAAGAGAGAATATTCAGTTATTTGGGGAACACTAGTTCATGCATGCATGCATTAACTGACTAAACTCACAATTAGTTCCTACAACTGTTTGGAACTAATTTAACTGGACTTAACTCTGTTAACTGAGCTAACTAATTACAACTCAAATACAACTCACCCTTATCTCCTTAATTAAGGGATAACTTCCTCAATCAAAGGGATAATTGTTGCATGTCTTCACATAGACTTCATGTTTGATTTTCTCCAACTAATTAACTCAAGATGATTAATTAATTATTTTTCAAATATCTGCTGAGACCAAATTCGAATTTCAATTCTCAATTTTAATTCAGGGACTAATTAAAATTGGAATATATCCTGAAATTCTATTTATAGCAATGTTATTTTTAGCATTTCTATTTTTTTCTATTTCCAACAGAGTTGGAGTATATCCTAAAATGCTATTTATAGCAATGCTATTTTTAGCATTTCTTGTTGCTATTTTCAACACTCCCTCTCAACAAGAAAGGCATTCAACTCGAACCCGGTCCTGAACCTTTGGAATGTTCTGCATGCAACACTTCTCTTAAGTGTTGTTGCTCTAGCAACTCTAGAAACACAAAAAGTATCCAACCTAAATCAAAATGATGCCTCTGTCATCAAAGTCTCGGATTGCTATTGCCTTTGTCGACTAAAAACTTTGCACCTTTGTGCTCTTCGGGGTCTGACTACTCTAGCCTCTGTCACTTTGATCTCTGACTACATCAATCACATTGATTTCTCCTGCTGCATCCATGTTGCTGTTGGTCTTGTCGCCCAGCATTGCATCCGCACTGCACCTCCTCTCATCATGTTGCATCATGCTGCCCACTGTTGCACTGCAACTCACTTACTGAGAAGTAAGTAACTGATCTCCCAGCTGACCTCCCTGTTGGGCTAGAAACACCCTCTGATGTTGAACCTCCCTCTGCCGCTGACAAGTGCTCCCTCTCTGACCTTTGTGATGCAGCAACAACTCCTTGCATCCCACACCATTGCACACCTCTTTGTGCCATCCTGCACTAGTGCAACGCTCCTGTGCCTCTCGCATTGCTGCAGCCTACTAGCTCTATGCTATCTTGGGACTCCTGCACTGTAGCTCTCTCTGCCACTCCATCCGTATCCATCTCTAACCACTCAGCCAGTCCTACTACTCCTCGTCGGGGCTCCCGTAGCAAGGTCTAATCAAAGAGGTTGGGTACCTCAAGGATCCTACCCCTATTTCAACCTTCTTGGGACTATCACTTCACATCGCCCCACCTTCCTCCTGGAGGTATGGATGCATGTGATCCCTATGCCCACTTGGCTTGAAATTTCCCCCTACTGGAGGTCTCTGCATGAGTGGATGCCTCCACTTGGTCTCCTCTTGGCTTCTCTAGTTGTGGCTGCTCCACAACCTCCTGAAGTTCTTTCACCAATTGTGGCTCCTCCACAATTTGCTGAGACTTCTTCTGGTGCTGCATGTTGAGAGGTAATTTACTCTCCCTCTCAACCACCAAGTCTCTAATTGTTTCCTTGCTCCTCAAGGTTTTGCATGCATCATGAACCTCAAGAGCATACATTTTCTTGACTCATGAACCAATCTGCTTCACTTGTCTCGTGGTGATGTGTCAAAGAAAAACCTTTCCCTTACTAAAGACTACATCATAGCCTTTGTCCTCCAACATCACAATTGATACCAAGTTATTCTTTAGTCCTGGCACATACTTCACATCTGTCAAGGTGATGTGAGCTCCATGCTCCCTCTGAAAAGAAACCGTGCCCACTCTTGGAACACTATACTTTTCATCATTAGCCATCTCTATACTCATCTGGAGGTCTTTCTCCTCCAAGGTACTAAACAAACTCATGTTTTTGGTCATGTGGAAAGAGGCTCCACTGTCAATAAATCAACCATAACCCATCATTGATGAAACCATGCATGCGATAAGGGTAAAATCTAATTCAAACTGAGAGGCGAATGCCTCACCTTCAGATCCTTCCAAGGATCCCTTCTTGGATTTCTTCAATGGACAATTAGTTGCCTAATGGCCCACCTCATGACAATTAAAGCATCTCACTTTAGATTTGTCAATCTTCTTCCCTCCATGAGAAGAACTCGATTTGGGATGAGAATCCTTCTCCTTCCCTTTCCTTGCCTTACTCACTAACGCGAAATTTTGTTCATCCTCCTTGGATGAAGAACCATCTTTGGTGCTCCTCCTGATCTCCCATGCATCAGATCTGACCACATTCGTTCCCAATCTAGCAGTTTCTCTCTTCCATTCACGGAGTCCTGGTAGCTATGCCAGATCTTAGGAAGACCAAGGAGAGAAAGACTCACCATATCATCATCAACTGTCGTGATTCCTACACTTCCAAGATCATCTCTGCAGGTGGTGAGCTTGTTCAGATATGTAGAGATCGTATCACCCTTTTCACACTTGATTTTCTGAGGCTTTTCCTTTAGTTCCAGCTTCCTCTGGTCGCTACTATTCTTATATAGATCCTTCAATGTCTTCCACATTGAAAATAGAGTCTCCTTTCCATGGAGACTCAAGAGAATATGGTCTCGAACTCCCTCCAGAAGAATCCTCCTCGCTCTCGCCACACATTTCTTCCATTTTGCCAATTCTTGGGCATTAGCTGTTGCTGGCTTAGGGACTTCTTGATCAATGAAGTCCTTTAAACCATTGTCCTTTAATACCGCCTCCTTGCAATCCATCCATGCTATGTAATTCTAGCTGCCATCCAGGGCATACTCGAGTCTCAAGCCATTGAACGCCATTGGTGAACTTTGAGATGTGATAAGAAATTGATTTTGTACCTACAATCAAGAACTTCAAACTTTGAACTTCTCCCTTCTTTGTATATTGTTCTCTACTTTGATCACCTTTGCTCTGATACCATGTAGAAATTTAACTATAGATTAAACTGATTATGCAATGTACTAAAGAAAAATACTTAATCTACTTCTACAATCAAACTTGCGGAAGCTTAATCGATTTTGAGCAAGATGAAATAAAACACATATAACACAGAAGAATATTCAATCACACATGAAACACAGAAGAATACTCTGGGGAAAGACAGCTAAAAACCCCACTATCTGTATTATCATACAAGTGGAAATATCTCAGGATTACACAAAGTTTTAGTTCTCAAGCTATCCAGCTCTCAGTACAATCCCTCACTGTTGCTCATAGACAGAATAGACAACACATATGCCTTCCTTCAGTCCTCCAAGCCTCATATTTCCTTACACAGTTTCTCTTGGGTCCTCCAGTTGCAACCTGTGTGATTTTCACCTCACACCCAACACTGAGCTCTAAAATAATTGCACAATCCTAAAGGAGATAATTCCTTCTGCATGGATGAGTTTCCTTTATAGGAAAATTCCTCCAACTGATAGTGCAATGTCCATGTCTTTAATCTCAATTGGGTCTTTCTCTGAACTGACATGCATGAGTTTTTTAAGAGAGAATATTCAGTTATCTGGAGAACACTAGTTGCATGCATGCATGCATTAACTGACTGAACTCACAATTAGTTCCTCCAACTGTTTGGAACTAATTTAACGGGATTTAACTCAGTTAATTGAACTAACTAATTACAACTCAAATACAACTCATCCTTATCTCCTTAATTAAGGTATAACTCCCTCAATCAAAGGGATAATTGTTGCATGTCTTCACATAGACTTCATGTTTGATTTTCTCCAACTAATTAACTCAAGATGAATTAATTAATTATTTTTCAAACAACTGTTGAGACCAAATTCGAATTTTAATTCGGGGACTAATTAAAATTGGAATATATCCCGCAATGCTATTTATAGCAATGTTACTTTTAGCATTTCTATTTTTTTCTACTTCCAACAGAGTTGGAGTATATCCTGAAATGCCATTTATAAAAATGCTATTTTTAGCATTTCTATTTTTAACATTTCTTGTTGCTATTTTCAACAAGACTTACCAAGTATGCACACTTTTATGCATTATCTTATCCATTTAAATCCAGTACAATTTCTACTGCATTTATGGAAATGATTCAAAAGCTACATGGAAACCCAAAGATTATTGTAAGCATCAGAGATCCCATTTTCACTAAAAAAAATTAGACAAAATTATTTTCTTTTCTGGGTACTCAATTAGCTCATAACTCATCTTATCATCCTCAATCTAATGGGAAAATTGAGATAGTGAACAAATGTTTGGAATGATATATCCATTGCTTTGTATCTGATAAACAGACACAATGGGTCAAGTTGTTACCTCTTGCTGAATGGTGGTATAACACTTCCTTCAATACTAGAGCAAAAATGACCCCATTTATGGCACTTTATGGATATCATCCACCATCCATCACATCATCTTTAAGAGAAAATTCTAAGGTTTAAGCAGTGCAAGGTCACATCGAGCAAGCTAAGAAGGATAATAAATTATCACCAAATTATTATGGTCCTTACAAGGTGTTGCAAAAGATTGGTAATATGGCATACAAATTGGAGCTTCGTGCATCTTCTCGAGTGCACCTAGTTTTCCATGTTCCATGCTTAAAGAAGGTTATAGGTGACAAGCTCTGAGTTCAAACAATATTTCCAGAACTTGATGAGGAAGGAAAAATCATATTGGAATCTGAAGCAGTGACGGAAAGAAGAACTTGAAAGCTATGAAATTGATCAATTTCAGAGTATCTCATCAAGTGGAAGAACTTACTCGCTAAAGATCCTACATGGGAAGATGAGAATTTTATATATAAGCATCCAGAACTACTCAAGCATTGAGGACAACACTTTTTTGAAAGAGAGGGGCATGTTAGGTCCCTATAATACTGGTGTATTCCCTCATTGTTATTGTCAGTTTAGCTCCCTTATTTTTATTGTTATGCTCATGTAGTCCCCATATTGTTGTTGTTGTGCCCCATAGAAGCCCACTATTGTTATTGTTTTTCCCTTACATTATTATTGTTAGGTCGGCTCTGATTATATTATGACCCCTTAGACTCCTATATATAGAAATGAGGTTTCGTCATTTGAATCTTGCAAGAATTGTTCATTTGTGTAATGTAAAGGGGGTCGCCCCCTCAAAGAGGCAAATTTTGAATTTGTTGATATATGTCTTTTGCTATTTTGTGAGCTGGTTTCATAACAACCTTTTGCCACCGTTGCTTCTAATGTTGAGGTTTCAAGGCTAGATTTCCATCGAGTTTCCTTAGACAATAGAGCTCCCACAAGAGCATCAAAGTCAATGGTATTGATAGAACTAAAACTAATAGAGGCTACAAAATGATCCTTAGACTTAGGCAGAGAACACAATGATGTAATTTCTTTGTCTTCCCCTTCGAGATTTACATCTCTACTAGACAACTGACATATAAGATTATTGAAAGAATTCAAATGATCAGAGATCTTTATACCTTCCTTCATCTACAAACTATATAACTACCCCTTCAAGTATATTATGTTTTTCAAGGACTTTACCATATAAAGGCTTTCTAACTTGGTCCATAAGCTTGCTGTTGTTTTCTCTCCAAGGATGTTAAACAACGCATCATTTGTCGAGCACGGAATAATAACACTAAGAGCTCTTGCATCCATGTCCTCCTAGTCGTCATCATCCATGCCCATAGGTTTCTTTGCCCTATCTAGCAATGCCTTTGCCACTCCATGTTGCATGAACACATCCCACATCTTAACCTTACATACCTCAAAGCTATTACTCCCATTGAACTTTTCAATTTCAAACTTCGCACTCTACATCTTTGCCATTAACACAAAGTTTTCCTGAAAGCTCTGATACCACTTGTTGAGTTGAGCAGCGAAAACATAACCTGCAAATAAATTGAAATTACAGAAAATAACGGCAAATAAACAAAATATCAAAATAATCAAACACAACATTTTACGTGGTAAAACCCTACTTGTGAAGTAAACATCCTCACGGCAATGATAAACAATGTTCTTATTATTCAAGGGAGATTTACAACAAGCAACTCACAGACATACATTATCCAACTATTCAATTTATGTTTTCTTATTGCCTCTATATGCTTACATGGATAAATAGCAAACTAGCACATTTTTTCTAAATCTACCCTATATTTTTTTATATAATTTTCCCAAAAAACTTAAAAAATTAACTAATTTAAACTATTATCCTAAAAATATAAAAAACATAATTAACTACTCAAATATATTCTTTTAAATTTTATTTTTTATTTTTAAATAAAATATAATTTTAAATATATAAATAAATTAAACCAAATTTCACAACCAAACATGTAATTCCAAAACACCGTCCCCACTAAAAGGCAAAACTCAAACGATTTAGAATACGGCTTAGCGAATCCTCATGAGGAGGAAAAGAGTTCTCTCTTTATGGGTCTCTTTAAAATTTGTTCCTCATTCTTACGTGCATTGCACTTGACATGAAACCGAATCTTTTTTGGGGTTAAAACTCCAAATTGCTTTGGAGCAATCAATATTTTTTAAATTTCTTAAATTTAACTTTAATGCATTGTACACGAAATCTTATCTTCTCAGGCAAAGTCGCTTTCGAATAAAAACATATAATTTAACTTAACTATGTGACTTTATAATTTAATCCCAGAAATTTAAGATTAGGTAAGTATTGCTGTTGGCTTCCATTATACTGCGTGAAGCGTTGGATTTTGGTAGCAAGGTTTTCCCTGGAAGGTCTGCACATCATTAAATGTTTTTGGAATTATTTTTTTTAATCATGGGTACGGTGTTATGTTTATGGTTTGGGTATAGTGTTAGGTTTATGCTAGCATAGGAATTGTATTTTTTTTGAATTGTGATCTCCTGAAATGGTCAGGATATATGATTTATTTAAGCCCATTTGTATGAATTGTTATGTTTTTTTTAAGGATTACGTTGTAATGTGATATTTATAAAGGTAAGTTATATGATATTTATTATTTATGTTGTAATGTGATATTTACAAAAAGGTTAAATGTATCAAGGAATTTAGACTTCTGTGATCCATAACGTTTGTTTAGAAAATTTTTTGGCGAAATCACATAATTGATCATTTGTCAACGCATTTCGAACCAACTAGTGTGGTTCATCGTCAGGACAAGTTGAAGATACAGATCCAGTATGGCGAGTTAAATAGTCCAAGCAGAGACTCCAACGGCTAAAAAGACTAACGGCTATTTTTCAACTTAAGGACCCAGTCAAACCCCCTTTAACTAAATTAATATTAATATTCTTTATAATTATTATTATACTTCTAGAGCTAAGTAAACTGGGTAAAAATTAACCAGATCAGAGGTTATTAATCTATTTATATATTTAATATATAATTATATATAATAATATTTTTCAATACCTAATATAATACTATATTTAATATTTAGTTTTTAAATTATTTATATAAATTATTAGAAAACTATAATTTTTACTAAAAATTGAATTAGATCAATGGTTAGTTATCAAAACTAAACCATTTATTTATTTAAAATATTAATTATATATATATAATAAACATATAAGTATATATATAAATTAATATATTACCATACCTAACATTCTAATAATATTATATTTAATGTTTATATATATATATATATATATATATATATATATATATATATATTTTTAATTATATATATATATAAATATATCAATTTAAAATTCTTTAATAACTAATCATTCTAATAAATTTTTATTTAAAGTTTAGATATTAAAATATTATATCAATTTATATCAATTATCAGCAAAACCTATATAATTATAAAACTTTTTTAAAATTTTTTATCTTACACTATCTCTTAAGGTTAGTTCAATTACTTAGAACTAACAAAAAATCAAAATTAATCAAATGAATAAATGAAAAGTAATATTGATTAGTTAAGAAAATGCATATTTTAATTATACACGTATTTATAGCATAAGGATGTTAAAAATATAAGGCTAATAAAAAGTTAAATAATTACCTTACAATCTAAGGATAGTTCAATTATTCTTAATCATATATTATGCTAAATATTCCCAGGTTGCCAAATTTAATAATCTTCGAATATAAAGGGAAAAAGAGGGGACTAAATCAAGACCATAAGGGCGATAATTAAAAGAAGAACAAATCAAATCAAGAGAAAAGCAAGCAAATAAACCACAAACACAGAGGAAACAATTCTTAAGGAAAGGAAACAAGAAACAATGAGACCATACATAGGGCTGGGACCCAGCAACTGCTGATCTTCCAGCCATCATCCCTATTAAGATTATTTGGCCTTTTTTCAATCTCCAGGGCCTCCCTAAACTTGCGATGGTGAAACTGAGCAACTCTAGCAATGACTTGAGCCTCTTCGATACATACAAGATGCATCGTCTTCTCGGCATGCTCTGCCAAGGCTGAGGATTTGGTCCTACCATGCCTCAAGTTGGCTGAATGCTCGCTAATCCTTTGATTGATAGAGTGTCCTGTCTCACCAATATATGGAATCCCACAAGAACAAGGGATGACATAGACGCCCTTCATGTCTTTAGGGTCAATAGGATCTTTTACAGACCTGAGGGAGCTACGGATAGTATTAAGAGGTCTAAAAGTTGCGGGACCTCTTAAAAGTTGCGGGCACATCAAATTTTTTCAGAATCCTCGCAATCCTATCCGTGGTCCCTTGGATATAAGGAAGGTTAACTCCCAAGACACGATCATTAGGATCCCTACGGATTGACGGCTCCTTTTTAGCCTTGAGGAAGACCTTTTGACCCAGGTGCCTATCATAACCATTTTTCAAAATTATTTTAATAAATTTATGTTGAAATGTACTGTTTTTGAAAGGTTTTATTACAATGTGAGATTTATGTTAGAATTGTAATATTCCTCAATGGTTATGTAACATTGTAACATTATTTTTAGGTTACATATGTCATTTCTATATAATTTCATAATTAAAAAAAATGTTATGTTAAAGCAAATTATCAATTCGATTTTCTTGTTATTCTCACTAATCACAAGAATCATATTCGGCATGGATTTTTGGTTAATTTTGCCCTAGGTCAGGAATGACATGATCAGTCAAAATCCCATAGCTGTTTGGTTTGGCTCTATGTTAACTCAGATAGAGGTGCCAGAAGAAGAACTGTTAAGTTCAACTTAACTTGGATTATACATTTTGTGAATAATTTGATTATAGATTTTCTAAATATTATAAATTGAAAAAAAAATTATATATCAACTTTAATATTTTATAAATTTGAAATCGAAATAAAACTAACCAGACAGAAAATGAAATATCGAACCAGGCACTTTTACTTTGACATTTTGTCCTTTCTCGGAGATTCTGTTTTGTATAGTGAGCACTGGAGTTTGTTCTCGCCGGTGAAAATCTATATAGCTGTTATAACTTTCTTCTACACCAGTCAAAATCTATATAGCTCTTTAATTTGCTTTGCCTCTATGTTAACACACAGAATTGAAAGAACAAATCATGCACCCCTATTTTGAGATTTTGTTTTATAGCTTTTATAGTGGGCTCCCACGACTTTAATTGTTGACCACAGAAGCTTTTTCTTTCAATCCAGCTTGCTTTTCAGAATCAGAAGTTGATTGACAGACCTGCGAAGGGCTGGGGATGCACCGCTGATCAACAACATAGAGTTATAGGTGTAAAGCAGCGATTCTGTGTGTAGTTTTCAATCCACAGAAGGGATGATGTGTAGTTTTCAATCCAACTTGAAGTTGATTGACAGACATGCGAAGGGGCTGGGGATGCACACTGTTGCTGATGAACACCATAGAGTTATAGGTGTAAAGCAGCGATTCTGTGTGTAGTTTTCAAAACCATGTGCATCGAACCCTAATCAAATTAATGATAATTCAGATTTATGATAATTCATTGTTTTATTCTCTGAAAATATTTCAGGTTAATTTTTCCGGTGACCATGGGATCTCACTAATAGTGTGTTTTTAGACGCCATCATTTAAGTGATCATAACAATCCAAAAAACGCCATCATTTAAGTGATCATAACAATCCAAAAATCGCACATAAATGAACTAAATTACCCTAACGATTATTCCAATATAGATTGTTGCTCAAGTCTCTTGCAATGAAAAATAACAGAAATTAAATGTAAATAAGTTTCCTGAACAGTCCAATAAAAGCAGCTGAAGATGTAAATAATATCACCATAGTAAAAGGCATAGTTACACGAGTACGGCTCCCCGGTGTCGGAGAGCACACCCATCCTTCCGCGTTCCGGGGAGCTTAAGAGCTGGTAAAAAACATTTCAAAACTGACGGGAGCTTCAGTGGATATTTGGGAGCCTTTTAGGAGCTTCAATACAACATATTTTGAAGTTTGTACCTATTTTGAACAGATTTTCACGTTTAAAGTACTTATTTTGAGCAGGTATTATTGGTTTATTTTCTAAGTGTTACATGTCAAATTAGGGTTTGGACTGCATGAGCTCTGTAAAATGACAAAGGTAAAGGTTTCAACAAAATATAAATAGTTGAGTCATTACTTGTCAGCTGCAAATCTTGAAGTTCAACAATTGCAAATGAAATAAGTCTGCTCTCTACAAGTTTCAATGACAAGATTCATTGAATTAGAGTGATGGCCAGAAAGAGAGAGAGTAGCGAGTTAGTTCATTTTATAAATTTCCAAACTTGATTTTTAAAGTTGAATATAATATAGTGTTGCAACTTGCATGCAATCAAATAATAATAGAGTAATAAAAACCTCTTTTCTAGTTTGGGAGTTCTGCATGTTTCTTTGCTCTTTGCTCACAAGGAATTTGATTGGCAAATTGTTGATGGATTAATATTTTGATTTTTTTAGCAATGTTTCAAAATTCAATATTTTACATAGATGGAATTTGATTGGCAAGTTTTGGATGGAAATAAATAACTTATTTTATTTTTATTTATAATATATATATTAAATTTTAATATATTATATTATTGTCACTCTCAACTTGACATTTCTTATAAATTTGGGCAAAGCTTCTAGCCATGCCAAATACTTATTCCCAATACCCAAAGCACCCAAGCCGAAAATTGCAGAACCATCATCAACAAGCCGTGTGCGAGGGATTTATGCTATCAAGCATTGGGCACACTAATGGGTGCGCAAGTGGGAGCATTCAGACCCCCTAGCCAAATCAATCGCAACGACGAGGGCACAAGCAAGGACAAGGGGACATGGTAGGAGAGACCAGTCCTAGGGCCCAATGGCAATCTCGCTTCAAAGGCAGATGCCTCCTGAAAGCAATGGTGAATCCAAACTATGTAATTTCAAGCATAAAAAAATTGGACATGTACCACCATTACATGAAGGACCATGTTATCATTTGCAAGTTTACTGGGGTTTGGCTCCTGGAAAATGAACTGATCAAGTGGATTCAACTCAAGTAGTAATCAAAGGGCTATATTGAACTAAAACCGGGAGTAGAGGGATTTTTCATAGTGATATTTCCAAATCTAGAAGACAAAACCCAAATTTTTTAGAATGGCCCGCATGCTTGTAGAGTAGCACCACATGGATTCCAGATTTATCCCAAATCATTGGAAGCACCTATTCCAAGAAATCTAACAAAAGCACTAGTTCTAAGGTAGAGGAAGACAAGGCAAACAAGGGGAACCAAGAGTGGAACTAGAAACGCAAACACAAGAAGGCCCTTATAAAGGATAGATAGCTAAAGGCCCAAGAAAAAGACGGAGGAAACCAACTAAAGTATAAATCCAAACAGTAGGGGGCCACCTTATCAATATAGGCTAGGTAATTGCAATCTCACAGGGGTACCCTGCCTTAAAAAAATATTTGCAATCAAAATCAATACATGGAACATAAGGGGCCTCAATGACAGAGGAAAACAAATGCATCTTAGAGATAGGATTAATAAGGAACATCCTGAAATAGTTTTGTTGCAAGAGACAAAGGTAAATAGTGAGAAGGTGAAAGCTATCATAGAGAAATGTTAGAAGGGGAGTGAACCAATGGCCTTAGATGCTAATGGCAGTGTAGGAGGCATTGCTATCCTTTTGAATCCCTAGGAGATTGCATTCACAGACTGGATTGCATGCCCTAAGATCCTTTTTGGAAGGTTTCAATACATTGGAACCAAAGAAACAATGGTGTTGACATTGGTGCATGGACCAAACATCCCTGCAGAGAAGATGGGGTTCTTAGATAATATTAGGGATACTCGAAGAGAACACAATGATGGCTTATGGATCACAGGTGGTGATTTTAATCTAATCAAGTCACTAGAGGAGTAAAAAGGTGGCGTAAGAAGACTAAATCTCGGAAGCCCCTCTATTTGATGAGATGATCTAGGACCTAAGGCCATTAGATCAAGAAACTATTAATAGGATTTTTATGTGGAATAATCAGCATGGTGGCTATCACCAAATTGCTAGCCACCTTTATCGATTCCTACTTTCATAAACTTGCCTAAATAAAGATATTTTTGTTGAAGCTGGGATCTTACCGTGTCTAAGGTTGAACCACCAGCCAAGTAGATTGTAATTAGACTTAAAGCCCGCCCCAAAAAATTTACCCTTTAGATTCAAAAGCTTTTGGTTGAGAGATCCTGCATTCATCACCAAATACCAAATGTAGTGGGAGGATATTCATGTGGAAGGGTGGAAACATATTCCTTCCTTCTAGCTGGAGTTGAAAACTAAAGAAATATATCAAAGAATGGAACTATAAGGAATTTGGGCACATTATAATACTAGAGCAGGAGACCCAGATGCAACAAATCCAATAGAAAATCATCACAAGGGGCACTCTAAGGTAGTAATATTGGAAGAAGGATAGTTGATAAACAAAATAGAGCACATACAAAAGTAGGGGAAGCCATATGGAGAAAAAAATCTTCTGTGCAATGGCTTAGAGAAGGAGAACGAAACACCAATATTTTTCACAAAACCATGATCAATCATAGGTATCATAATAGAATTTCCTCTATCCAATCTAAGGAAGGGAAATGACTTCTACAACATAAAGAAATGGAGGAACTCACATCACATTTTGAGGCAATGTTGACTAAACCAAACCCGAGCATGTAGGAATATATTTAGAGAATTACCACACACATCCCTCAATTGATCAATAAAGACCAAAATGAGGGCCTAATGAGGAATATAATTTTCTTAGAGGTAGAAGAGGTGGTGATGGCGATGCCAAGACCCAAAGCCCCAATGGATTTTACAATAGAATTCCTTCAAGAATGTTGGAATTTCATAAGACCAAAGGTTCATGCTTTAGTGGAGGAATCTATGTAAACCCAAAAGGTATGGCCTGGTATTAATGCTACTTTCCTTACTTTCATACCTAACTGGGCATATTAGAAGACCCAAGTGGATTTTTCCCTATTTCCCTATGTAATGTTATCTATAAGATCATCTCGTCGGTCATTGTAAAACACCTAACATGTTTGTTTAAAAATATTATATCCCCAAAACGAACTGAGTTTGTTGAGGGTCGTCAAATCCTAGATGGAATAGTTATTACCCACGAGGTAATCCATTCCTTAAAACACTCCAAAAAGGTGGGTATGTTGATCAAGCTTGACCTTTCACAAGCCTATGATAAACTTAGCTCGGAATATCTTATGGATATTTTACTAGCCTTTGGCTTCTCCCCGCAATGGATTTATTGGATTTAATCCCTAATTTCCTCTCCATATTATTTCATTATTTGTAATGAGTCGTCATCCATAGCCTTCAATCCATCATGTGGAATTAGACAAGGGAATCCAAACCTAGAGACTTTGTATTGACTATTGGGCGTTGAACAAGATCATTGTCCAGAATAGTTATCCAATCCCACTTTCTGCAAGATTTACTTAAAGTGTGTTTATCACCACGTACCAATCGAACCCTATCATGTGTGGAAGAATTCCTTCAAATCCAAGGAGGGCCTTTTTGAATGACCAGTCATTCCTTTTGGGCTGACAAATGCCCACGCAACCTTCATGAGGCTGATGGACAACATCTTGTGACCATTCACCAACTCATTCGTGGTGGTGTATTTGGATGACATTATGATCTTTATCCATGGTTGGAAAGAACACCTCCATCATATTCGACAAGTCCTCCAAATCCTACGACAACACAACTCGTGTGCCAATTTGGATAAATGCACTTTTGGTATGACCCAGGTTCAATATCTAGGTTACATCATTGATGAAAGAGGTGTGCATGTGGACCCATCCAAGATACAAGTAATTTGGGATTGGCCAGACCAAACCACTCTAACAAAGCTCTATAGCTTTTTTGATGATATGCTAATCTACAACAAGTATTGGAAGGATCATGTTCAACATGTTGATAGGGTGCTCAAACTATTTGCGGAGAAACAATTATATGCAAAAATCTCCAAATGTATCTTTGGAGTGCAAGAGGTGCAATATCTGGGTCATATTGTATCTCATGAGAGTGTTAAGGTAAACCCTAACAAAATTAAAGCCATTAAGGAATGGAAAATCCCCACATCCATGAAGCATGTACGAGAATTTCTCAGGTTCATAGGGTATTATCACAAGTTTGTTAAGAATTATGGGTGAATAGTAACACCTCTAATAACATTACTAAAGAAAGATGCATTTTCTTGGACTCCAAAAGAAAGTAAGGCCTTTAAACATCTTAAAGAGGCAATGTGCCAAGCATCAACCTTATCTACGCTAGACTTCACAAAAACCTTTATTGTGTAATGTGATTCCTTAGGAAATGGAATTGGTGTTGTTTTAATGCAAGAGGGAAGACCCATTTCTTTTGAAATTCATACAATCAAAGGAAAGTATTTACACAAAGCTATTTATGAGAAGAAAATGTTGGCAATACTACATGCACTTAAGAAATGATGACCTTACCTAATGGGAAGACACTTTGAGGTAAAAAAGGATCATGATAGTCTTAAATACTTTTTAGAACAAATCTTATCTTCAGAAGAGCAGCAAAAATGGGTCACAAAGATTTTGGGTTATGACTTTGAAATCATCTACAAAAAAGGGAAGAAAAATGTTGTTGCAGATGCACTCTCAAGAAAGGATGAGGATGTGGAAGCATTGCTTTGCACCATTTCTATTATCTAACCAAATTAGATAATCGAAGCAAGGGATGAATGGAAGAATGACGAAGAAGTGTGGGCACTCATTCAAAAGTTCCAACAAGATCCCAGTACAACTGATACATTTAGCTAGAAAAATGATTCAGTATTGTACAAAGATTGCTTATACCTTTGTAAGAATTCCCAAATCAAAACTTCTGGAATTGTACACCTCTTCCTTAGGAGGGCACTCAGGATTTTTAAAAACTTACCATAGGTTTAAGAAGGAATTTTTTTGGGATGGCATTAAATCTCAAATTCAAAAATTTTGTGGCAGAATGTTTGGCTTTCCAATAAAATAAAGTTGAGACACTTAAGACCTCGGGTATGTTACAACCTTTATCCATTCTAAGTCAACGTTGGGAGGAGGTTTTAATGGATTTTATCACATGTTTACCCAAGTTCGAAGGAAAGAGTGTCATCATGGTGGTAGTTGATAGACTTACCAAGTATGCACACTTTTGTGCATTATCTCATCCATTAAAAGCCAATACAGTTTCTACTGCATTTATGGAAATGATTCAAAAGCTATATGGAAACCCAAAGATTATTGTAAGCAACAGAGATTCCATTTTCACTAAAAAAATTTGGAAAAAATTATTTTCTTGTTTGGGTATTCAATTAGCTCATATCTCATCTTATCATCCTCAATCTGATGGGAAAACTGAGATAGTGAACAAATATTTGGAAGGATATATTCGTTGTTTTGTATCTGATAAACAAACACAATGGGTCAAGTGGTTACCTCTAGCTAAATTGTGGTATAACACTTCCTTCCATACTGCAGCAAAAATGACCCCATTTATGGCACTTTATGGATATCATTCACCGTCCATCACATCATCTTTAAGAGAAAAATCTAAGGTTCAAGCAGTGGAAGGTCACATCGAGCATCAAGAACAAGTTCTTCAACTCTCAAAGGACAACCTCACTTTGGCATAGAATAGAATGAAACAACGGACAAATCAACATCGTGGCGAAAAAAGTTTTAATGTAAGCGACTGATTATTTTTACAGCTACAACCATATAGAAAAATGTCCCTAAAGCAAGCTAAGAAGGATAATAAATTATCACCAAAGTATTATGGTCCTTACAAGGTGTTGCAAAAGATTGGTACTACGACATAAAAATTGGAGCTTCGTGCATCTTCTCGAGTGCACCCAGTTTTCCATGTTCCATTCTTAAAGAAGGTTATAGGTGACAAGCTCTAAGTTCAAACAATATTTCCATAACTTGACGAGGAAGGAAAAATCATATTGGAACCTGAAGCAGTCATGAAAACAAGAACTTGAAAGCTATGAAATCGATCAATTTCAGAGTATCTCATCAAGTGTAAGAACTTACTCACTGAAGATTCTACATGGGAGGATGAGAATTTTATATAAAAGCATCCAGAACTACTCAAGCATTGAAGACAACACTTTTTTGAAGGAGAGGGGCATGTTAGTTCCCTATAATACCATTGTATTCCCTCATTTGTTATTGTTAGTGTAGCCCCCTTATTTTTATTGTTGTGCCCATGTAGTCCACATATTGTTATTGTTGTGCCCCATAGAAACCCACTATTGTTATTGTTTTGCCCTTACATTATTATTGTTATGTCGACTCTGATTATATTATGACCCCTTAGACTCCTATATATAGAAAGGAGGTTTTGTCATTTGAATCATCCAAAAATTGTTCGTTTGTGTAATGTAAAGGAGGTTTCCCCCTCGAAGAGGCTAATTTTGAAGTCATTGATCTGTATCTTCTTCTATTTTGTGAGCTGGTTGCATAACAACCTCTTGCCACCATTGCTTCTAATGTTGAGGTTTCAAGGCTAGATTTTTGTCAAGTTTCCTCAGACAATAAAGCTCCCACAATAGCATCAAAGTCAATGATATCGATATAACTAAAACTGATAGAGGTTACAAAATGATCCCAAGACTTATGAAGAGAACACAATAATGTAATTTATTTGTCTTACCCTTTGAGATTTACATCTCTACTAGACAACTAACATATAAGAGTATTGAAAGAATTCAAATGATCAGAGATCATTATACGTTCCTTCATCTACAAACTATATAATTTCCGCTTCAAGTAGATTATGTTTGTCAAGGACATTATCATATAAAGGCTTTCTAACTTGGTCCATAAGTGTTATAGACATTTTTGTGCCTCGCAGCATGGAGCATGAAATGTCAATAATTGCAGGGATCCTCAGTCCCTAAACATGTTGTTCTTACCCCTAGAAGAACAAGGTCAGCAAACCACAGCACTTCCCATCAGTTCTCCACCTGAAAACACTCAAAAACAGGCTATTTTTGGATCATGTCAGCTGCTCCACTGAGCATCTGCGCTGGAATGCAATTGCTCCTCCTTGTACCTGCGCTGAAAGTCAAATCTAATGAAGGCTACCTGCGCTGGGCGAGATTGGCCAAGTGGCACAGTCATTCTGCAAGGTGTCAATTGCCCAGGAAGCTTCCAAACTGACACTTGGTTCAAGGGATTCGCCCTGTGATGAGTAAGAGGTACTTGATCTCCATGTGTAAGCAAGGATCTCCAAGTGGACTCAAGAACTGAAGTTTAACTGAAGAGGGAGAGGACACAAGGCAGCTTTATGTCAGTCTCAAGCTGACTCATCCTTTCTTCTTCTATCCTATATATAGAGCTCTTCTATGAGGTCTAAGGAGGCTGGAATTTTGTGCAAAGCAAGGAAGTGCTATTGGTTTACAGTTAGAGCTATTGGGTGATTGCTTTTATAGAGGTGAAGAGGAGATTTCTTGCTGCTGGGGAGGTGCTGCTAGATTGGATCCATTGATGGTTGTAACCTTCTCAGAACCCTTTTACTTCTATCAATAAAGCTTTGAATGTTCTCCTATATACTTGTATTGCATTGATGTATTGTATTTACTTGTATATCTGATTCACTCTAATCCATGCATCAGTTATGAGTACATGTCTCTTGTAGTTTCCCTCTCTTGTTTGTGCAGGATCTGTGTGTAGCTGGGCCGGCAAAGGGAGCAAGGAGCTGGGAACAAGAGACAAAGAGAGAGGAGAGGATCGACAAAAGCGAAAGACACCGGTTGGTCAATCATTTCTTCCTTCTCTGTACTTTCATAAAGGAAAATATCAAAGCTTTACTTTCAGTTGTTGCTAAGGACTGTCACCCTTAGAGTAGGGATAGGGTCATCCGAGTCGGATACTTTTCCCCACAACAAAACTGGCGACTCCGCTGGGGAGCCTAGTATCTTGTTGGTGTTTGTAGTATCTTTGCTATTCATTTCCTGAACCAAAGAGTACCAAATCGAAAAGCTTTTGACTATATCAAAAGCGAAGTAGAGGGGCTGCTACTCTTGCTCATTTTTTGAGCAGATTCATGATTTGAAGAGCTGATCTACAAAAGACTCTTGTACTCTTTGTGATAGCTTTTCATCCTCTTGATCATCCCTTAGCTTGTACTTGACCTATAGCTTTTTATTTCAGCAAAAACAGTGCATTTTTGAGCTTTTTATGACCCGAAAATCCTTGTAAACGCAACTCTCGTGTCTCAGTGCAGGCTGTCCACAGGCAGTCTGCATTCCAGCGCAGGTACTCCCTTCGGGAACTGCGCTGAGAGTCAATTTGACAGACCAGAACCTGCGCTGATCCAGTTAGGCTATGTCTTCCTGAGGTTTCCCACTGTGTCTGAGCCTTGTTTTCACTGTTATTTTGCTGCTGATTGCTTGTCATTGTACTTGCTGTAAACCAACTTTCCTTGACATTATTCCGCCTCAGTTGTGTGATGAAATTGTGATTGTTCTTTCAGTATTTCTTACTTCAGTCACAGTTTCCCATTGTGAAAAGCAAACCAGTATAGCTGTGGCCTCTTAGATCCTGAACTGTAAAAGTGTCTTTGAGATCTTAAGAGCTAGTTTTGTTACTGTTCATGGCTGCTTGAGTTTGTTTGTTTTTCATTTTATGGTTTGAATCTATACATTTCCAGTGTCTAAACAAGTCGATCTTAAGGTGTCTTTTGATTTTGTACAAGCTTGTTTACTTTCGCTCGAAATTAGATTCAAAGTTATACAACAGTTTCCTTTTTGTCTTACATCAACATTAAGGATAACGAAAAGAAATATCTGCATTGTGCATTTTGCATTTGACTGTGTGCTTGACGATTTAGGAAAATTCGCATTTTAGTGTGTGTTCTATGATCTGTGCGAAAAGTTGTGTCTTTCTTTTCCCTCAGTAGATTAAGGTTTTCAAAGTTGAAAGATTGAAAAGTTTTGCTTCTCATCTTAGATTGCATTTAGGAAGTTGTATATATACATCTCGTGGTGATCCTTAAAGGCAAACTGCTAAGCAAGATCAACATTAAAATAAATCCAATTTACATAACAACGCTTTGTAACATAACGCAAACATCTAGAGGTCTAGGTAGAGACGTGTTCCGGCGTCGTTAAACATAGTGACTGTCGATCTCTACGAAGGTGGGTGATTCCTCCTAAGAGTCGGTGGCACTAATACGGACTTGTGCTCCCGCGTACCGTCGCGTATATTGGGAGACCCCTATAGGCATTTATCCTTTATCCATAGGAAGCCGTGTCGACCGCCCTACTGATCGCGATGCAGTGAACACAGCATTCACGAAGATTGACCACCCGTACCGTAAAACGTATTCTATGGTTTCGCGAAAGGTTTGGCACACCCTCTGCCTAGATCTCCAGAGCAGTTTCTTTTGGCCTTTTTTCAAACTCTATAACTGAAAAAGTCCAACCGAGCATTTGTCACTTCGGGCTCGTTAAAACATCGAAGGCGACTAGAGTCATCTTTAGCTTTTTCTCGACTCTTAAAACATGAAAAAGCAAGTTTGTGTCTAAAAGCGTCGTTAATAAAATTTATTTTAAGCGGAACAAAATCACCTGTTATTCCCACGTTGATCTTTCAGTTGAAAAGTATGGAGCCCACCAACCAAGGAAGCAACCTTGGCGGAAGTCCAAATCCCTTCTCCTCTTGGGGAGATGTTGGTGTGCCTCATATGGCGACATTGTCACTTCCAGGATTGACAATTGGCCTACCTGTATGGCTCTTTTCAACTAGTGTAGTCCAGATCGCCACTAATCCTGAGCAGTCGAATCAACAGTCAGAACAGTCTAGAACTACCCACCAGCCTTCCGCCTCTTACAATACTTCCTCTGATCCTTCCTCTTCGCAAGGTGGAGCTGGCAAAAGTCAGCCTCCCAAGGAGAAGAAGGAAAAGAAGAAGAGAGAAAAGAAGCAGAAGGGGCCTATGGTGAAGGCGACTGGGGGCAAGCAAAAGACAGCTGACAAAAACCCACACACTGCACCGACCGGGCCTAAATCGCCATGTGTCATTTGCAAAGGGACCCACTTCCATCGTGATTGTCCTTGTATTCCCCGGATACTAAGGGACTGGTCCCCCAGGTTGCACAATCCGGTAGCATCAACCTCTGGTAGTCATGTTGATTGCAGTCCATCAACCAGCGAGAGTGACGGACGAAAAGGGAGACCAAGATCACCCTGTATGTTGTGTGAAGGCGATCACGCCATTCACCGATGTCCATTCTTAGATGAGGCGAAGAGAGTTTTGGAAGATCGTCCGGTATCACCGTTACGACTTCCTCCTGGATACCAAAAACTCGTGCCTAATCCCTCGATAGTTGAAAATACAGCTGGCCCGCTCAAGTGGTCGGCTGAAGCGTCAGTCACTGAAAATGAACCTACTGAATCCAGACCGGACGAAAGTCCAAAGGTCGATACGGTAGTTGACCCGGTTCTACCTTCAGAAGTTTCATCTTCAAATGACACCGTCGCCGAAGAGTCATCTTCATGCGACACCCTCACTGAAGAGAATAAGGATGACACCATCCAGGTTCTTTTCATCAGCACCGACTCTGATGAGCGTCAGGGCAATGCGCCCATTCCTTTATCGCAGGAAGGAACATCATCAGGGTCATATCCGGCCGTATATTCGGTCCCACCACCAAGCAACCTGGTTGTATCCTTTGATTGGAATCAACTAGGCAGACCCCGGTTACCAGCCAGTGTACCATTCAGAATCATTGTCCAGATCTATAGAATGATCATGGTTGGTACTATCATTGATGAAGGGGCGTCTGTGAGTATCCTTTCCTCTGTTGCTTGGAAAGCACTGGGTTCCCCGGCGCTTTTACCTGAGTTAAGAAATCTCTCAGGTTTTGATAAAGGAACCAGTCGACCATTAGGAATCCTCCCCAATGTGCCTGTTACATTGAAAGGGAAGACCGTTAATTTGAACGTGATGGTCGTCCAAGGACCCTTGGATTATAACCTACTCCTTGGACGCGACTATATTTATTGCATGGGAGCGATAGTCTCCTCACTCTTTAGAGTAATGTGTTTTCCACACGAAGGAAGGGTGGTCAAGCTCGTAGACCAACTTTCGTTTCCGGGATCTCGCATCGCAAATAGTCAAATACCATTCCTAAATGGTCTGTTCACTCAAGATTCGCCTCCACCCCCGGTCCTCCTTCCCGATGAATGCGAGTGATTCGGAAAGAAAGATTGGAACCCAGGGGGCATGCACCCTGGTCTGCTTCGGGCAGAAGAAACCCTGGGTGTAAGGTAGAATTTCCGCAGAAGAATAGACTAGTCCGTACCCCGTCCGGCGGTGGAAGAGGGGTTGTTCTAGAATAATATTCTTTTGTCAAAGTTATGTGAGTGAGATAATCAGCTTCTCGCTCCCCTTGTCTAAATAATCAGGATACCGAGGAAGGGGACCATTTGCGGTAGCAAGTAGTAACCATCTTTGAAGACAAGCCTCACCCATTAAAACATATGTTTTGAAGGATAAGTAGGGGCAGCCTCCAAAGAAAGAGATTCTATTGCTGCAACAGGTGGTCGCCATCTTTAGTAACCTGATAATAGACATCGCCGAAGAAAGAGATTGATTTGCGGCAGCAAATAGAACCCTCTTCGGATAATAAGAAAGAGGCAAGCCTCCCTCAATAATACCAATGTTTTGTCTTTGAGTAGTGTTCTTCTCTTGTCACAAATAGCTGTTCGTTAAAAGTTGGGCCGACGGGAAGCCTGAGTACCGCATAAGACCCCCTAAAATAACGAGAAGACTAGTATCGTTAACATTAGATTGGCAAGATGACAAGTAACTGTGAACACCCAAAGAAAAGCAGAAGTAGGGGAGAGGAGGGGCAGCCTCGAAATTCTGTCCTACGCCTGGGGGCATGCAAACTTTTGGAATGTAAGCAAGGGACGACTATTTATTTTTTAAATTTTTAGGTCCTCCCTTTAAACCTGTAGGTCTAACCCTTTAAACTCGTAGGATTAGCCGTTTCCGACCTTGCATGAAGAAAGCCTGTGGGGCAAAGGTAAAAACTTGCCAAAATTGGAGCATAGCTTCGTGAGATAAAGCTCCTTAAAAAATAGCTATCTCACAGGAGGCGTTCTTATTATGACTGGTATATCGAGCAGTTTTAGCACATAGTTCATGCTCGTTAAAAAATAAACGCAAGATCCGAGCAGTTTTAGCACATAGTTCATGCTCGTTAAAAAATAAACATGAGTTATGAGCAGGCTTTCCTTTAGAGTTCAAGCTCATTCAGAAAAAATGAATCGGTAAATAACCTTTTGAGATCGTAAATTCATCAGCCATAAAAGCCTTGGTCGTGTTTGTGTTGTCACCTCCACCGTTCATTTGGCCGATCATTCACCTCCATTTGTGTGTTTACCTCTTTTGAGAAACAGCTGCGAAGAGTGATTTCACCTAGCCATCCTTGTGACACTGCCGTGATTGGAAAATTCCAACCTGTACCTGGAATCAGTTGCTATCCCTGTTTATCACTCGTTCCTCAAAAGACGAGTCTTCTTTGAGCTCTTTTCACTGACTCGTAAAATATGAAAAGTTTGCCGAGTTTTGGCCTTCCAGCTCGTTAAAAGGACCGGAAGAGCTATCCCTCATTTAGACTTTAATCTTTTTGGACCTGAGGGATTATTACACAAAAAGATCGAGCGCTTGTCTTGTTCAGCTCGTTAAAAGTACCGAACACCCATCCCTTCTGTATTGTTTTATACTTTTTCGGACTTAAGGGATTAGATGACGAAAAAGGAATTATGGAGTTAACTTTCTGTACCTTTTCAGACTCTCTAAAAATGAAAAGGACCGAGCTATCCTTGTCGTTAGACTCGTTAAATTCATTAAATAGCGACAAACTTGTCTTTAGACGAGAACGAGTTTCCCTATCGCTAAGCTCGTTAAATCATAGCGATGGGCTTGCCCGAAGGGCAGGTTATAGAACAAGCATATGTTATCCTCCTCAAGCTTGACAAAAATAAAGAGGTACTGGTCAGAAATGACTGGGGAAAAATTGGGAGAACATCAAAGTTTAATGGTAGCAAGTCACTCTTGAACATGACACTTTTCCTCCGTACCACATCGGGTTGGGTTGTTTCATTCACCGGTCTCATCACCATGGTCCTCGCCAAACCATCCACATTTGGGGTAATGCTACCGATCCATCGCATCAGTGTCGTTATATGTTCAAGAGGGGTCATTCTGAAAGTGTCAACCGTGTCCCATCCACTGCCATACATTATCCTTCATCCACTCATGATCGCCACCCTGAATCATATGTCACAGTTTGTTTTCACCTCCACTAAAATCATTAGCTCCGTTCCGTGTCATTGATGTGGGATTCATTAAGGCCCTCCTTTGACGGATCGCTTCTTGTCGACTTCAGCTCATTATCCAAGAAGTTGATCTAGGAACAACCCCATCAGTACTTTGAAGCTTGCATGCCTCAATGGCAAGTTTCTCACTTCCGGCGACAGGTATACATCAATGACCTTCGACCAGAAGATTTTGCGTGGCGTTCGACGCCAAGTCCTTTTATTCACGCCACGTGAATTGTACTGCAGTACCTTGAGGGTCATTATCATTATCGGTGATTCCTCTCGCGCTTGTTAACGGTTTTCATCATTGACCGGTAATCAAGCGATGTCTTTCCATGTTCGACTTCAGCGAAATTCTCACATGGATCGACTTGTACTTAGAGTGAAGATCGAACGAGTTTGAAGACCCCGGATCTAGTTTCATCCATCCGGGCTGCGATACATATTCGGGAAATATAAAAACATTTGTCTTGTACATCATTACAGCAGATGATCATCCTACTCAAAGGATGATAATTTCAGCAGAGAATTATCAGTCTACCATCAGACGATCGTCTGTTCTATGTACCAAAATGTATTTATAAAGCTGAGCATGGGAATGCCCGCCTCAGCTAGATCATGAAAATAGAATGAAAAATAATGTATTGTATTGTATTGTATTACAGGGCGCCTCCTCAGCACTGGAATGAACTTCGGACCCTCTAGATAAAGCATTTCACCCGATAAACGGCCTCATACTTTAGGGGGCAACTGTTATAGACATTTTTGTGCCTCGCAGCATGGAGCATGAAATGTCAATAATTGCAGGGATCCTCAGTCCCTAAACATGTTGTTCTTACCCCTAGAAGAACAAGGTCAGCAAACCACAGCACTTCCCATCAGTTCTCCACCTGAAAACACTCAAAAACAGGCTATTTTTGGATCATGTCAGCTGCTCCACTGAGCATCTGCGCTGGAATGCAACTGCTCCTCCTTGTACCTGCGCTGAAAGTAAAATCTAATGAAGGCTACCTGCACTGGGCGAGATTGGCCAAGTGGCACAGTCATTCTGCAAGGTGTCAATTGCCCAGGAAGCTTCCAAACTGACACTTGGTTCAAGGGATTCGCCCTGTGATGAGTAAGAGGTACTTGATCTCCATGTGTAAGCAAGGATCTCCAAGTGGACTCAAGAACTGAAGTTTAACTGAAGAGGGAGAGGACACAAGGCAGCTTTATGTCAGTCTCAAGCTGACTCATCCTTTCTTCTTCTATCCTATATATAGAGCTCTTTTATGAGGTCTAAGGAGGCTGGAATTTTGTGCAAAGCAAGGAAGTGCTGTTGGTTTACAGTTAGAGCTATTGGGTGATTGCTTTTATAGAGGTGAAGAGGAGATTTCTTGCTGCTGGGGAGGTGCTGCTGGATTGGAGCCATTGATGGTTGTAACCTTCTCAGAACCCTTTTACTTCTATCAATAAAGCTTTGAATGTTCTCCTATATACTTGTATTGCATTGATGTATTGTATTTACTTGTATATCTGATTCACTCTAATCCATGCATCAGTTATGAGTACATGTCTCTTGTAGTTTCCCTCTCTTGTTTGTGCAGGATCTGTGTGTAGCTGGGCCGGCAAAGGGAGCAAGGAGCTGGGAACAAGAGACAAAGAGAGAGGAGAGGATCGACAAAAGAGAAAGACACCGGTTGGTCAATCTTTTCTTCCTTCTCTGTACTTTCATAAAGGAAAATATCAAAGCTTTACTTTCAGTTGTTGCTAAGGACTGTCACCCTTAGAGTAGGGATAGGGTCATCCGAGTCGGATACTTTTCCCCACAACAATAAGCTTGCTGTTGTTTTCTCTCCGACGATGTTAAACAACACATCATCTGTCGAGCACAGAGGAATAGCACTGAGAGCTCTTGCATCCATGTCCTCCTAGTTGTCATCATCCATGTCCATAGATTTCTTTGCCCTACCCAGCAACACCTTTGCCACTCCATGTTGCACGAGCACATCCCACATCTTAACCTTCCATAGCTCAAAGCTATTACTCCCATTGAACTTTTCGATTTCAAACTTCGCACTCTACATCCTTGCCATTATCAAAGTTTTCCTGAAAGCTCTAATACCACTTGTTGAGTTGAGCAGCGAAAGCATAACCTGCAAATAAATTGAAATTATAGAAAATAATGGCCAATAAACAAGATAGCGGAATAATCAAACACAACGTTTTATGTGGTAAAACCCTCCTTGTGAGGTAAACATCCGCAGGGAAATGATAAACGATATTTTTATTATTCAAGGGAGATTTACAACAACCAACTCATAAGCATACATTATACAACCATACATGGATAAATAGCAAACTAGCACATTTTTTCTAAATCTACCCACAACTTTTAAATCATTTACATAAAAAACTTTTTACATAAAACAAAAAAATTCATTTTATATATTTTTTTCCAAAAAAAAACTTAAAAAAAAACTAATTTTAACTATTATCCCAAAAATATAAAAAAAATAATTAACCACTTATAATATAATTCTTTTAATTTTTTTTTTTTTTTTATTAATGTTTTTAGATAAAATATAATTTTAAATATATAACTAAATTTGACCAAATTTCACAACCAAACATGTAATTCCAAAACACCCTCCCCACCAAAAAGCAGAACTCAAACGATTTAGAATAAGGCTTACCGAATGCTCATGAGGAGGAAGAGAGTTCTCTCTTTATGTGTCTCTTTAAAATTGGTTCCTCGTTCTTAAGTACATTGCATTTGACATGAAACCGAATCTCTTTTGGGGTTAAAACTCCAAATTGCTTTGGAGCAATCAATATTTTTTTAAATTTCTTAAATTTAACTTTAATGCGTTGTACACGCAATCTTATCTTCTCGGGCAAAGTAGCTTTCCAATAAAAACATATAATTTAACTTAACTATGTGGCTTTCTAATTTAATCCCGGAAATTTAAGATTAGGTAAGCATTGCTGTTGGCTTCCATTATACTGCGTGAAGCGTTGGATTTTGGTAACAAGGTTGTCCCTGGAAGGTCTGCACATCATTAAATGTTTTTGGCACTTTTTCTTTTTAATCATGGGTACGGTGTTATGTTTATGGTTTGGGTATGGTGTTAGGTTTATGCCAGCATAGGTATTGTATTTTTTTTTAATTGTGATCACCTGAAATGGTCAGGATATATGATTTATTTAAGTCAATTTGTATGAATTGTTATGTTTTTTTTTAAGGATTATGTTGTAATGTGATATTTATAAAGGTAAGTTATATTATATTTATATTGTAATGTGATATTCACGGAAGGTTAAATGTGGTTATATCATATTTATGATGTTTTTTTAAAGGTTTATGTTGAGATGTAATGTTTTTGAAGCATTATCTTAGATTGTGATATTCATTAATGACTATTTCCTATTATGATTTTTGTGATGGTTAACTTATTTAATCATGGTTGACTATGGTCAACTTTGGTTTACTATGATGGACCATGGTTGATTATCTTTGACGATGGTAGACCGTGATTGACTTTGGTTGAATATGACTAACTTTTGTAGACCATGGATATGCATGATTCACTATAGTTGACCATGCTAAGTATCTTTTACCTTGGGTACCCATGGTCAATTATGATTATGTCACAATAATTATGTTCATATTAATTGACTTATGTCAAATTATAGTGTTTTTCAAGAATCATGTCACATTGCAATGTTACTGAAGGGATATATTGGATAACAATGTTCCCAATGATTATGTTGCATTATGACCTTTATTTTCATTAACTTTCAAAAGGCTACATTCTTCAATGTTATATTATAATGTAATGTTTCTCAAAAATAAATTATGATTAAGCATGATAAAACAAAATCAAATTAAATTATAAAAATTTTCCATATATTTATATTTATATTGTAAATATAATATTAGTATAAAACTAAATATATTATTTTATTTTATATTATAAATATTGATAACTTGTTGCATGCTAACTAGTTTCTTATTCTTATATATTTAAGAAAAAAATCTATAACAATTAACATCATAACCACCTTCTAATATTTATGTTTATTCTAAAAAATTTAAAAACAAAGCCTCTCACAACTCTAAATAATAATACACTGCAACGAAAAAGGTCTAATCAATTTACTTATATTCGGTCATCTGAAATATTGAGACTTTCCATATACAAATACCTTAAATTACAAAATATTTACTAGACTCCCAAAATCCATGTATACCAATACATTCATTACTGGACTCCCAAAAGCCAGATGTACCAAAAATATTTACTAGACTCCCAAAATCCAGCTGTACCAAAACATTCATTATATGTTTTCACTTTTATATACCTTCCTCAATACATATATACCAAATATGAGATATTATAATCACAATAGTTCAATGAGATACTGGGTTGTTGGTTGCACATCAACGGTCGATACATAGATTGTTAATTTTCCTGATATATTTTATTTTTCACTCAGATATATATAAAACCAGCGGTTTTTCAATGAACAAAAATGTTAATTACATTGTTACATGGTACAACAATATTGTATGACAAGAAATTGTTATTTAATTATATATTTTAGAATGTTCTCCACATAAAACTGCAATATGTCAGAACGCTACAGAAGTGTGCATTACATTACTACAAAGTACATATTGTTGGAAGACACTAATTTCAACCACCCGCATTAATGTAGTTGCTAGATTAATATAGATAATACAGCAGTTGTTTCAAAGTGCAGGTTCTAGAAGTCGGGTGGTCATCAATGTTAGTCGGCAGCAAGTGGTTGTAGTCGGCCATTGTTGTTGAACCATAAATGTCAGTCGGCAGATTGCTGTAACATCTACGACTGTCTCTGTGTATAAATTTCTATGTTTGTAATGTACTGACCAAGATTTGAAGGTGGAATTTGTTAAATCACAATGTGTAGTGAAAGGCATTCAAGATAAGTACAAGGTTATTGCCAAAAGAACAAGAGTTGGAGGCTTGTATAAGTTGGATGTGACCAGGAAAAGTCATCAAGTGTTGGCATCTACAACAATATCAACAGTAGATTTATCGCATCAAAGGTATGGACATCTAAATCACAAAGATTTAATGCTACTTCAAAAGAACACAATGGTTGAAGGTCTTCCTGTCTTGAAGAATGATCATGTTGAATGTGAAGCATGTGTACTTGGCAAGCAACATAGGGAGGAATTTCTATACATAAAGAAAAAAGGCAAAGGGAAATACTTGAATTAATTCATACTAATGTATGTGGACCTATGCAAACTAGATCTATTGGTGGAGCATGGTATTTTCTTATTTTTGTGGATGATAGATCTAGGTATACATGGGTTTATTTCATAAGAAAGAAGAGTGATGTTTTTGAGTATTTTAAAGAATTTAAGAGTATGGTAGAAAAACAAACTAGTAATTACATAAAAATTTTGAGATCTGATCAAGGGGGAGAATTCAAATCAAGAGAATTTAATCAATATTGTAAAAGCAATGGGATTCTGCAACAATATGCAGTGCCACATACACCTCAACAAAATGGAGTTGCTGAGAGGAAAAACAGAACACTAGTTGAATGTGCATGTAGTATGCTTCAAGGTAAAAATATCTCTAATGTTTTTTGGGTTGAAGCCATTAATACTGTTGTTTATTTGAAAAATAGGAGTCCAACTAAAAGTTTAGAGCTTAAAACACCTTTTGAAGCATTTTATGGGTACAAACCAAAAGTGAGTCATTTAAGAGTTTTTGGTTGCAAGGTATTTGCTCATATTCCAAAAGATGAAAGAAGAAAACTTGATGCAAAGTCAATTAAGTGCATATTTATTGGTTATTGTGATAATTAGAAAGCATACAAGTTGTTTGATCCCAATACTCATAGACTGCTTGCAAGTAGGGATGTGGTGTTTCATGAGAATGCAAATGAAGGTGATAAAATAAATAATACTAGTGTATGGCATGATATTGATGATTATATCAAATTAGACACAAGTGTTGAACATGCATAGGAACAGGTACAAGTTCAAGAGCAAGTAGAATCAAGTAGTCATGACACTCCAAAGAGAGGAGAGGAGACTCTGCAAAGCCGAAAGAAAGATGAAAGTAGTAAAACTCCAAGAAGGTCATCACGCCAAAGTTAGGTACCTATAAGGTATAAAGATTATGCATTAATGTCTCTTGTTATGAATGTTGTAGAACCTTCAAGCTATGAGGAAGCTAAAGAATATGAAGAATGGAGAAATGTAATGAATGAAGAATATAACTCTATAATGAAGAATGACACATGGGAATTAACAGAATTGCCTAAAAACAAAGTTCCCATAGGATGCAAATGGCTTTATAAATCTAAATTTAATGCTAATGGAAGTGTTGATAAACATAAAGCTAGATTGGTTGCAAAAGGATATTCACAAAAGGAGGGAATTGATTATAAAGATACTTTTGCACCTGTAGCTAAGTTGAACACAATTAGAATCATGATTGCATTAGCGACAAAATATAATTGGAAAATGCATCAGTTAGATGTCAAATCTGCATTTTTGAATGGTGAGTTAAAAGAAGAAGTTTATTTAGTTCATCTTGAAGGGTTTGTAAAACAGGGATAGGAGCATCTGGTTTGAAACAAGCACCAAGATCATGGTATGTGAAAATTGATTCTTTCTTTTATGAGAAAGGTTTTATGAGAAGCAAAAATAATCCTAACTTGTACATCAAGGAAGATGAAGGCAAGAATTTTGCCTTAATATCTGTATATGTTGATGATCTTATCATAACAAGAAATGCATGCAAGTTCATTGAAGAAATAAAAAATCAGTTGTCACATGTATTTGAGATGAAGGATCTTGGTGAATTGCATTATTGTTTAGGTCTTGAATTTTGGAGGGAACCTGGTAAGACACTAATCACACAAAGCAAATATACAAGGGAAATCCTTAAAAGATTCAATATGGTTGAATGCAAAGCAACATCTACTCCTTTAGAACAGAATGCCAAATTGTGTAGTGATGATGGAACCAAAGAGGTGAATGGAACTATGTACCGTCAACTGGTGGAAAGTCTGAACTATCTCACCACTACCAGGCCAGATATAGCATATTCTGTCAGCATACTTAGTTATTTCATGGCTAAGCCTTGTGAAAGCCATTGGAAAGCAGCGAAGAAAGTTAGGAACACTTAATTTTGGTATTATGTATACTCATGAATTTGATGTTGAATTGGCAGGTTATTCTGATTCTGACTGGGCATGAAATCTAGATGACAGGAAATCTACTACTGGATACGTGTTCAATATTGGTTGAGGACCAATATCATGGAGCAGTAAGAAACAACCAACTATTTCATTGTCATCCACTGAAGCTGAGTATAAAGCATTATGCAGTGCTACCTATGAAGCAATATGGCTTAGAAGGATACTTGAAGATGTTGGAGAAACACAACAAGCACCTATAGTGATTAGATGTGACAATCAAAGCACCATCAAATTGGCAAACAATCCTATATATCATGCAAGGACAAAACACATTGAGACACAACATCATTTTGTAAGAGAAAAATTGCAATCAAAAGAAATTGACCTATCATATTGTAATACAAATGAAAATGTGGCTGACATATTCACCAAGCCTTTTGGAAAGGCTAAATTTGAAATGTGTAGAAGTAAGTTGTGCATTGTAGAAAATCCAAATTGTGTTGTAAGCCTAGCTGAGACTTAGACCAGCAAGCATGACAATTAAGAGTATAGTGTCTTGTTTATTGTATTAAGGGTATGTTTGTTATATATTTGGAATTAAGGGGGAGTGTTGGAAGGAATTAGAACTAATTCCAACTACCACCTTTATTACAACAGTGAAAATTCAACAGAGGTTTTAATGTTGGTTCTAGAAATCATTGACAATGGGGAAAGCTTCCTGGAGAAGCCATTGCCCCAATCGATCTCTAGAAGTTTCTTCATCCTATATAAATACCTTTTTGATCGATGAATGGAAGCAAGTTGTGAGTTGTTTGTATGTGTTCTCTGTTCTGTGTTTATGTGTCTCTGCGCTCTCATACATATGGTTTAACAGAAAAATGTGATGAACATAAAACAATCATAATTCAATAATTTATTTTTCCCATATTTTTAATATTTTAAAATTTACAATCTACAAAATAATGGTTGTAAATCATGAAGATGATCTAGAATAAATTGATTTTTCTGTATTGTAAAATTTAGTTAATACAGATTATAAATTTAAATATCTGAAATATTGCTCTAGAATAAATTCATTTTGCTGGGAAAAAGTAAATTGCAAGTTGCAACAGAGATGCTCAAAATTATATAAGTATTTTGAATTTGATGGTGGATTTTAGAATGTAGGTCCTTCGGATTCCAAAATATGGAGAAATCCGGAATCGAGATCACTTCGGATAATTATATTACATACATCAAACATTTAGAATTTCTTAAACGTGTGAGAAGTGCTATGTTAACGCCAAGTTATTCCTATCAATTCGATTTTCTTGTTATTCTCACTAATCACAAGAATCACATTCGGCATGGATTTTTGGTTGATTTTGCTTTAGGTCAGGAATGACATGATCAGTCAAAATCCCATAGTTGTTTGCTTTGGCTCTATGTTAACTGAGAAAGAGGTGCCAGAAGAAGAACTGTTAAGTCAACTTAACTTGGATTATACATTTTGTGAATAATTTGATTATAGATTTTCTAAATATTATGGAATTGGAAGAATTTTTATATATCAAATTTCAAAATATTTTATAAAATTTGAAATCGAAATAAAACTAACCAGACAAAAAATGAAATATCCAACCCTGCACTTATATTTTAAAATATTTAAATCGAAATAAAACTAATCAGACAAAAATTGAAATATCCAACCCTGCACTTTTATTTTGGCATTTTGTCCTTATTCGGATATTCTGTTTCGTATAGCGACCACTGGAGTTTGTTCTCGCCAGTGAAAATCTATATAGCTGTTATAACTTTCTTCGCCACCCGACAAAAATCCATATAGCTCTTTAATTTGTTTTTGGCTCTATGTTACCTAACAGATGAAGTAAATCTATGTAGCTGTTTAGCTTTCTTCCACACCAGTCAAAATCCGTATAGCTCTTTAATTTGCTTTGGCTCTATGTTACCGAACGCATCTAAAACATCAAATCATGCACCTTTATTTTGAAATTTTGTTTTTATTGTGATCTGTTTTATTATAGTTTTTATAGTGGGCTCACACGACTTTAATGGTTGACCACAGAACCTTGTTCTTTCAATCCAGCTTGCTCTTCTGTATCAGAAGTTGATTGACATGTGTAAACCTGCGAAGGGGCTGGGATGCACGCTGTTACAAATGACCAAAATGCTGCCGCTGATCAACAACATAGGTGTGAAGCAGCGATTCCCTGTGTAGTTTTCAAAACCATGTGCATCAAACCCTAATGAAACTGTGTTTGAAAGGAGATTTTGTTACACTGGTAGGATAAATTTGACTCAATCAAGTTATTTGTGGTTTTAGAGTTTCAGGTTTACAATAATTTATTGCATTGTTCTGTGAAAATACTTTAGGTTAATTTTTCAAGGGAATCTCACCAATAGTGGTTTTAAACACTATCATTTGAGTGATCATAATAACTGGAAAATCGCAAAAACCAAGTTTACTTAAATTACTCTAACAATTATCCCAATATAAATTGTCGCTCAAATCTATTGTAATGAACAGAAATTGAGTGTAGATAAGTTTCCTGGATTGTCCAATAAAAACAGCTAAAGATGTAAATAATATCACCATAATAATAATGTCAATAAAAAATTATTTATTATTTTAAAATAAACTGAATGTTTAAAAAAATTCCAAATTCCATATATCCAACAAACCATGGAACAAAATCAACTATGAAAATAGGAGTCCTCTAACGAGGCAGAGGAATTGCCCGGATAGTTAAAAGAGTGGCCAGAATCCGGGTAAAAAAATTTCAAAAATTTTTGTAGATGCCATGTTTGAATGGTGTTTTTGATGGTGGAAATGGATTCAGTACCATCAAAAACGTCTAAGACACCTAAAATTTTGAAGTTTAACAATTATAACTTGGATTAACAAAAATAATTGCCGGATTTTCTTTAAATATGACTGGAATTTCCATAACTTTCCTTGCAACTCCTACGCCTCGTTAGACTAAGCAATGAAATATACAATATACATGTCAGGTTTTATGTCTGATGAGAGATGCAAACTCCTTATAACAATCAACGAAAAGAATACCTGCAATAAAGTCCCACTATCCCAGAACCTTTGAAAAAGCAACCTGTTCTGATTAAACACTGCAGAAATATGTTATCCCGCCACATGTGCTATGTGAAGGCCACTTATAATTTAAAAAAATTGATTTGATTCTCCATTTTAAAGTAGCTTGCACTAATAACGAGCTCTACGTTTTGCTAGGGTTAGGATGCTGAAAATTGCAGAACCATCATCAACCAGCCACGCGTGAGGGATTTCTAACCTGTCAAGCACTCGGCACACTAATGGGTGGTCAAGGGGGAGTGGTCCGACCCCCTAGCCAAATCAATCGCAATGACGAGGGCACAAGCAAGGACAAAGGAACAGGGCAGAAGAGACCGGTCCTAGGACCCAATGGCAATCTCTCTTCAAAGACATATGCCTCCCAAAAGCAGTGGTGAATCCAAAATATGTAATTTCAAGCATAAAAAATTGGAAGCTACCACCATTAGATGAAGGACCATGTTATCATTTGCAAGTTTAATGAGGTTTGGTTCCTCGAAAATGAATTGATTAAGTGGATTCAACTCAAGTAGTAATCAAAGGGCTATATTGAACTAAAATGAGGAGTAAAGGGATTTTTCATAGTGATATTTCCAAATTTGGAAGAGAACTCATATTTTTTTTAGAATGGCCCTTATTTCTTAACAATGAGGGGATTTTTATGAGATTTTGGGAAGTGTTCTACAACTTTGACTATGAGAAAGTCAAGTGAAAGGCGCAAAAGGGGATAACACAACCCCCAAAAGGTGAGGGAACACCTACCAGAGAAGTGGAAGAAATGGATAGGAAGGGAGCAATGGAAACCCTAAGCTATGAGGACCAAATTCCAGCCTGCATGCTTGTAGAGTGGCACCACATGGAGTCCAGATTTATCCCAAATCATTAGAAACACCTATTCCAAGAAATATACCAAAAGCACTAGTTCTAAGGCCTAGGATGACAAGGAAAACAAGGAGAACCAAGAGCGGAACTAGAAACTCAAACACAAGAATGCCGAGATAAAGGACATATAGCTAAAGGCCCAAGAAAAAGATGCAGGAAAACAACTAGAGAATAAATCGAGACAATAGGGGACCACCTTATCAATATAGGCTTAGGTAATTGCAATCTCAAAGGGGTACCCCACCTTAAAAAAATATTTGCAATCAAAATCAATACATGGAACATAATGGGCCTCAATAATAGAGGAAAACAAAGGCATCTTAGCGATAGGATTAATAAGGAACATCCTGAAATAGTTTTGTTGAAAGAGAGAAAGGTAAATAGTGAGAAGGTGAAACCTATCACAGAGAAATGTTGGAAGGGGAGTGAATCAATGGCCCTAGATGCTAATGGTAGTGTAGGAGGCATTGTTATCCTTTTGAATCCCTAGTTGATTTTATTCACGGACTAGATTGCATGCCCTAGGATCCTTTTTGGAAGGTTTCAATACATTAGAACCAAAGAAACAATGGTGTTGACAGTGGTGCATGGACCAAACATCCCTGCATAGAAGATGAGGTTCTTAGATAATATTATGGATACTCGAAGAGAACACAATGACGAATTATGGATCACAGGTGGTGATTTTAATCTAATCAAGTCACTAGAGGAGAAAAAAGGTGGGGTAAGAAGACTAGATCCGAAAGCCCCTCTATTTGATGAGATGATCTAGGATGTAAGGCTAGTAGATCAAGAAACTATTAATGGGATTTTTATGTGGAATAGCCAGCATGGTGGCTATAACCAAATTGATAGCCACTTTTATCGATTCCTACTTTCATAAACCCCCCTAAATAGGGATATTTTTGTTGAAGTTGAGATCTTACGTGTCTAAGGTCAAACCACTAGCCAATTAGATTGGAATTAGACTTAAATCTCACCCCAAAAAATTTACCCTTTCGATTCAAAAGCTTTTGGTTGAGGGATCCGACATTTATCACCAAAGACCAAATGTAGTGGGAGGATATTCATGTTGAAGGGTGGAAATGTATGCCTTCCTTCTAGCTGAAGTTGAAAGAACTAAAGAAAAATATCAAAGAATGGAACTATAAGGAATTTGGGCACATTATAAGGGATAAACTAGAGCAGGAGAACCAGATGCAACAAATCCAATAGAAAATCATCACAAGGGGCACTCTAAGGTAGTAATTTTGGAAGAAGGATAGTTGATAAACAAAATAGAGCATAGGCGAAAGTAGGGGAATCCATTCGGAGAAATGATCTAGTGTGCAATGGCTTAGAGAAGGAGAACGCAACACCAATATTTTTCACAAAACCATGATCAATCATAGGTTTCACAATAGAATTTTCTCTATCCAATCCAAGGAAGGGAAATGACTTCTACAACATAAAGAAATGGAAGAACTCACATCGCATTTTGAGGAGATGTTGACTAAACCAAACCCGAGCACGTAGGAATCTATTCACATAATTACCACACACATCCCTCAATTGATCAATAAAGACCAAAATAAGGGCCTAATGAGGAATATATGTTTCTTAAAGGTAGAAGAGGTAGTGATGGCGATGCCAGGAACAAGACCCAAGGTCCCAATGGATTTTACAATACACTTCCTTCAAGAATGTTGGAAATTCATAACACTAGAGGCTCATGCTTTAGTGGAGGAATCCCTGTAAACCCAAAAGGTATGGTCTAGTCTTAATGCTACTTTCCTTACTCTCATTCCTAACCGGGCAGATTAGAAGACCCAAGTGGATTTTTCCCTATTACCCTGTGTAGTGTTATTTGTAAGATCATCTCCTTGGTCATTGTAAAACACCTAAAATGTTTGTTTAAAAATATTGTATCCCCAAAACGAACTGATTTTGTTGAGGGTCGTCAAATCCTAGATGGAATAGTTATTACCCACAAGGTAATCAATTCCTTAAAACACTCCAAAAAGGCAGGTATGTTGATCAAGCTTGACGTTTCAAAAGTCTATAATACTAGTGATTCCCCCATTAATATTGTCATTTTAGCCCTTATTATTATTGTGCTCCTATTTTCCCCATATTGTTATTATTGTGCCCCATAGAAGCCCACTATTGTTATTGTTGTGTCCTTATATTATTATTGTTATGTCGGCTTTCATTATATTGTGACCCCTTAAACTCCTATATATAGAAAGGAGGTTTTGTCATTTGAATCATCCAAGAATTGTTCATTTGTGTAATATAAAGGAGGTTTCCCCCTCGAAGAGGCTGATTTTTAAGTCGTTGATCTATCTTTTCTATCTTTTTGTGAGCCAGTTTCATAATATTTGGTATCAAAGCTTTGGATTCTAGGGTTTCGTTGCTCCAAAATAGGTCATCGTGGAATTTTCACTATAACTTTTTTTTTTCTGCGACATTTCATAAGCTAAAAACAAAACCCATTTGAGCCAAAAGCTCGATAATCCTCGGGTCCAAATTTCGAATCTTGTCTCGCTATATGTTTAGAGATATTATCCAAGGCATTTATGGTTTTTGCACGCTCCCAAATTACATCCCAAATAGAGGACCTTGGGAACATCGTCATAACTTTCTCTCTGAGTATTAGATTACAATTTCGTAAGAAGTTAAAGAAATAAGACGGACTAAAGTTTCCTGTGCATTGTTTTCAGGTCCGAAGGTTGAAACAGTGACACATGCCACTTCATACAAGTTCGCTCTACTCAAAAAGTGTATAATCGGGCATCATGGGAAATTGGGCATAACGCTTTTTTGGAGAATCCAATTTTGATCAAACTGGTGGCATTGGAAAGAGGACTTAGAGGGCTACCACATTTAGCAATTTTAGACCTTTCAGATCTAAAATTTGAGAGATACATCAGATTCAATATTGAGCTCCTACAAAGTGAAAAATGGTGTGTAGTTTGATTAAAATTTTGCATAAGTTTGGTTTGAAAAATTAGTTCAAAGTAATTCAAAGGGCATAGTGAAGAATAACTATCATTAATTGATTCTCCGAAGAAATAAAATGGAAACACCTAGTAATAAACCTGAAAGTTCTAGCATGACTCATGAAGAAGAGGAAGAAATCCAACATGATATATCAAAATTAGAAGACCAAGTGCAACAAATTTCACTCTCACAAAAAGTTGCTACAAGAAAGTCTTCCTAATGGCGAAAAGGTAATAGAGAAAACTCATGATGAGAAGAAAATAAATGTTAATCATGATTTCGTAGACTCTAATGGTGGATTGAAGACCCACCATGTCCCAAAGATTGATATGAGGAAGTTTGATGGCAAGGATCCCGTAACATGGATACTATAGATGGAGCAATATTTCGATCTCCATAATGTGCAAAACACACAAAAGGTACGTATTGCAACTTTATATTTGGAACCAAATTAGTTTGTATGGTATCGATGGCTTTGCTCTTGTAAACAAATTGTCACTTGGGCAATTTTTACGGAAGAAATGATAGCACATTATGAGGATATGAAAAGCAACACTTTTTTTACCCAATTGATAAATCTCAAACAAAAGGGTTCAATGATGGAGCACATTGAGGACTTCCAAAAATTGAATATAAGGGTAAAAGATATTTCATAGGAGTATAGGATTGATGTGTTCATAGGTACTTTAAAGGATAACATCTAACATGAGGTTTGCCTTTAGGAACCTAATTCATTGGAGAAGGCATTCAGGTTGGCAAGAAAAAAAGGAAAGCAAAATTATCGCAACAAGGAAGCCTACCACTCACAACTATAAATATGGAAGTGTTGTTGCCCCTAACCTTCCACAACCTACAAGGTTAACACCACAATAATTGGAAGAAAAAAGCGTAAAAGGGCTTTGTTACAGTTGTGATAGAAAATACACTAAAGGTCATAAGTGCGTTGTGAAGAAATTATTTTACATAGATTGTGAAGAGGGGGAAGAAAAGGAACAAGAAACGTCAAAAGAAGAGGATATACACCAGGAACAAACCCTAGAGAAAGAACAAATGAATCCGACTATATCTTGTAATGCATTGACCGGAATTACCACTCCTCAAACTATCAAGATAGAAGGACATATCAAGAAGAAAAAGGTAATAGTGTTGATTGATTCGGGAGTACCCATAATTTTTTTTATTCATTGTAAGATAGCCAAGGAATTGAATTTCTTCCTATATCCAGCACCAGAGTGTCAAGTGATGGTTGCAAGTGGAGGAACCATAAATTGTTCTGGAAAGTGCCATAATATTAACCTATCCATGGGAGAATATGCATTGAATAGCCCAATGCTTTCCATTCCAATGGGTGGTGCTAATGTTGTACTAAGAGTCCAATGCCTACAATCCTTAGGTACAATGGCTTTTAATTTTCAAGAACTTTTCATGAATTTTTCTTCGGAAGGAAAGGAAGTTGAATTAAGGGGTATCACAGGAAAACTAGTAAAGATAATCAGCTCTAACAGAATGACAAAGCTTCTAAAGAAATAACAATGATGTTCGCTAAAGGTTCCCACATCGAGATCATCTATTCATCTAGATATCCAAAAAGTCTTGGACAATCATTCCAAGGTATTTGAAACTCACAAAGGCCTCCCACCTATTCATGATCATGATCATGCTATTCATTTGATTCCAGGAAGTGTTCCTCCAAACATCAAGCCTTACAGATATCCCTATGCCCAAAAGAGTGAAATTGAACGTATGGTTGTAGAAATGATAGATTCTGGTATAATTCAACCTAGTCAAAGTTATTTCTATGCTCTAGTAGTGTTGGTGCACAAGAAGGATGGGTCATGGCACATTTTTCCAGATTATAGGGAACTCAAAAAACTCACCGTTAAAGATAAATATCTCATTCCTGTCATTGATGAATTATTGGATGAATTGCATGGATCCATTTACTTCACCAAGTTGGATCTTCACTGAAGATATCATCAAATCAGAATGAAGACTGAAGACATTCTGAAAACAACATTTAGAACTCATGAGGGTCATTATGAATTTTTGGTCATGCCTTTTAGCCTTACCAATGCACCTTCTACATTTCAAGGTTTAATGAATTCCATTTTCAAACCCTTCCTTAGAAAATTTTTGTTAGTATTTTTTGATGATATATTAATCTACAACAAGTCTTGGAAGGATTATGTTCAACACGTTGACAGGGTGCTCAAACTATTGGAGGAAAACAATTATATGCAAAAAGCTCTAAATGTTTCTTTGGAGTACAAGAGGTGGAATTTTTGGGTCATATTGTATCTCAGGAAGGTGTTAAGGTAGACCCTAGAAAAATTAAATCCATTAAGGAATGGGAAATCCCCACTTCCATAAAGCATCTGCAACGATTTCTCGGGTTGACAGGGTATTATCACAAGTTTGTTAAGAATTATGGGAGAATAACAAAACCTATAACAACATTATTGAAGAAAGATGCATTTTCATGGACTCTAGAAGCAACGAAGGCCTTTGAACATCTTAAATAGGCAATGTTCCAAGCACCTGCCTTAGCTACGTTGGACTTCACAAAAACCTTTATTGTGGAATGTGGTGCCTTAGGAAATGGAACTAGTGTTGTTTTAATGCAAGAAGAAAGACTCATTGCTTTCAAAAGTCATCCAATCAAAGGAAAGTATTTACACAAAGCTATTTATGAGAAGGAAATGTTGGCAATACTACATGCACTTAAGAAATGGATACGCTACCTAATGGGAAGACACTCTAAGGTAAAAACGGATCATGATAGTCTTAAATACTTTTTAGAACAAAGATTATCTTCAAAAGAGTAGCAAAAATGGGTCACAAAGATGTTGGGTTATGAATTTGAAATTATCTACAAAAAAGGGAAGCAAAATGTTGTGGCAGATGCACTCTCAAGAAAGGATGAGGATGTGGAAGCATTGCTTTGCGCCATTTCTATTATCCAACCAGATTGGATAAATGAAGCAAGGGATGAATGGAAGAATGACGAAGAAGTGTGGGAACTCATTCAAAAGCTACAACAAGATCCTAGTACATCTGATACATTTAGCTGGAAAAATGATTTGTTATGGTACAAAAACCGCTTATACCTAGGTAAGAATTCCCAACTCAAACAAAAGATTCTTATGGAATTGCACACTTTTCCCTTAGGAGGGTACTCAAGATTTTTAAAAACTTACCACGGGATTAAGAAGAATTTTTTTTGGGATGGCCTTAAATCAGATATTCAAAAGTTTGTGGCGGAATGTTTGGTTTGCCAACAAAATAAGGTTGAAACAATTAAGACCCCAAGTCTATTACAAACTTTATCCATTCCAAGCCAACATTGGGAAGAGGTTTCAATGGATTTTATCACAGGTTTACCCAAGTCCAAAGGAAAGAGTGTCATCATGGTGGTAGTTGACATACTTACCAAGTATGCACACTTTTGTGCATTATATCATCCATTTAAAACTAGTACAGTTTCTACTTCATTTATGGAAATAATTCAAAATCTATATGGAAACCCAAAGATTATTGTAAGCGACAAAGATCCAATTTTCACTGGAAATTTTTGGACATAATTATTTTCTTGTCTTAGTACTCAGTTAGCTCATAGCTCATCTTATTATCCTCAATATGATGAGAAAACTAAGATAATAAACGAATGTTTGGAAGGATATCTACATTTCTTTGTCTCTGATAAACATACAAAATGGGTGAAATGGTTGCCTCTGGCTGCATGGTGGTATAACACTTCCTTCCATACTGCAACAAAAATGACCCCATTTATGGCACTTTATGGATATTATCCACCATCCATCACATCATATTTAAGAGAAAATTCTAAGGTTCAAGCAGTGGAAGATCACATCAAGTATCAACAACAATTTCTCCAACTCTTAAATGATAACCTCACTTTGGTGCAAAATAGAATGAAACAACAAGGAGATCAACATCACAGCGAAAGAAGTTTTGATGTAGATGACTAGGTATTCCTATGGCTACAACCATAAAAAAAAATGTCCATCAAGAAAGCTAAGAAGGATAATAAATTATCACCAAAGTATTATGCTCCATACAAGGTGTTGCAAAATATTGGTACTATGGCATACAAGTTGGAGCTTCCTGCAGTGTCCCGAGTGCACCTAGTTTTCCATGTTTAGTGCTTAAAGAAGGTTATGGGTGACAAGCTCCCAATTCAAACAATATTTCCAGAACTTGACGAGGAAGGAAAAATCATATTGAAACCTGAAGTAGTCACAGAAAAAAGAACTCGACGGCTACAAAATCGATCAATTTCAGAGTATCTCATCAAGTGGAAGAACTTGCCTGCTGAAGATTCCACAGGGGATGATGATAATTTTGTACAGAAGCATCTAGAACTACTCAAGCGTTGAGGACAACACTTTTTGAAGGAGAGGGGAATCTTTAGGTCCCTATAATACTAGTGATTCCCCCATCACTATTTTCATTGTAGCCTTTATTGTTAATATTGTTCCCCATAGAAGCCCACTATTGTTATTATTGTGCCCTTATATTATTATTGTTATGTTGGCTTTGATTATATTGTGACCCCTTATAGTCTTATGTATAGAAAGGAGGTTTTTTCATTTGAATCATCTAAGAATTGTTCATTTATGTAATGCAAAGGAGGTTGCCCCCTCGAAGAGGCTGATTTTGAAGTCATTGATCTATCCTTTCTATCTTTTTGTGAGCTGGTTTCATAACATTTGGCTTCTCCCCGCAATGGATTTCTTGGATTTAATCCCTAATTTCCTCTCCATGTTGTTTCATTATTTATAATGAGTGGTCATCCATAGCCTTCAATCCATCATGTGGAATCAGGCAAGGGAACCCAATCTCCCTAATCTAGGGGGATATTGGTGGCCACCCGCCTATTCCACTTGGAACCCCATCGTTGTTTCTTTTCAGTTTTCTTAATTGTAGCAAAACTTACTAGTTTTGGAAATTTTTTGGGTCCTAAACTTCTGAAGTCATTTTAAGGGACTTAAAGACGTTTTTAGGGAAAACATAGAGACCAAAAACGTTTGAAACAAGTTTACATGTCTTTATTTCGGCCTCCTCTTTGAAACCTTTAGAACGAGGTATTATGATAGCCAAACGAAGATTGTATGCCAAAGTTACGACCCCGGGAAGTTGATGTACCAATTTACCCAAACGAGGCCCACAGTTTTGGTGCTTCATCTCCTAGGGTTAGGTGTTCTGATGTTTAAGATTTTCCATTATTTCTCAAAAATAAATAGACCTTTGAGCCTCATTGTAACATAGTTCAAAGGTAGGTAGCTGCCACCTCTTCGCAGAGATAAACTACCATCGTCTGAGCTAGTTTATTTCCATTTTTGTATGTCATCATATTCCAGTTCTTTCACATTAATGAAATGAAGTTTAATTTCTGTTACATCTCTCTGTTTATGTATATATATGTATTATGTTGCGTTGATGCATAAGTCTGGAACAGTGGTATCAGGGCAGTCGGTTCTTTCTCTATTTTTCTTTACATGTACCCAATGAGGTCAAGGTATAAGGAGTTAGGGCTCGAACTAGTTGAACATTGCAAGACTAGCCTCACAAACCCCAACAACCTCCCATGGCGGAAGAAAAGAAAGATGAGGGAGCAGGAGATCCTTTCAAAATATTGCTCGAGGAATCCCTTGAGCGATAAAGGAACAAGATGATGAATAACTTTTCCCAAATCCTTCAGCGGCTACCCATAACGACACATCTTCATCCAGCAACCACTCTAGAGGATTCACTACTTTTAAGGTACAAGTTACCATTGAAATTCCCATATTTGAAGGACAGATATATGCAGACATCGTAGATAGATGGTTAAATCTGTTGGAAGGATATTTTTCAGTTCATGGCTTTTCCAATCGGGAAAATATTACTTTTGTACTCCTCAAAGCTTCCCACATGTCAAGGAATGGTGGGAAACCTATTGTGAACAAAAGGATGAGAGGGAATCCTCATTATTTTCATCCGCACCCACCTGGAATTATTTTCGAGGCACCATCAAGGAACAATATTACCCTATCAGGGGCTATGAAGATAAATACATAAAGTGGACATTGCGGTAGGGAAGGGACCAAGATGTGTCAGAGTTCACAAATGTTTTCCATATCCTTCGCACAAAGTTGGGTATCAAGGATTCTGAATGACATTTGGTACTAAAGTACCGCAGTTGTCTACAAAAGTACATTTGGATGAGATGCAGTTCTTGGACATATCCTTGCTTGGCTCCGCCTATTGATATGTTGTCAAGAACAAGAAGAAATTTAAATAGAAGAAGCAAGAATTTGCATCTACAAATCTGAAGCAATGGAAAGGCACCCCCAAACCACAGATGAAAGGATAAAGACAAGGCAAGGAAACTTAGGACAACCAGTCGAAGCTGCAACCAAAGAACAACACCACAAATACAAAGAAGGACAACAGGAAATGGTCTGAGTTCCATAAGATCCCCACTCACAACACAAGTGATTTTCGAGCCAAGCAATTACTGGTGGCCGAGCTAAAGGCCTCTAAAACATACACATGTTCTGACTCTAAGTCAGAAACTGATAAGGGGAATGAAAAAGGGAAGTAGATTATCAATGCAAAGCCTAGCGCCACCATTTCCACCACCAAGATCCAGAAAGATGAACCTGAAGTTCAAGAGGAGGGGGCGAGGTTCTTCCCCTCATAGATGTGGTTGAAGGGTTCTTCGTTGTAGTTCATTGTCGACAACAGGAGCCCAAATGAACATAATTTCAGCGAACATCGTGAAGCAGTTGGGCCTACCGACCACACAACACCCACATTCGTACACCATCAGGTGGCTTCACCAAGGGCAAGATCTCCATGTTAGCGAACAATGTGACCTTCCCTATAGTATCAAGCCCTTCACAGATGAGGCATTGTGTGATGTTGCTCCTCTTGAAGTTTGTTATTTTTTATTAGGCCAACCATACTTATGGAAGCAAAAAGCTATGTATGAGTCTAGGCGTTGCACTATTATTATTACTTTTGACAATAAGTTGCACATGATACTAGAGGTAGCACCACCTATTGTCGTTTTTTTAATCAGTGCAAAGAAATGCAGTAAGATATTTTCCAAGACTGGGAAATTTGTTTTCCTTATGAATCACCCTAAGGGAAAGAAGAAGATTTTGGCCATGACCTCTAGAAAAGGCTCCTCTGCATGATAGCAATAGATGGACGAGGTTTTAGAGGAGTACTGGGACATATTCACCTCACCCACAGGGGTAACTCTACACTGTCGGGTCAAGCACTCCATTTATATGACCCCTAGTGCACCGCTACCCAATGGACTGATCTATCCACGCTCTGTTTTGGAGAATGATGAAATCAATAAGCATATTCATGAGTTGTTGTAGAAATGGAATACCAAGCGAAGTTCATCACCCTGTGGAAACCCGATCATGTTGGTAGAGAAGAAGGAGGGTGATCTAGGTGGATGTTGCTGGCCACCCACCTATCCCACTTGGACCCCCACAACTGTCTCTTTCAGTTTTTCATTTTCCTTGTTTGTAGCACAATTTACTATTTTTAGCATTTTTTCGAGTCCTGAACTTCCGGAGCCTTTTTGAGGCCCTCAACAACGTTTTTTTGGGAAAATTAGGAGAAACATGGGTCAAAGTTTGATGTTTCTCTTCCCAAACTTATAATCCTCATATAAATATTTCTAATGAGCTACTATGCGTGTCAAACGAAGATCGTATGCCAAAGTTACGACCCCAGGAAGTTGATGTACCAACTTACCCAAACAGGGCCCACAATTTGGCACTTCATCTCCTAGGGTTAGGTTTTTGGATGTTTGGGGTTTTCCATTGTTTCTCAACAATAAATGGGCCTTCGAGCCTCATTGTAATAGAGTTCAGAGGCATGTAGTTGCGACATCTCTTCTCAGAGATAAGCTACCATTGCCCTAGCTGGTTTATTTCCATTTCTATTTGTAAGAATATTTCAGTATTTTACAGTAATGAAATGAAGTATTATTTTCGCTGCATATCTGTGTTTGTGGTTATCTCTGTAATTTTTTGCATTCTTGTTTAAATCTAGATCAGTGGTATCAGAACGGTTTGTTTTTTTCTTTTCATGTCCCCAACAAGGTCGGGATATAAGGTGTTATAGACATTTTTGTGCCTCGCAGCATGGAGCATGAAATGTCAATAATTACAGGGATCCTCAGTCCCTAAACATGTTGTTGTTACCCCTAGAAGAACAAGGTCAGCAAACCACAGCACTTCCCATCAGTTCTCCACCTGAAAACACTCAAAAACAGGCTATTTTTGGATCATGTCAGCTGCTCCACTGAGCATCTGCGCTGGAATGCAACTGCTCCTCCTTGTACCTGCGCTGAAAGTCAAATCTAATGAAGGCTACCTGCGCTGGGCGAGATTGGCCAAGTGGCACAGTCATTCTGCAAGGTGTCAATTGCCCAGGAAGCTTCCAAACTGACACTTGGTTCAAGGGATTCGCCCTGTGATGAGTAAGAGGTACTTGATCTCCATGTGTAAGCAAGGATCTCCAAGTGGACTCAAGAACTGAAGTTTAACTAAAGTGGGAGAGGACACTAGTCAGCTTTATGCCAGCCTCAAGCTGACTCATCCTTTCTCCAAATCTCCTATATATAGAGCTCTTCTATGAGGTCTAAGGAGGCTGGAATTTTGTGCAAAGCAAGGAAGTGCTGTTGGTTTACAGTTAGAGCTATTGGGTGATTGCTTTTATAGAGGTGAAGAGGAGATTTCTTGCTGCTGGGGAGGTGCTGCTGGATTGGAGCCATTGATGGTTGTAATCTCCTCAGAACCCTTTTACTTCTATCAATAAAGCTTTGAATGTTCTCCTATATACTTGTATTGCATTGATGTATTGTATTTACTTGTATATCTGATTCACTCTAATCCATGCATCAGTTATGAGTACATGTTTCTTGTGGTTTTCCTTCTCTTGTTTGTGCAGGATCTTTGTGTAGCTGGACCGGCAAAGGGAGAAAGGAGCTGGGAACAAGAGACAAAGAGAGAGGATAGGATCGACAAAAGCGAAAGACTCCGGTTGGTCAATCTTTTCTTCCTTCTCTGTACTTTCATAAAGGAAAACATCAAAGCTTTACTTTCAGTTGTTGCTAAGGACTGTCACCCTTAGAGTAGGGATAGGGTCATCCGAGTCGGATACTTTTCCCCACAACAAACTGGCGACTCCGCTGGGGAGCCTAGTATCTTTTTGGTTTATTGTGTTTCTTGCTATTCATCTCATAAACAAGAAGAGCACCAAATTGAACTGCAATTGAGTCCTTCAATTGCAAAGTAGAGGGCAGCTGCTCTGGCTCAGTTTCTGAGCAAGTTTATGATTTGAAGAGCTAATCCACAAGGACTCTTGTGCTCTTTGTGATAGCTTTTCATCCTCTTGATCATCCCTTAGCTTGTACTTGACCTATAGCTTTTTATTTCAGCAAAAACAGTGAATTTTTGAGCTTTTTATGACCCGGAAATCCTTGTAAACGCAACTCTCGTGTCTCAGTGCAGGCTACCCAAAGGCAGTCTGCATTTCAGCGCAGGTACTCCCTTCGGGAATTGCGCTGAATGTCAGTTTGACAGACCAGAGCCTGCGCTGGACCAGTTAGCCAGTGTCTTCCTGAGGTTTCCCACTGAGTCTTGGCCCTGTTTTCACTGTTATTTTGCTGCTGATTGCTTGTCATTTGTACTTGCTGTAAACCAACTTTCCTTGACATTATTCTGCCTCAGTTGTGTGATGAAACTGTGATTGTTCTTTCAGTATTTCTTGTTTCAGTTACAGTTTCCCATTGTGAAAAGCAAACCAGTATAGCTGTGGCCTCTTAGATCTTGAACTGTAAAAGTGTCGTCGTGATCTTAAGAGCTAGTTTTATTACTGTTCATGGCTGTTTGAGTTTGTTTGTTTTTCATTTTGTGGTTTGAATCTATACATTTCCAGTGTCTAAACAAGTCGATCTTAAGGTGTCTTTTGATTTTGGACAAGCTTGTTTACTTTCGCTTGAAATTAGATTCAAAGTTATACAACAGTTTCCTTTTTGTCTTACATCAACATTAAGGATAAAGAAAAGAAATACATGCATCTTGCATTTGCATTTTTTGATAAGTTTGCGTGATTGATCTAGGGGAAAGTGCATTAGTTTGTGCTTTGTGCTCTGTGTGGAAAGATAATGTTTTTCTCTCCCCTCAGTAGTTAGGATTTTCAAAGTTGAAAGATTGAAAAGTTTGCTTCTCATCTTAGACTGCATTCAGGAATTTGTTATATACATCTCGTGGTGATCCTTAAAGGCAAACTGATAAGCAAGATCAACATTAAAATAAATCCAATTTACATAACAACGCTTTGTAACATAACGCAAACATCTAGAGGTCTAGGTAGAGACGTGTTCCGGCGTCGTTAAACATAGTGACTGTCGATCTCTACGAAGGTGGGTGATTCCTCCTGAGAGTCGGTGGCACTAATACGGACTTGTGCTCCCACGTACCGTCGAGTATATATTGGGAGACCCCTATAGGAAATTATCGTTTATCCATAGGAAGCCGTGTCGGCCGCCCTACTGATCGCGATGCAGTGAACACAGCATTCACGAAGATCGACCACCCGTACCGTAAAACGTATTCTGTGGTTTCGCGAAAAGTTTGGCACACCCTCTGCCTAGAACTCCAGAGCAGTTTCTTTTGGCCTTTTTCAAACTCTATAGCTGAAAAAGTCCATCCGAGCATTTGTCACTTCGGGCTCGTTAAAACATCGAAGGAGACTAGAGTCATCTTTAGCTTTTTCTCGACTCTTTAAAACTGAAAAAGCAAGTTGTGTCTAAAGCGTCGTTATAAAATTTATTTTAAGCGGAATAATCATCACCCTTCCCTCGTTGATCTTCGAAGTTAGTCCACCACAAGTGGAAGTTCCTGTAGAATCGCTAAGAAAATCTCTTGGATAGACTAGATATGTCTGAACAACCGTCGACATCCAGGACTGTGTCATCCGACACAGCAGCGGCAGAGCCTCCTTCTGCTATCCCAACAATGTTCGATGGTATACCATCTGTCCTGGCAAGTTATCAACAACAAGCCGGAGTCCCATCAGGGACGATGACATGGTTAGTTCCTATTTCTTCGTCCGGATTATCATCTGGTATTTCTTATGTTGAAACTCAACAAATCAATCCAACGTGTCTTCAAAGGCCAATCTGCCCTTTAAGTACTGGATTGCCACCATATGGAGGACAGTATGCCTTTTCATTGTTTCCCCCTGGAGAACAACCATATGGGAGTTTACAACAAAATTCAGGTCAAACTGGAAATACATCCAGCGGATGGGTACCAATACTGCCTCAGCAACCAAGAGTTGCATATTCAATGCAACCAGTCCATCCTGTGTCGAATGTTGCCACTATACCTGGTATGGTGATTGCGTCGCAAGTACAAGCGCTGCCTACTGTATGTCAACCCCAAGTTTCTCAGGTTGCCATACAACAGCCTCTTGTCTCGACATCTCAATCGCAACCTCAGGTCAGTGCCTCCTTATCTGGAGCGACTCAGGATCAAACAAGTACTGTGACTCCTCATCTTGGTCAATCATCTAGTATTGGGCATCAGCAAATGGTCCAACAACCAGAGCTGGTTCGAACTCAACAACCGCAATTCCAACAATCATATCAAGGACCTGAGCAACAAGTCTTTGTAAGTAATGGGCAACCATACTATAATGGTTATACCCATCAACCTTGTCAAAGTTGCCAACATTATGCTGGTATGCAAAGACCCACTGCTCATGCGATTCCGTCTTATCCTGGATATGCTTCTCCTAACCTGAATCAACAGTTGCCCTTTGTAGCAACTCTAGAATTACCAGATCTAAACCGGCTGACGAATGATCCAATTGCTTATGCCCCTTGGTGGCCAGCGATTCCACACAAACTTCCATCAGACATTCCTAAATTTAATGGAAATCCAGGTGAAGACCCGTCGAATCACGTGATGACATTCCATCTATGGTGTTCATCAAACACCCTGAATGATGATTCGATAAGACTTCGCCTTTTTCAGAGGACGTTAACGGGTCTAGCGGCAAAATGGTATATTGAATTGCCTAGAGCTTCGTTCGACAACTTCAGTACCTTAGCTACAACCTTTTTAACCCATTTTCAATTACCGATAAGGTATGAAACGGGAACAGAACTCCTTACCAACTTCAAACAGACGACTGCCACCCACATATCTGATCATATACATGAGTGGCGTCGTCGTCGTAGGATGGTGAAAACATATGTTCCCGATCAGCTATTAGCTGAATGGTTTATAAAGTCGTTACTTCCGGCCATAACGGAAGATGTGGCCAAGGGGGGAGTCGTAACAGAAGAGCAAGTTATAGCTCGTGCGCAATATCTAGACTTGGTTTATACTCAGTCTGGCACGCTCTACGACAAAATACCTGACGCCCCTAGACCGGAATTCTCAATTCCTCCTCCTCCTAAATCAAACAATGACTCTCACGCCGGCGATGACGTGATTGGCAAGCACAAAATTTACAGTCAAAATGCAAATGAAAAACTTCTTGCCTCAGAAGTAAATGCCATGTCGACCGACAAGGGCAAACAACTGAAGCAACCAGGGGGCAAGAAGAAAAAGACAGGAAGAAAAAGGAAACCCCCGGCAGGGTGTCATATATGCGATGAGGATCATTGGACGAAATATTGTCCACATATAGCTGAAGTTAAGAAACTCTTCAAGAGTTCAAAAACCCCAGCAGTATTGACTGATCCGTTTCCTAATCCAAGTCAAAATCTGGTTTCTAATCAAAATGCTTCCGGATCCCAAGTGCTTATGTTGTCTACCTCGAAGCAACAGAATAATGCTTTGACAAGGAGTAAAGATTACGGGAATCCAAAGCTGTCGAACAACAAGGTTAATGAACGACCTAGTAGTTCAACAACAACTTTGACCGAAGTTGTGCCACCCATCGTTCCTGAGCCAATGATAAAGTCGCCAAAGGGAGTAGTACACAAATCGACATTTAATCCTCGTGCCAAAGGAGCACAGAATTATAATATAGTAAAGGACCTGGCCCAATCGCCGTCCACTATGTCGACACTTGAAGTACCACAAAATTGCCCCTCCCAAGAGCAAGCTTTATTATCAGCAATAGGTGGGATTGCCCCAATGGATTCCAATCTTGTGGCCTTTGATCATAAAGGATATGACCCTCAGTTACCAGCTCAACTAGCTTTCCTTATTCAAGTGAAAGCCCTCAACAAAACTGTTCATCTAACGATTATTGATGAGGGGGCATCTACATGTCTTATGTCGATGAGTTACTGGAAAGATTTAGGCTCACCACCCTTGTCGAAATCGTCAACGATGTTAAAAGCATTTGATGGACAATCATACACTCCATACGAGATTTTAAGTAACTTGCAAGTTGAACTGGGGGGCAAAACAGTAGGAATTGATGTTGAAGTAATTGATGGAAACCTCGATTACAACATCCTACTAGGAAGATCCTGGATCTATGCCATGGCCGCGGTTGTGTCGACCTACTTCAGGAAGATTGCATTTCCCTTCCAAGAAGGAATTACAATCGTCGACCAACAAACTTTTCTCCCCAACAGTTCACAAGTTACAGGAAGCATTCCAATGATCCACGGAAGGAATCATTTGCTTCAAAATATCGGAATAGGTCTCCTAAAAGACCCTGCCTTAATGGGTATTTTCACCCTACCGCCTCCAAGTAATCTGGCGGGAGTGGCCACGGTCGAAACCTACAAAATGAAATCTAATCCAATCTTCTGGTTGGATTCGGAAGATTCCTAAATATTTTGTCGGCTCCGAGGACAGTTCTTATCTCGTGTCAACCTCGTTAAAAAATGAAACAAGGAGTTATGAGGATAGTTCTTTTACTATGTCAACCTCATTAAAAAATGAAACAAATCCCCTTTTTAAAATTCAAAGGTAAACCTTCATTCCAACCACCAAGTTGAATGCAATGAAGCTTAGGGGGCACCCTCCTTTGACATGCGTCATTATGATGCTGGGGGCATGCAAATAATCGAGCAGTTTTAGCACATGGTTCATGCTCGTTAAAAAATAAAAGCAAGATCCGAGCAGTTTTAGCGCATAGTTCATGCTCGTTAAAAAATAAACATAAGTTTATGAGCAGGCTTTCCTTTAGAGTTCAAGCTCATTCAGAAAAAATGAACCGGTAAATACCCTTTTGAGATCGTAAATTCATCAGCCATAAAAGCCTTGGTCGTGTTTGTGCACCGTCACCTCCACTATTCATTTGGTCAATCATTCACCTCCATTTGTGTGTTTACCTCTTTTGAGAAACAGCTGCGAAGAGTGATTTCACCTAGCCATCCTTGTGACACTGCCGTGATTGGAAAATTCCAACCTGTACCTGGAATCAGTTGCTATCCCTGTTTATCACTCGTTCCTCAAAAGACGAGTCTTCTTTGAGCTCTTTTCACTGACTCGTAAAATATGAAAAGTTTGCCGAGTTTTGGCCTTCCAGCTCGTTAAACAACCGGAACGCTATCCCTCCTCTAGATTTTAATCTTTTTTGGACCTGAGGGATTATTGCACAAAAAGATCGAGCGCTTGTTTTGTTCGGCTCGTTAAAGCAATCGAAAATTCATCCCTCCTGTATTGTTTTATACTTTTTCGGACTTAAGGGATTAGATGACGAAAAAGGAATTATGGAGTTAACTTTCTGTACCTTTTCAGACTCTCTAAAAATGAAAAGGACCGAGTTTTCCTTGTCGTTAGACTCGTTAAAATGATTAAATAGCGACAAACTTGTCTTTAGACGAGAACGAGTTTCCCTATCGCTAAGCTCGTTAAATCATAGCGATGGGCTTGCCCGAAGGGCAGGTTATAGAACAAGCATATGTTATCCTCCTCAAGCTTGACAAAAATAAAGAGGTACTGGTCAGAAATGACTGGGAAAAAATTGGGAGAACATCAAAGCTTAATGGTAGCAAGTCGCTCTTGAACATGACACTTTTCCTCCGTTCCACATCGGGTTGGGTTGTTTCATTCACCGGTCTCATCACCATGGTCTTCGCCAAACCATCCACATTTGGGGTAATGCTACCGATCCATCGCATCAGTGTCGTTATATGTTCAAGAGGGGTCATTCTGAAAGTGTCAACCGTGTCCCATCCACTGCCATACATTATCCTTCATCCATTCATGATCGCCACCCTGAATCATATATCACAGTTTGTTTTCACCTCCACTAAAATCATTAGCTCCGTTCCGTGTCATTGATGTGGGATTCATTAAGGCCCTCCTTTGACGGATCGCTTCTTGTCGACTTCAGCTCATTATCCAAGAAGTTGATCTAGGAACAACCCCATCAGTACTTTGAAGCTTGCATGCCTCAATGGCAAGTTTCTCACTTCCGGCGACAGGTATACATCAATGACCTTCGACCAGAAGATTTTGCGTGGCGTTCGACGCCAAGTCCTTTATTCACGCCACGTGAATTGTACTGCAGTACCTTGAGGGCCATTATCATTATCGGTGATTCCTCTCGCGCTTGTTAACGGTTTTCATCATTGATCGGTAATCAAGCGATGTCTTTCCATGTTCGACTTCAGCGAAATTCTCACATGGATCGACTTGTACTTAGAGTGAAGATCAAACGAGTTTGAAGACCCCGGATCTAGTTTCATCCATCCGGGCTGCGATACATATTCAGGAATTATAAAAGCATTTGTCATGTACATCATTGCAGCAGATGATCATCCTATTCAAAGGATGATAATTCCAGCAGAGAATTATCAGTCTACTATCAGACGATCGTCTGTTCTATGTACCAAAATGTATTTATAAAGCTGAGCATGGGAATGCCTGCCTCAGCTAGATCATGAAAACAAAATGAAAAATAATGTATTGTATTGTATTGTATTACAGGGCGCCTCCTCAGCACTGGAATGAACTTCGGACCCTCTAGATAAAGCATTTCACCCGATAAACGGCCTCATACTTTAGGGGGCAACTGTTATAGACATTTTTGTGCCTCGCAGCATGGAGCATGAAATGTCAATAATTACAGGGATCCTCAGTCCCTAAACATGTTGTTGTTACCCCTAGAAGAACAAGGTCAGCAAACCACAGCACTTCCCATCAGTTCTCCACCTGAAAACACTCAAAAACAGGCTATTTTTGGATCATGTCAGCTGCTCCACTGAGCATCTGCGCTGGAATGCAACTGCTCCTCCTTGTACCTGCGCTGAAAGTCAAATCTAATGAAGGCTACCTGCGCTGGGCGAGATTGGCCAAGTGGCACAGTCATTCTGCAAGGTGTCAATTGCCCAGGAAGCTTCCAAACTGACACTTGGTTCAAGGGATTCGCCCTGTGATGAGTAAGAGGTACTTGATCTCCATGTGTAAGCAAGGATCTCCAAGTGGACTCAAGAACTGAAGTTTAACTAAAGTGGGAGAGGACACTAGTCAGCTTTATGCCAGCCTCAAGCTGACTCATCCTTTCTCCAAATCTCCTATATATAGAGCTCTTCTATGAGGTCTAAGGAGGCTGGAATTTTGTGCAAAGTAAGGAAGTGTTGTTGGTTTACAGTTAGAGCTATTGGGTGATTGCTTTTATAGAGGTGAAGAGGAGATTTCTTGCTGCTGGGGAGGTGCTGCTGGATTGGAGCCATTGATGGTTGTAATCTCCTCAGAACCCTTTTACTTCTATCAATAAAGCTTTGAATGTTCTCCTATATACTTGTATTGCATTGATGTATTGTATTTACTTGTATATCTGATTCACTCTAATCCATGCATCAGTTATGAGTACATGTTTTTTGTGGTTTTCCTTCTCTTGTTTGTGCAGGATCTTTGTGTAGCTGGACCGGCAAAGGGAGCAAGGAGCTGGGAACAAGAGACAAAGAGAGAGGATAGGATCGACAAAAGCGAAAGACTCCGGTTGGTCAATCTTTTCTTCCTTCTCTGTACTTTCATAAAGGAAAACATCAAAGCTTTACTTTCAGTTGTTGCTAAGGACTGTCACCCTTAGAGTAGGGATAGGGTCATCTGAGTCGGATACTTTTCCCCACAACATAAGGAGTTAGGGCTCAATCTGGTCGAACCTTTTCAAGATCAGCCTCGCAAACCCCAATGGCCTCCCATGGCGGATGAAAAGAAAGATGAGGGGATAGGAGATCCTATCAAAATCTTGCTCGAAGAAGCCCTCGAGTGACAATGGAACGCGATGATGGACAACTTTTCCCAGGTCCCTTAGCAGCTACCCAGAGGTGACGCATCAACTTCCAGAAGCTACTTTGGAAAAGCCACGCCCTTTAAGGTATAAGTTAATTTTGAAATCCCCATCTTCGAGGGTCAAATAGACACAGATGCCATAGATAAACGGTTAAATCTGCTAGAAGGGTATTTTTCTGTTCATGAATTTTCGAGTCAGGAAAAGATTGTTTTCGCTCTTCTCAAAGCAGCCCCCCACGTCAAGGACTGGTGGGAAACCTACTGTGAGCAGAAGGATGAAAGTACGGGCTCACTATTTTCAGCCGCACCCACTTGGAATTCATTCCGAGATTCTGTCAAGGAGCAGTACTACCTTGTCAAAAGCTATGAGGACAAATACATAAAGTGGACTACATTGCAACAAGGAAGGGAAGAGATGCATCTAGTACTCAAATACCGCGGCTGTATACACAGATACATCCAGGAAGAGATGGAGTTCCTGAACGTCTCCTCGCTTGACATAGCATACTAATACACTATCAAGATCGAGTAGAAGTTTAAACAGAAGAAGCGAGACTTTAGATTTGTGAATCTGAAGACCAAAGGACAAAGCAAAGGTGGAGTGAACCAAGATAACCAATCGAATCCGCAAGAAATGAATAACACCATGAATTCAAAGAAGGACACATGAAAGTGGTGTGAGTTCCACAAGAGGCCACTCACAACACAAGTGAGTGTCGGACCAAGCAATCGTTGCTGGCCAAGTTGAAGGCTTCAGAATCAGATGCATGTTCTGACCCTCAGTTAGAATCTAACAAGGGGAATGGAAAAGGGAAGCAGATCATTGATGCGGAGCCCAGCGTCACTGTTGCCACCGCCAAGATCTAGAGGAATGAGCCCGAAGATCCAGAGGAGGGGGAGTGACTTTTCCACTCACAAATGTGGGTGAAGGGTTTGCGGCTGCAATTCATTATCGACAGTGGCAGCAAAAAGAACCTCATTTCAGCAGAGGTCATGAAGTAGTTGGTCCTACCAACTACATCATACCTACAGTCGTACAGTATCAGGTGGCTTCACCAAGGACAAGATCTATGAGTCTGCTAGCAGTGATGCCTTCCCTACAACATTAAGCAATTTACAGATTAGGTATTGTGTGATGTTGCACCTCTTGATGTTTGTGATGTACTATTAGGCCAACCATACTTATGGAGGCGACATGTTGTGTATGAGTTAAGGCCTCGCGCTGTTATTATTTCTTTGGGTAATTCATATACAGGATACCGAAGGTAGCCCGACCTACCACCACCTCTTTGATCACTCCTAAGAGAGGTAGCAAGCTCATCTCCCAGACTAGGAAATTCATTTTCTATCTAATTCGCTCCCAAAGTAAGGGGAAGATCATTGCCACATCCATGACCCCCACTAAGGGTTCCTCCATGCAATAGTAGCAGCAGAGGGATACGATCATGAAAGAACACAAAAACGTGTTCTCCTCACCCATAGGAGTACCACACAAGTTTCAGGTGGGTGACAAAGTCTGGTTGCATCTACAGAGAGAACGCCTTACAAGAACCCATCAGAAGTTGAGACCACTTTGACATGGTCCTTACACCATTAACAAGGTTATGGGAAACAATGATTTGTAGCACATCATTCCCTCATTCCTTCGCCTGCACAAAGTTTTCAATGTGTACCACCCTCGACCATGCTTCCCACCATTACTGGGCACATCAGAGATTGCAGAATAGCTCACGAGGGACCAAGTTCAGCAGATGGCGGAACTCAATGCAATGGGGACCATTGCTTCCTAAGGGGGGAGGAATGATCTAGGTGGATGTTGGTGGCCACCCACCTATCCCTCTTGGAACCCCATAACTATCTCTTTGAGTTTTTCAGTATCCTTATTTGTAGCACAATTTACTATTTTTAGCAGTTTTTCAGGTGCTAAACTTACGGAGCCATTTTGAGGCCCTAAACGACATTTTTTGGGAAAACCTGGACCAACATGGGTCCTAGACCAATGTTTCTCTTCCCAAAGTGTTGTAGGGAAAAGTATCCGACTCGGATGACCCTATCCCACTCTAAGGGTGATAGTACCTCAGCAACAACTGTAAAGAAAACTACTTAAGGTTTACTTCTTTACGAAAGCAAGAGAGAATGAGGAAATGCACTAACCGTTGCCTTGCGCTTAATGTCGAATCCAAACTCTTCTCTTTGGCTGCTTGCTCCCAGCTCCTTGCTCTTTTGCTGGCCCAGCTACAATGAGATCCTGCAAAATAACAAAGAAGGAAACTACAAGAAGCATGCAATCATAACTGATTCAAGGATTAGCATAAATCAAATATACAATTATCACAATATATCATTGAAACAAGTGCATATAGAAGAACCTCAATAGCTTTTATTAATGAAGAAGTAAAGTTCTGAGAGAGTTACAACCATTGAAGGCCCCAATCCAGCAACACCTCCCAGCAGAAAGAATTTCTCCTCTTCACCTCCTTCAAGCAATCACCCAATAGCTTTATAGTGAAACCAACAGCATATCATTACTTTGCACAAAATTCCAGCCTCCTGAGCTCATAGGAGAGAGCTCAATATATAGATGAATTGAGAAAGGATGAGTCAGCTTGCAACTGATGTGTAGCTGCCTTGTGTCCTCTCTCTCTTCAGTTGATCTTCAGTTATTGAGTCCACTTGGAGAACCTTGCTTCCACTTGGAGAAACAGAGCCTCTGACTCATCACAAGGCGAAATCCCTGATCCAAGTGTCATTTTTGGAAGATTCCAGAGCAATGACTCAGTGTGCCACTTGTCCCATCTCGCTCAGCGCAGGTGGCCTTTGTTCCACTTGCTTTGCAACGCAGGTACACGATGGAGGAGTTGAGTTTCAGCGCAGAAGCCTAGTGGAGCACCTGCTTTGATTTCAGGATTGCTTGTTTTTTAGTGTTTTAAGGTGGAGAACTGATCTGAGAGCTGTTGGTTTGCTGACCTTGTTCCTCTAGGGGTAGGAACATCATGTTTAGGGACTTTGGATCCCTTGGATTATTGACAATTCATGCCTGATGCTGCAAGGCACAAAATTGTCTATAACAGATGCCCCCTAAAGTATGAGGTCGTTTATCGGGTGAAATGCTTTATTAGGAGGATCCGAAGTTCATTCAATCTGCTGAGAAGTGTCCTGTAATAAGATACAATACAATACATTCTTTTTCATTCTTTTTCATGATCTAGCTGAGGCGGGCATTCCCATGCTCAACTTTATAAATACATTTTGGTACATAGAACAGACGATCGTCTGATGATAGACTGATAATTCTCTGCTGAAATTATCATCCTTTGAGAAGGATGATCATCTGCTGCAATGATGTACATATCAAATGTCTTTATATCCTGAATATATATCGCAGCCCGGATGGATGAAACTAGATCCGGGGTCTTCAATCTCTTCCGATCTTCACTTGATGTACAAGTCAATCCATGTGAGAATTTCTTGAAGTCGAACATGGAAAGACATCGCTTGATTACCGGTCAATGATGTAAACCGTTAACAAGCGCGAGAGGAATCATCGATAAGGATGATGACCCTCAAGGTACGGCAGTACAATTCACATGGTGGGAATAAAGGACTTGGCGTCGACCACCATGCAAAATCTTCTGGTCGAAGGTCATTGATGTATACCTGTCGCCGGAAGTGAGAAACTTGCCATTGAGGCATGCAAGCTTCAAAGTACTGAAGGGGGTGTTCCTAGATCAACTCCTTGGATAATGAGTTGATGTTGACAAGGAGTGATCCGTCAAAGGAGGGCCTTAATGAATCCCACATCAGTGACACGGAACGGAGCTAGTGATTGTGATGAGGTGAAAACAAACTGTGATGTATGATTCAGGGTGGCGGTCATGAAATGGATGAAGGACAATGTATGGCAGTGGATGGGACTCGGTTGACTCTTTGTAGAACAACATCTCTTGAACATATAACGACACTGATGTGATGGATTGGTAGCATTACCCCAAATGTGGATGGTGTGGCGAGGACCATGGTGATGAGACCGGTGAATGAAACAACCCAACCCGATGTGATACGGAGGACAAAGTGTCATGTTCAAGAGTGACTTGCTACCATTAAAGCTGTGAGGTTCTCCCAATTTTTCCCCAGTCATTGCTGACCAGTACCTCTTTATTTTTATCAAGCTTGAGGAGGATAACATATGCTTGTTCTATAACCTACCCTTCGGGCAATCCCATCGCTATGTTTTAACGAGCCTAGCGATAGGGAAACTCGTTCTCGTCTAAAGACAAGTTTGTCGCTATTTAATGAATTTAACGAGTCTAACGACAAGGATAACTCGGTCCTTTTCATTTTTAGAGAGTCTGAAAAGGTACATAAAGTCAACTCCAAAATTCCTTTTTCGTCATCTAATCCCTTAAGTCCGAAAAAGTATAAAACAATACAGAAGGGATGAATTTTCGATTGCTTTAACAAGCCGAACAAAACAAGCGCTCGATCTTTTTGTGCAATAATCCCTCAGGTCCAAAAAGATTAAAATCTAGAGGAGGGATAGCTCTTCCGGTCGTTTAACGAGCTGGAAGGCCAAAACTCGGTAAACTTTTCATATTTTACGAGTCAGTGAAAAGAGCTCAAAGAAGACTCGTCTTTTGAGGAACGAGTGATGAACAGGGCAGCAGCAGATTCCAGGTACAGGTTGGAATATTCCAATCACGGCAGTGTCACAAGGATGGCTAAGCGAAATCACTCTTCGCAGTTGTTCCTCAAAATGGGTAAACAAGCATATGGAGATGAACGATTGGCCAAATGAACGGATGGAGGTGAGACTGCAAGAACACGACCAAGGGCTTTAATATGGCTGTCAAAGGTTACATTTACCAAGGTTATTTACCGGTTCATTTTTTCTGAGTGAGCTTGAACTCTAGGGGAAGATTGCTCACAACTTATGTTTATTTTTTAACGAGCATGAACTATGTGCTAAAACTGCTCGGATCTTGCGTTTATTTTTTAAACGAGCATGAACATTGCTAAAACTGCTCGAATATACCAGTCTTAATACAAGGAACACCTCAGGTGAGGTAGTCATATTTAAGGAGCTATACCTCACTAGTTACTCCGATTTGGCAAGTTTTAACTTTTGCCCCACATCCTTTCTTTATGCAAGCTGGAAACGGCGAATCCTACGAGTTTAACGGGTTAGACCTACAGGTTTAAAGGGAGGACCTAAAAATTTAAAAAAAATAAATAGCCGTCTCGTGCTTGCACTCCAAAAGGTTCGCATGCCCCCAGGTATAAAGTATAATTTCAAGGCTACCCCTCCTCTGTCCCACCTCTGTTTTTCTACTTGTCGTCTTGCTATATTTTTAACGATACTTGTCTTCTCGTTATTTTTCGGTGCCGACGGTACTTGTCTTCCCATCAGTTCACTTTTTGATTTTTGCAAGATCGCAACAGATAAAACATTGGCGTTACGGAGGGAGGTTTGCCTCTTACTTATTATCCGAAAAATGGTTTTGTTCGCTGCCGCAAACTAAACTCTTTTTTTTTTCGGCGATGTCTATTACTAGGTTGCTAAAGATGGTGACTACTTGTTGCAGCAATTTCATCTCTTTCTTTGGAGGCTGCCCCTACTTATCCTTCAAAACATATGTTTTAATGGGTGAGGCTTGCCTTCAAAGATGGTGGCTACTCGCCGCCACAAATGGATCTCCTCCCTCAGGAGAGCCTACCTTTTAGACAAAGGGAGCGAGAAGCTGATTATCTCACTCACATAACTTTGACAAAAGAACTTTATCCTAGAACAACCCTCTCTTCCTTCCTTCGGACGGGGTATGGACTAGTCCCATTCTTCTGCGGAAATTAACTTTATACCCAAGGTTTCCTCTGCCCAAGGCAGGCCAGGGTGCATGTCCCCTGGGTCCCAGTTACATCTTTCCGAATCACTCGCATTCATCGGGAAGTAGAACCGGGGGTGGAGGCATTCCTTGAGCGAATAAACCGTTAAGGGATGGTATTTGACTATTTGCGATGCGTGATCCTGGAAATGAAAGCTGGTCTACGAGCTTGACCATTCTTCCTTCGTGCGGAAAACACATAACTCTAAAGAGTGAGGACACTATCGCCTCCATGCAATATATATAGTCTCGTCCAAGGAGTAAGTTATATACCAAGGGTCCCTGGGCGACCATGACGTTCATATGAACTATCTTCCCTTTCAATGTAATGGGAACATCGGGGAGAATCCCTAACGGGTGACTGGTTCCTTTATCAAAACCCGATAGATTTCTCATCTCAGGTAAAAGCGCCGGGGAACCCAGTGCTTTCCAAGCAATAGAGGAAAGGATACTCACAGATGCCCCTTCATCAATGATAGTTCCAGCCATCACCATTCTGTAGATTTGGATGATGATTCTGAATGGGATACTGGCTGGTAACCGGGGTCTGCCTAGTTGATTCCAATCAAAGGATACAACTAGGTTGCTTGGTGGTGGGACCGAATACACGGTCGGATACGACCCTGACGATGTTCCTTCCTGCGATAAAGGAATGGGCGCATTGCCCTGATGCTCATCAGAGTCTGTGTTGATGAAAAGAATATGGACGGTGTCATCCTTATCCTCTTCAGTGAGGGTGTCATTTGAAGATGGGTCTTCAATGACGGAGTCATTTGAGGATGAAACCTCTGAAGGAAGAACCGGGTCAACTGCCGTTTCGACCTTTAGACTTTTGTCTGGTCTGGATTCAGTAGGTTCATTCTCAATGACCGACACTTCAGCTGACCACTTGATCGGGCCAGCTGGATTTTCAACTATCGAGGGACTTGGCACGAGTTTTTGGTATCCAGGAGGAAGTCGTAACGGTGAAACTGGACGATCTTCCAAAACTCTCTTCGCCTCGTCTAAGAATGGACATCGGTGGATGGCGTGATTGCCTTCACACAACATACAGGGTGATCTTGGTCTCCCTTTTCGTCCTTCACTCTCGCTAGTTGACGGACTGCAATCAACATGACTACCAGAGGTTGATGCTACCGGATTGTGCAACCTGGGGGACCAGTCCCTTAGTATCCGGGGAATACAAGGACAATCACGATGGAAGTGGGCCCCTTTGCAAATGACACATGGCGATTTAGGCCCCGTCGGTGCAGTGTGTGGATTTCTGTCAGATGTCTTTTGCTTGCCCCCAGTCGCCTTCGCCATAGGCCCCTTCTGCTTCTTTTCTTTCTTCTTCTTTTCCTTCTTCTCCATGGGAGGCTGACTTTTGCCGGCTCTACCTTGCGAAGATGAAGGATCAGAGGAAGAATTGTAAGAAGTGGAAGGCTGGTGGGTAGCTCTAGACTGGTCTGACTGTTGATTCGACTGCTCAGGATTAGTGGTGATCTGAACTACATTAGTTGAAAAGAGCCATACAGGTAGGCCAATTGTCAATCCTGGAAGTGACAATGTGGCCATATGAGGCGCACCAACATCTCCCCAAGAGGAGAAGGGATTGGGACTTCCGCCAAGGTGACTTCCTTGGTTGGTGGGCTCCATACTTTTCAACTGAAAGATCAACGTGGGAATAACAGGTGATTATGTTCCGATTAAAATAAATTTTATTAACGACGCTTTTAGACACAACTTTGCTTTTTCATGTTTTAAGAGTCGAGAAAAAGCTAAAGATGACTCTAGTCTCCTTCGATGTTTTAACGAGCCCGAAGTGACAAATGCTCGGATGGACTTTTTTAGTTATAGAGTTTGAAAAAGGCCAAAAGAAACTTCTCTGGAGTTCTAGGCAGAGGGTGTGCCAAACTTTTCGCGAAACCACAGAATACGTTTTACAGTACGGGTGGTCGATCTTCGTGAATGCTGTGTTCACTGCATCGCGATCAGTAGGGCGGCCGACACGGCTTCCTATGGATAAAGGCTTTGTTCCTATAGGGGTCTCCCAATATATACGCGACGGTACGTGGGAGCACAAGTCCGTATTAGTGCCACCGACTCTCAGGAGGAATCACCCACCTTCGTAGAGATCGACAGTCACTATGTTTAACGACGCCGGAACACGTCTCTACCTAGACCTCTATGTGTTTGCGTTATGTTACAAAGCGTTGTTGTGTAAATTGAATTTATTTTAATGTTGATCTTGTTTAGCAGTTTGCCTTTAAGGATCACCACGAGATGTATGTAACAAATTCCTGAATGCAGTCTAAGATGAGAAGCAAACTTTTCAATCTTTCAACTTTGAAAATCTTAACTACTGAGGGAAAAGAAAGGAAAATCTTTTCACACAGATCATAGAGCACACACTAATGCAATTTTTTCCTAAATCAGCATGCAAACAGTCAAATGCAAAATGCACAATGCATGTATTTTCTTTTCCCTTTCTTAATGTTGATGTATTACAAAAAGAAAGTTGTTATATAACTTTGATTTCGATTTAAAGCGAAAGTAAACAAGCTAGTCCAAAATCAAAAGACACCTTAAGATTTACTTGTTTAATCACTGGAAATACATGAAATCAAACCATAATGACGAAAGTAAAAAGACTAATCAGCTATGGACAACAAACAAGCTAACTCTTTAGACCAGCAAAATGCCTAACACAAGTTCAGATCTAAGAGGCCAAAGCAAGACTAGTTCACTTTCGTTATGGGAAATTGTAAATGATGTAAGAAATACAAAAGAACAAGTACAATTTCGTTATATAACAGAGGCGGAATGATGGCAAGTAAGGTTGGTTTCAGAATAGGTACAAGAAAGACAACTTGCTGCAAAAACTATAGTGAAAACAGGCAAGAAAAAGGGAGGAAACCCCAACTGCACAAGGCAAAATTGGGCCAACGCAGGTGCTGCTCAGCCAGTCTGGCTCTCAGCGCAGGTAGCCCCTTTGGGACCTGCGTTGCAAAGCAGGTAGCCTGTGTACTACCTGCTTTGGAAAACGAAAGTTGCGTTTTCTCAGTTTCCGGGTCACAATTTTCTAAAAAATGCACAGTTTTTGCTCAAATCAGAAGCAATCAATCAAGCACACACTAAGGGATGACAAGGAAGATGAAAAGCTATCACTAAGAGCTTACAAGGATCCTTGTAGATCAGCTCTTCAAATCATGAACATGCTCAGAAATGAGCTAGAGTAGATGCCCTCTACTTCGCTTTTGATATAGTCAAAAGCTTTTCGATTTGGTACTCTTTTGTTCAGGAAATGAATAGCAAAATACTACAAACAATCAAACAGATACGATCCCCAGCGGAGTCGCCAGTTTGTTGTAGGGAAAAGTATCTGACTCAGATGACCCTATCCCACTCTAAGGTTGATAGTACCTCAGCAACAACTGTAAAGAAAACTACTTAAGGTTTACTTCTTTACGAAAGCAAGAGAGAATGAGGAAATGCACTAACCGTTGCCTTGCGCTTAATGTCGAATCCAAACTCTTCTCTTTGGCTGCTTGCTCCTAGCTCCTTGCTCTTTTGCTGGCCCAGCTACAATGAGATCCTGCAAAATAACAAAGAAGGAAACTACAAGAAGCATGCAATCATAACTGATTCAAGGATTAGCATAAATCAAATATACAATTATCACAATATATCATTGAAACAAGTGCATATAGAAGAACCTCAATAGCTTTTATTAATGAAGAAGTAAAGTTCTGAGAGAGTTACAACCATTGAAGGCCCCAATCCAGCAACACCTCCCAGCAGAAAGAATTTCTCCTCTTCACCTCCTTCAAGCAATCACCCAATAGCTCTATAGTGAAACCAACAGCATATCATTACTTTGCACAAAATTCCAGCCTCCTGAGCTCATAGGAGAGAGCTCAATATATAGATGAATTGAGAAAGGATGAGTCAGCTTGCAACTGATGTGTAGCTGCCTTGTGTCCTCTCTCTCTTCAGTTGATCTTCAGTTCTTGAGTCCACTTGGAGAACCTTGCTTCCACTTGGAGAAACAGAGCCTCTGACTCATCACAAGGCGAAATCCCTGATCCAAGTGTCATTTTTGGAAGATTCCAGAGCAATGACTCAGTGTGCCACTTGTCCCATCTCGCTCAGCGCAGGTGGCCTTTGTTCCACTTGCTTTGCAACGCAGGTACACGATGGAGGAGTTGAGTTTCAGCGCAGAAGCCTAGTGGAGCACCTGCTTTGATTTCAGGATTGCTTGTTTTTGAGTGTTTTCAGGTGGAGAACTGATCTGAGAGCTGTTGGTTTGCTGACCTTGTTCCTCTAGGGGTAGGAACATCATGTTTAGGGACTTTGGATCCCTTGGATTATTGACAATTCATGCTTGATGCTGCAAGGCACAAAATTGTCTATAACAGAAAGTTATAGTCCTCAGATAGATCTTTCTAACGAGCTACTGTGCGAGTCAAACAGAGATCATATGCCAAAGTTGCGACCCCAGGACGTTGATGTACCAATTTACCCAAACGGGGCCCACAGTTTAGCGCTTCATCTCCTGGGGTTAGGTTTTTGGATTTTTAGGGTTTTCCATTATTTCTCAATAATAAATAGGCCTTCGAGCCTCATTGTAACAGAGTTCAAAGGCATGTAGCCGCGACATCTCTTCTTAGAGATAAGCTACCATCGCCCTAATTGGTTTATTTCCATTTCTATTTGTAAGCATATTTCAGTATTTTACAGTAATGAAATGAAGTATTATTTTCACTGCATATCTATGTTTGTGGTTATCTCTATAATTTTTTGCGTTCCTATTTAAATCCAGTTTAATGGTATCAAAGCGGTTGGGTTTTTCTCTATTTTTTTTTGCATGTCCCCAACGAGCTAGGGATATAAGGAGTTAAGGCTCGATCTGGTCGAACCTTTGCAAGATCGGCCTCGCAAACTCCAACGGCCTCCTATGTTGGTGTTGTGGTCACCAACAACCCCCCTCTTTGTTTGATATTAGTAATAACATCAAGCAAAGGGGGACCCTTAACCAAAAATCCAAAAAAAAAATTTGTTTGAAAAATCTTTTGTATCAACTCCCTAAGAAGCTATATCGCGTCGCAAAGGAAAAAAGGAGCACTTTCCCAAAGCGCATAAATACACTGAGGAGGAGCGACGCGAGAACTCATCGCATCGCGTGCATTAAAAGCGCTCAAAAAGGGAAAACCTAAAGAATCGTCGATGGCCGATATGCGACGTCGCACGTCGCAATGTCGCATAAGCAGCAAAGAGTGACAAAGCGAAAAACTTGCGACCTTGCGATATTGCGATATGTGATCTGCGACCATGCAAAGCTGCGACCTGCGATCTATGGTGTGCGACAAATGAGACTATCAATTGTTGCGAAGCCACCTATTTACATCGCAATCTTCGATGCTGCGATGCAAATCGCAGAAGCCATTCGTCGCAGGCATTCGTCGGCATGATCTGTGAGCCCAAAATTACGCGCGCACCTTACGGGAAATTAATGATTGTACGCCTGTGTATCCAAAGATGATTATGTTGCGTTTTTCGAAGAGTTAAGTAATAATGGGTGACATGAGTATGCATTCATTAGAACTTAATTGCTTTCATGTCAATCTTTTCTTCTGTCTCTTTTCATTTACGTGAACTATAAGTTAGCAACTGATATAAATCTATATGCAGGAAACATCTAAGGAAAAGCGCCAGAGCTAGAAGAACAGAGAGGAGATGACTTCGCAGATGGATACCGCATACAGCAGGACCGCGGATCCCAGAGTATCACTCAACAAATGCTGATGGAAATAGGCTATCTAGGACTTAGAGTCAAAGGCGCACAAAAGCAAAGCATTTATGAAAGATCCTGAGTCCCAAATTGGGTAAAGCAAAAAGAAAAACGCTTAAGGGGAAAGACGTCTCAGAAAAGCCTGGAACAAAGAATGGAAACAAGTTTCAATTGAGAAAATCGTTCAGGCAACAAAATCCTCAGCTCATTGAGTCATTCGCACGGCCAGAAACTGAAATAGCAACAACACAATCAGTTTGAAAGAAATCTGAGTTGTACTAAGTATACACGCCGTGAAGACACTCCTCCAGAAGAACACTTTCAAAAATATCTTCTAGTTTGTCAGAAAGAGGTGCCAACTCTTGTTATTTCTAATTTTCAAGCTTGAACAAAAGGAAAGGACAAGCAGCCGACTCTTTCACGGCAAACAGTGCATCGCTTACAGCACTAAGGAGCAGATACAGAAATGGTTAGAAATTAGATTCAGTTTTTAGAAATAAATTTGTTTTAGTAAAAGGGCGGTCATTTGAAGCCGTTCCCTAAATTTGTGTAATTAAAATTAGCCGGTTAGTAGTATTTAACCCTTCTCGTTGCATTGGAGAAGGGTCCGGAAATTTGTCAAAAAACTTGTCCTCGGAACATGCACTTTTGCACCCTCGGAGGGGGTTTTTGATGAATGGACAGATCAAGATTTATTTATGTTTGCATTTTAATACCTGCTACTGATGTTGCACTTCTGTACTCTTAGTAGGCATTAGAAGTAAGTAGAAATAGATCGTTATTGCTTAAGGTCTGTGAGTATAAAATCAGTCGTAAATGGTACTTTTATCTCTTGACGAGTTTCTGCTTGCATTCTTAGAGTAATATACAGCTGATGTTGTTTATATGTTAATGTATGAATGAGTGGACTACCATTTGGCACTTTTGTACGGTGGAGTCATTGATTTGTGCTTAATACATGAATAACTGATTATGTGATATGCTGTTCACAACCATTTTGCTTAACTTTTTATGCAGGATGGTTCATCTTAATTGATTTATATTCTCATAATGGTTGAATAATCTTCATTACCAGTTATTGTGTGAAATCTTTCTAGATCGCATAATGGAAAAAGTTCTATCCCGGGTTAGTGTAGATTAGATGTGTTGTTCTTGATAGATTAAAGTAGTATAAAATTCAGTCTCAGAGTTTAGAATTAAATTAGCTTAGAAATAATTCCAGATTTTCATTATCATATTCTATGCACACACACATCACCAAACTCTACACACACACACCCCCCTTAGAACGGGAAGCTGGTCCCGTTATCCCCAGTCGGACCCGCTACACCAAACGGGCACGGAGCCGCCAACCAGGTTCCCGACCGGGTGGGTATCCCCCTTGTTGTTGACCCGATTTCAGGGCCCTCAACATATTTGGCGCTAGAAGGAGGGCACGAACTATGAATGGCACCTAAAGCAACATCTAAATACCATTCTGAGAGTAATACACCCTCATCAACTCCCTCGACTTCTCCAACACGGTTAAACCCGAAATTTGAAGTCGCTCGAGTATCTACCACTGCTACATATTCGAATATATCAGACCAATCTATCATTGAAACCCCTGAAATTTGAACTTGTTTCGTAAACTCCAGGGATTCTCTATTTTTAACCAGAAGTCTGATAGATCTAAAAGCAGCGTGACTTCGCACTACAACCCTGCTCATCCCCTTACCAGATCAAAGAGTGAAAGATTTGGTATACAACCAAGTGAACTCCCTCTTCCTACCAGGAAAAGAGCAAGGAACACTCCACCAGAGTCTGACAGTAAGACTCCTTCATCCACTTCATCCATATCAACTCCCTCACCGCGAAGTCAACCACCCACTCGTTCATTTCAACTCACTCACCCATCTTCTACAAACCTTCCTCTTCAAACATCAAAGATCTTAATATCTTCATCTTCTCAGCATCAGGGATCATCTTCTGCACTTCCATTAACTAGCAGCTCAGCGATGGCCTAGTCTCCATGGAACAATCCTGGGGCAGTTTTAATGCCTCCACCCCTGAGCCCTATACCGGCCCATCCTGAGAAATGGTTGCCTAAATACAATTCGGAAGCAGGAATGCTAGCCGAGGAACATATCAATAATTTCATGCTTTCTTTTAATCTCAATGGAGTCACTAACGAAGACGCTGTTGTCCGGCTTTTCCCTTATACAATGCAAGGAACAGCCGGGTCGTGGTACTTTTCGTTACCTTCCGGATCCATCACAAGCTGGGACATTTTTCAAATTCAATTCCTCACCAAGTTTGGTGATGACAGATCCACGTCGACATTGATCAATGACCTATCTAATCTTAAGGCTGAGGCTAGAGAACCCATTAAAGATTTTAACTTACGGTTCAATAAGATCCTCAACAAAATCCCCGCTGCCTCACAACCCAGCGAGGAAGTAAGATGTGAATGGTACATCACGACTTTACCTCCAAACTTGGCTATCTTCGTAGATAGGGAAAACAAGACCACCTTAGTTGACAACTTGACAGAAGCGTTAGCAGTGGAAAAACGCGTGGTAGCCCTAGAAAAGAGATATGCTATAGAAGAACACAAATCTAAGAAGATCTCTTTCAAAGAAGACACCAAGAAGAAGAAAACGAAAGACCCTTTCGATTTGGAAGGATTACAAAAAGTGTTGAAAGCCATGTCCAATGAGATGATTGATATTAAGAAACAAGTAGCAGAGACTTCTTCGAAAAAGCCCTTTAGGACTTTTAAAAGAAATCCTCCCATGGAGGTAAGACCACCTAGTGTTGGCTCAAACGTTGAATCTGAAGAAGACGAAGAAGAAGAGAATACCACTGAAGGGCAGACCGACGAGGAAGAGGTCGTAGAACTACAAGGAATGTGGGACTTCATCCTCCCACAAGAAGAGGATCAAGAAGCATTTCCTGTTAGCACGAGAAGCAAAAATCAACTTGATCCTCCCCAAACTACCCCAAAACAAAAGGGCGCAAGCCCTGCAACAAAAGAAAAGGTCGCAACAAAAAAGACAACTGCTAAAGCGACCCAGCTTAGCCCAGTCCAATCTGATCAAATGCCTCCATCAAGAACACTAATAGTGTCGGATGAAATGGAGTATAACATCATTGATGACATGAAGAAGACAAGGGCTAATATCACTCTGTATGAATTGAGTAAATTGAAACACCAGCAGAAAATAATGATGAAAGAATTACATGTTGTGCCTACTACATCTTTACCTACAGCTATAGCTTCCCACAATCTGGGAAGGCCTCCAACCAACACGATCAATAAAATTGATCCAAATGACATCACCTTGATTGGAGGAAGATCAAGATCTCATACTCCTCCTTTTCTTCTCACATATGAAATCTTCAACAAAAACGTGCACAATTGCTTGGTCGATTCTGGTGCTTCAACGAATATTTTACCCAGGTCAATATGTGCCAAATTGAATGTGCAACCTCAAAAATCCGCAGTACGTATAGTTCAACTTGATCGATCCCAAGTCGAAGTGATTGGTGAACTTAATCAGGTGACCATAAGATTGTCGTCTAACCCAAAAGTGTGTCAGGTTATCGACATTCTAGTAGCTGATATCCCTGAGTTCTATGGTCTTATTCTTAGCAGGGATTGGTCGGAAAAACTCCACGGATATTTTTCAACCGATTGGTCGCACATGTGGTTACCATACAATGGTAAACCAAATCAGATAAAGGTTGAACGAGAATTGCACCAAAAATACATAGTGACAGAACTGGAAGGAGAAAATGAAGCCATAACATACAATAGCAGCCTTGTAGGCAATTACGCAATAGATTCTTTCCTAGGTAATTTCAATGCTCATATTTCACCATACTTAGAGAATTCAGTTTTATCCCAAGTTGAAAATTTCTCCCAAACTGATGACTCAAAATGTTTTAGTTTTTTAGATAATTCTGTAAATACTTCTTTATTTTGGAAATTATATTTTGGCAGATCTAAATCCAATGAGAGAGCAGGAGCAGGATGCGTTCTGATTAACCCAGACGGGAACAAGATTATGCTCACATGCAGACTTGAGTTCAATTGCACGAACAACACAGCGGAGTACGAAGCCTTGGTTCAAGGCCTATACAAAGCAATCGGATTGAACGTTAAGTATCTTCAAGTCTTTGGAGATTCGGAGATCGTCGTAAAACAGGTACGTAACACCATACATTGCCTGTCAAGTCATTTAAAGCATTATCAATCATTAGTTCAAGATCTCACTGCACATTTCGTAGCATTCAACATCTCGTCAATTCCAAGAATTCAAAACGTGAGCGCAGACCTGTTAGCTAACGTAGCCTCTAGACTTATCCCTTCTGAAGATTTTAGTCCTGATAGGTTTTCAATAGAATTAATCTTTAGACCATCCATCCCTGACAATATCACCAATTGGAGAGTGTTCAACGACGATCCTGACATCGTAAATTTCCTTACTTCTGAAGGATCCTACTCAAATCAGATAATCGACGAAGACCATCATGATCACCAAATACAACAAAATGGCTCTGAAAATGCTATACCGAAATTGGTGGTCAAGTTAGAAGATTTATATGATTTGAAAAGTCGGTTTAAAAGGTCCGCCAATGCTAAAATTTGCAGTTCTACCCTGAATTATGAATTAGTAAACCTAGGGACCGATCAGAAGCCACAAAACGTTAACCTAGGTCACGGCCTAGCCCCTGAAGAAAAATCATCATATATCTGTCTTCTGAGACAATACAAAAACGTTTTTGCCTGGAATTACGATGAGCTAAAAACATACAACACTTCTATCATTCAACATGTTATCCCTATGATTGACAATGAAAAACCTGTCCAGCAGAAGCTCAGAAAAATACACCCTAACCTAGAAAATCAGATAAAAACTGAGCTTAATAAGTTGTTGAGAGCCAGAATAATCTTCCCCGTAAGGCATTCTAAATGGGTATCCAATATGGTGCCCGTTAGGAAGAAAAACAGAGACATTAGAATCTGTATCGATTTCCGAAATCTCAACAAAGCCTGTCAGAAAGATAACTTTCCCCTCCCACCTATGGAGCAAATATTACAGGCAGTAGCAGGCTCAGAATTAATGTCATTCCTGGATGGATTTTCAGGATACAATCAAGTACTGGTGCATCCCGATGATCAGTTAAAGACTACGTTCCGAACCAAATGGGGCACTTATGCATATCGGAAGATGCCATTTGGTCTGATCAATGCCGGAGCTACTTTTCAGAGAGCCATGGACATCGCGTTTAAAGGGTTAGTCAATAAATCAGTAGTGATTTACCTGGATGATATAACAATGTACTCCAAAAAACGAAACAACCACCTCAAAGATTTGAAGCAAATCTTTCAAAGATGCTTGAGGTATGGGATTTCGCTCAACCCAAAGAAATCTTTCTTTGCGTTAAGCGAAGGGAAATTGCTCGGATTCATAGTGTCGAAATCTGGTATTCATATAGAACCCGACAGAATCAAGGAAATTTCCGAAATATCCATACCCCATAACAAGAAAGCCATGCAATCCTTCGTTGGACAGATCAATTTTGTCAAAAGATTTGTCCCGGCTTTTTCACGTATTATTTCTCCCTTACAAAATATGATAAAAAAGAATTCAAATTTCAAATGGGGTCTAGATGAGCACGAAGCGTTCAACTTAATCAAACAAGCTATCATCGATGCTCCATCTTTGGCCACCCCAAATTTTTCGGAATCTTTTATCTTTTACACTTTTGCCTCAGAGAAATCCTATGCCGCGATTTTGACCCAAGCAAATCAAGAGAAAGCGGAAGCTCCAATCGCATTCTTTAGCTCGAACTTACAAGGTGCTGAAATTAATTACTTAGACGTAGAGAAACAAGCATATGCTGTTTTCAAAGCGATCAAATATTTTAGACCTTTCTTGCTTAAAGCCCACACTAAAGTCGTAGTACCGTTTCCGGCGGTAAGAAACCTTTTGGTGCAGAAAGATGTGGGCGAAAAGAGAGCTAATTGGATTACCGCTTTACAAGAATATGATCTTGAGATCAAACCAGCAAACATCGTAAGAGGTCAAGGCTTCTGCAAGATGTTAGCCGGAGCATCGCAAATCCCGGAGAACTCATCTGAAGAGGTACAAGCGTATGAGGTAAGCCTAAACGATGCAGAATCACCATATGCTGACACCATTTATTTTCTTATGAACGGGTATGCTCCATCACGTCTGGATCATACCAAGAAAAGAGCTCTGAGATTAAAAGCTAAACAATACCAGCTCATAAATGATGTCTTGTTTAAAAGGAATTACGATTCTGTGCTTCTTAGGTGTCTTGAGAAAACTGAAGCCGAAAAGGTTTTGCAGGAACTCCACGATGGACCAGCGGGCGGACACTATGCCGGAGATGCGACTGCACATAAAATCTTGCGTGTAGGATATTATTGGCCCACGCTGTTCAAAGACTCATACAATCACGTAAGGAAATGCCAAGTCTGCCAGACTGCTGCAGGAAAACAAAGGAAACCGTCCATGCCGCTACAACCAGTCATCATCGACCAACCATTCAGTCAATGGGGCTTGGACATAATAGGTGAGATCGTTCCTCACTCTTCTAAGCAGCATAAGTATATCCTTACGGCAACTGATTATTTTACCAAATGGGTAGAAGCAGTTCCTCTCAAGACAGTTCATTCTGAAAATATTATTGAATTCATAGATCAATTTATCATCACTAGGTTTGGATTGCCAACAGCATTAATGTTTGATAACGCTTCATATTTTTCTGGAAATACTATGACTGAGTTTGCGCTTAAAAGAGGTTTCAAACTGAAATATTCTGCCAACTACTATCCACAAGGTAATGGATTGGCCGAATCAACAAACAAGAACCTAATCAGAATTATCAAAAGAACAGTCGACCAAAACCAAAAGAATTGGCACAAAGCGCTGGTAAATGCTTTATGGGCTGATAGAATCACAAAGAAAGCTTCAATCGGCACTTCTCCCTTTAATTTAGTTTATGGGAGAGAAGTGGTTTTGACGACTCACCAAGTTATTCCCTCTTTGTCTTTAGTGCAATATATCGATGAAGTATCTACTTCCTCTTTACAATTAAGACAAATGGAAATAATCAAACTAGAAGAACAAAGAGAACAAGCTAGGAAAACCCATGCTCATCACCAAGCGCTAATAAAATATTCTTTTGACTCAAGCATCATAACCAGAAAAAACTTTCAGATGGGTGATTTAGTTTTGAAATGGGATAAGGCTCATGAAGAAAAAGGCAAACATACGAAATTTCAAAAGCTGTGGCTTGGCCCTTTTCAGATTGTAGAAGTCGTAGACCTGTCTACATTCGTGTTGCATGATCTGGCAGGAAGGAGAGATTCTTTACCTGTCAACGGATTGATTCTTAAATTATACTTTCCATAGAAGAGAAATCTTCTAATTTTTGCAGGATAGATTTAGTTTTTAGTTTTTATTTTGTTTTGTTTTTCTCTTTTTATGAATAAAACCCGTTGTAAATGATCATTTAAAAAGGATTCATGAAAGAGCACGCCAATTCTCTATCAGATTTTGATTTCACTTGTACAAATAGCAAAATTTTTGAAAATCTGAATTTTATTATTGACAAATAGAGTTAACTTCACTTTGATTACGATACTCGTTTCGACCTCTAAAAAACTTTGACAAAAGCAACCTCTGGTAAAAGAATTGTTTTGTATCAGCACCATGAAAGGTATCATCAATAATAAAATAAGCATTCTCTGCAAAACTGTTGTTTTCAAAAACTCTATTATTGTCGCCCAGAGCTTTCTTAAGGAAAAACAATGACTTCCTCCCTGCTAAAAGGAAACTACAGCGTTCAGAGAAACAATCCAAGAAAAACACTATATCTCAAAGAATAAGAGGTCTCATCACGAGCCGGCTTATCATGATCACAGATATTATAACTTGCTGACTTTGCCAATACTGTCTATCAAAACAGGGCAACGACTTAAGATTGTTGCAATCAAAAGACAAGAGGTCTCATCACGAGTCAGCTTGTTCAACAAAAGTGTTAATCAAGTGAATGACTGTGTCATAATTTGGCCACCAAACCAAGACATTGTTCTTTAGAGAATTAAAAAAGGAAAAGTGTGTCAAAAAGGATTTTTCTCTGGAATGTTGTGAGTAACTTCAAACAGGAAAAAGGATCATTGCTGGATAACATGGTAACCCTGTCGAGGCTATGGACGCTTGCGGGCAGCAGAGGCTCTACCTACGACAAATGAGCATACTTTTAAGCCAGTACGCAGAGAAGACCTTATTTTATCTTTTATCAAGACCAAGTAATGTCTGATGCGAATGCAAGAAAAAACCTGAGGAAGCAAGAAATTGGGATATAAAAAGGGTTGAGACAAAATATCGTCGACAAGGTGAGGGGTAATCTACTCTATCTGTCCATAACAAAATTTAGACATATAAAAATTTTGCTGTTTCGGAAGTGAACGGTCAATAGAAATGCAGAGATAACTGGTTCTTCACAGTGAATCGCCATTGTTGTGGTCACCAACAACCCCCCTCTTTGTTTGATATTAGTAATAACATCAAGCAAAGGGGGACCCTTAACCAAAAATCCAAAAAATATTTTTGTTTGAAAAATCTTTTGTATCAACTCCCTAAGAAGCTATATCGCGTCGCAAAGGAAAAAAGGAGCGCTTTCCCAAAGCGCATAAATACACTGAGGAGGAGCGACGCGAGAACTCATCGCATCGCGTGCATTAAAAGCGCTCAAAAAGGGAAAACCTAAAGAATCGCCGATGGCCGATATGCGACGTCGCACGTCGCAATGTCGCATAAGCAGCACAGAGTGACAAAGCGAAAAACTTGCGACCTTGCGATATTGCGATATGCGATCTGCGACCATGCAAAGCTGCGACCTGCGATCTATGGTGTGCGACAAATGAGACTATCAATTGCTGCGATGCCACCTATTTACATCGCAATCTTCGATGCTGCGATGCAAATCGCAGAAGCCATTCATCGCAGGCATTCCTCGGCATGATCTGTGAGCCCAAAATTAGGCGCGCACCTTACGGGAAATTAATGATTGTACGCCTGTGTATCCAAAGATGATTATGTTGCGTTTTTCGAAGAGTCAAGTCATAATGGGTGACATGATTATGCATTCATTAGAACTTAATTGCTTTCATGTCAATCTTTTCTTCTGTCTCTTTTCATTTACGTGAACTATAAGTCAGCAACTGATATAAATCTATATGCAGGAAACATCTAAGGAAAAGCGCCAGAGCTAGAAGAACAGAGAGGAGATGACTTCGCAGATGGATACCGCATACAGCAGGACCGCGGATCCAGAGTATCACTCAACAAATGCTGATGGAAATAGGCTATCTAGGACTCAGAGTCAAAGGCGCACAAAAGCAAAGCATTTATGAAAGATCCTGAGTCCCAAATTGGGTAAAGCAAAAAGAAAAACGCTTAAGGGGAAAGACGTCTTAGAAAAGCCTGGAACAAAGAATGGAAACAAGTTTCAATTGAGAAAATCGTTCAGGCAACAAAATCCCCAGCTCATTGAGTCATTTGCACGGCCGAAAACCGAAATAGCAACAGCACAATCAGTTTGAAAGAAATCTGAGTTGTACTAAGTATACACGCCGTGAAGACACTCCTCCAGAAGAACACTTTCAAAAATATCTTCTAGTTTGTCAGAAAGAGGTGCCAGCTCTTGTTATTTCTAATTTTCAAGCTTGAACAAAAGGAAAGGACAAGCAGCCGACTCTTTCACGGCAAACAGCGCATCGCTTACAGCACTAAGGAGCAGATACAAAAATGGTTAGAAATTAGATTCAGTTTTTAGAAATAAATTTGTTTTAGTAAAAGGGCGGTCATTTGAAGCCGTTCCCTAAATTTGTGTAATTAAAATTAGCCGGTTAGTAGTATTTAACCCTTCTCGTTGCATTGGAGAAGGGTCCAGAAATTTGTCAAAAAACTTGTCCTCAGAACATGCACTTTTGCACCCTCGGAGGCGGTTTTTGATGAATGGACGGATCAAGATTTATTTATGTTTGCATTTTAATACCTGCTACTGATGTTGCACTTCTGTACTCTTAGTAGGCATTAGAAGTAAGTAGAAATAGATCGTTATTGCTTAAGGTCTGTGAGTATAAAATCAGTCATAAATGGTACTTTTATCTCTTGACGAGTTTCTGCTTGCATTCTTAGAGTAATATACAGCTGATGTTGTTTATATGTTAATGTATGAATGAGTGGACTACCATTTGGCACTTTTGTACGGTGGAGTCATTGAATTGTGCTTAATACATGAATAACTGATTATGCGATATGCTGTTCACAACCATTTTGCTTAACTTTTTATGCAGGATGGTTCATCTTAATTGATTTATATTCTTATAATGGCTGAATAATCTTCATTACCAGTTATTGTGTGAAATCTTTCTAGATCGCATAATGGAAAAAGTTCTATCCCGGGTTAGCGTAGATAAGATGTGTTGTTCTTGATAGATTAAAGTAGTATAAAATTCAGTCTCAGAGTTTAGAATTAAATTAGCTTAGAAATAATTCCAGATTTTCATTATCATATTCTACGCACACACACATCACCAAACTCTACACACACACACCCCCCTTAGAATGAGAAGCTGGTCCCGTTATCCCCAGTCGGACCCACTACACCAAACGGGCACGGAGCCGCCAACCAGGTTCCCGACCGGGTGGGTATCCCCCTTGTTGTTGACCCGATTTCAGGGCCCTCAACAGGTGGATGAAAAGAAAGATGAGGGGGTAGGAGATCCTATCAAAATCTTGCTCGAAGAATCCCTCGAGCGACAAAGGAACACGATGATGGAAAACTTTGCCCAGATCCTTCAGCAACTACCCAGAGGCAACACATCGACTTCCAGCAGCTACTTTGGAAATGACATGCCCTTTTAGGTACAAGTTAATTTTGAAATCCCCATCTTCGAGGGTCAAATAGACACAGATGTCGTAGATAAATGGTTAAATATGTTAGAAGGGTATTTTTCTGTTCATGAATTTTCGAGCCGGGAAAAGATTGTTTTCGCTCTTCTCAAAACAGCCCCCACATCAAGGACTGGTTGGAAACCTACTGCGAGCAGAAGGATGAAAGTACGAGCTCACTATTTTTAGTCGCACCCACCTAGAATTATTTTTGGGATGTCATCAAGGAACAATACTACCCTGCCAAAAGCTATGAGGACAAATACATAAAGTGGACCATGTTGCGGCAAGGAAGGGACCAAAATGTGCTAGAGTTCACCAACATTTTTCATACCCTTCGCACACAGTTAGGTATCAAAGATTCTGAGTTGCATCTGGTACTCAAATACCGTGGCTGCATACATAGATACATCCAGGAAGAGATGGAGTTCTTGAACATATCCTCGCTCGACACGACGTACCGATACACTATCAAGATCAAGTAGAAGTTTAAACAGAAGAAGCGAGACTTTGGATCTGCGAATCCGAAGACCAAAGGACAAAGCAAAGGCAGAGTGACCCAAGATAGCTCATCGAAGCTGCAAGAAATGAATAACACCACAAAGTCGAAGAAGGACACAGGAAAGTGGTGTGAGTTCCACAAGAACCCCACTCACAACACAAGTGAGTGTCAGACCAAGCAATCGTTGGTGGCTGAGTTGAAGGCTTTAGAATCATATGCATGTTCTGACCTTGAGTTAGAATCCAACAAGGGGAATGGCAAAGGGAAGCTGATCATTGATGCGGAGCCCAGTGTCACTGTTGCCACCGCCAAGATCCAAAGGAATGAGCCTGAAGATCCATAGGAGGGGGAGCGACTTTTCCACTCACAAATGTGGGTGAAGTGTTTGCCGCTGCAATTCATTGTCGATAGTTACAGCCAAAATAGCCTCATTTCAGCAGAGGTTGTGAAGTGGTTGGTCCTATCGACTACACCACACCCGCAGTCGTACAATATCGGGTGGCTTCACCAAGGATGAGATCTCCGAGTCCGCCAGCAGTGCTACCTTCCCTATAGCATTAATCCATTTACAGACATTGAGGTATTTTGTGATGTTGCACCTCTTGATGTTTTTGATGTACTATTAGGCCAACCATACTTATGGAAGCAACATGCTGTGTATGAGTCAAGGCCTCGCGGTGTTATTATTACTTTGGGTAGTTCATTATATAGGATACCGAAGGTAGCCCCGCCTACCACCACCTCTTTGATCACTCCTAAGAAAGGTAGCAAGCTCATCTCCCAGACTAGGAAATTCATTTTCTCTTTGGTTCGCTCCCAAAGAAAGTGGAAGATCATCGTCACATCCATGACCGCCGCGAAGGGTTCCTCAACGCAATAGTAGCAGCAGAGTGATACAATCATGAAAGAACATAGTAACATCTTCTCCTCACCCACAAGGGTATCACACAAGTTTCAGGTGGGTGACAAAGTCTCGTTGCATCTGCAGAAAGAACACCTTACAAGAACCCATCAGAAGCTCAGACCACTCCGACATGGTCCTTACACCATTAACAATGTTGTGGGAAACAATTCCTTGGAGCACATCATTCCCTTGACCACCCTTGACCATGCTTCCCACCATTACTGGGCACATCAAAGATTGCAAAACAACTCACCAGGGACCAAGTTCAACAGATGGGGGAACTCAACGCAATGGGGACCATTGCTTCCTAAGGGGGGAGGAATGATCCAGGTGGATGTTGGTGGCCACCCACCTATCCCTCTTGGACCCCCACAACTGTCTCTTTCAGTTTTTAAGTTTCCTTATTTGTAGCACAATTTACTATTTTTAGCAGTTTTTTGGGTCCTGAACTTCTGGAGCCGTTTTGAGGACCTAAACAACGTTTTTTTGGGAAAAACTGGAGCAACATGGGTCATGGACCGATGTTGTTCTTCCCAAAGTTATAGTCCTAGGATAGATCTTTCTAACGAGCTACTGTGGATGTCAAATGGAGATCGTATTCCAAAGTTATGACCCCGGGAAGTTAATGTACCAATTTACCCAAATGGGGCCCACAGTTTGGCGCTTCATCTCCTAGGGTTATGTTTTTGGATGTTTAGGGTTTTCCATTATTTCTCAGCAATAAATAGACCTTCGAGTATCATTGTAATAGAGTTCAGAGGCATGTAGCCGCGACATCTCTTCTCAGAGATAAGCTACCATCACCCTAGCTAGTTTATTTCCATTTCTATTTGTAAGCATATTTCAGTATTTTACAGTAATGAAATGAAGTATCATTTCCACTGTATATCTGTGTTTGTGGTTATCTCTGTTATTTGTTCCGTTCCTGTTTAAATCTGGATCAGACGGAACCTCGAGACTTTGTATTGACTATCGGGTGCTGAACAAGATCACTCTCCGGAATAGTTATCCAATCCCACAAATTCATGATCTTTTTGACTAGATCAAAGGGGCCAAATATTTCAGCAAGATTGACTTAGTCTGGTTATCGCCAGGTACCAATTGAACCCTCTCATGTGTGGAAGATTGCCTTCAAATCCAAGGAGGACCTTTTTGAATGACCAATCATGCCTTTCGGGCTGACGAATGCCCCCGCAACCATCATGAGGCTGATCAGAAACATCTTGCGACCCTTCACCAACTCATTCATGGTGGTGTATTTGGATGAGATTATGGTATTTATCGAGGGTTTGGAAGAACACCTCCACCATATTCGACAGCTCCTCCAAATCTTTTGGCAACATAAGCTGTGTGCCAATTTGGATAAATGCAATTTGTGTATGACCCAGGTTCAATATGTAGGGTACATCATTGATGAACGGGGTGTGAATGTGGACCCAGCCAAGACAAAAGTAATTCGGCATTGGCCAGACCAAACCACTCTAATAGAGCTCCGCAGCTTTTTGGGACTTGCCAGCTTCTACTGCAGGTTCATGTTGGGGTTCTCTCATATCAAATGGATTTTGATTCAAGTCACCAAGGGAGGAGTAAAAGCAAAGTTCATTTAGTATTAATCCCAAAAGAAGGTGTTTGTCAAGATCAAGCATTGCCTCTACTCTACACTAGTGCTCACATTACTGAACTTGCAACAACCATTTGAGATCGAGACAGATGCCTCTGTGATCCAGGTAGATGTTGGTGGCCACCTACCTATCCCACTTGGAACTCCACAACATCTCTTTCAATTTTTCAGTTTCCTTATTTGTAGCACAATATACTATTTTTGGTAGTTTTTTGGGTCTTGAACTTGCAGAGCTGTTTTGTGCCCCTAAACAATGTTTTTTTGGGAAAACCGTGAGAGACATGGGTCGTGCACCATGTTGCTCACTCAAATGTTGTAGTCCTCTGGTAGATCTTTCTAACGAGGTATTATCCGCGTCAAACGAAGATCATATGCCAAACTTACGACCCCGGGAAGTTGATGTACCAATTTACCCAAATGGGGCCCACAGTTTGGCGTTTTATCTCCTAGGTTTATGTTTTTGGATGTATAGGTTTTTCCATTGTTTCTCAATAATAAATAGACCTTCGACCCTCATTGTAACATAGTTTAGAGGCATGTAGCCACCACATCTCTTCTCAGAGATAAGCTACCATCACCCTATCTAGTTTATTTCCATTTCTGTTTGTAAGCATATTTCAGTATTTTACATTAATGAAATGAAGTATTATTTCTGCTACATTTTACTATTTATGGTTATCTCTGTATTTTTTTGCATTCCTATTTAAATATGAAGCAGTGGTATGAGAGGGGTCTGCTCTTTCTTTGTTTTTCTTTGCATGTCCCTAACGACGTCGGGATATAAGGAGCTAGGGCTTGAACTGGTCGAACCTTTGCAAGACCAACCTTGCAAATCCCGATGACCTCCCATGGCGGATGAAAATAAAGATGAGGGGGTAGGAGATCCTATCAAAATCTTGCTTTAAGAAGCCCTTGAGCGATAAAGGAACGCGATGATGGACAACTTTTCCCAGATCCTTCAGTGGTTACCCATGGGCAACACATCTACTTCTAGCAGCTACTTTGGAAATTCCACACCCTTTAAGGTACAAGTTAATTTTGAAATTCCCATATTTGAGGGTTAGATAGATGCATATGTCATAGATAAATGGTTAAATATACTAGAAGGTTATTTTTTTGTTCATGATTTTTCCAGCCAAGAAAAGATTACTTTCACACTTCTCAAAGCAGCCCCCCACGTAAAGGACTGGTGGGAAACCTTCTGCGAGCATAACAATGAAAGTACGAGATCAGTGCTTTCAGTTGCACCCACTTGGAATTCATTCCAAGATGCCATCAAGGAGTAGTACTACCCTATCAAAAGCTACGAGGATAAATTCATAAAGTGGACCACGCTGCGGCAGGGAAGGGACCAAGATGTGCTGGAGTTCAAAAATACTTTTCATACCCTTCACAAAAAGTTGGGTATCAAGGATTCTAAGATACCTTTGGTACTCAAATACTGTGGCTACCTACAAAACTACATCTAGGATGAGATGGAGTTCCTTAACATATCCTCGCTCGGCATGGCATACTGATACGTTGTCAAGATCGAGCAGAAGTTTAAACAAAAGAAGCGAGACTTTGGATCTGCGAATCCGAAGAACAAAGGACAAATCCAAGGCGGGGTGACCTAAGACAACCTGTTGAAACCACAAGAAGAGAACAACACCATGAAGTCAACGAAGGACACAGGAAAGTGGTGTGAGTTCCCTAAGAGCCCCACTCATCACACAAGTGAGTATCGGATCAAGCAGTTGCTGGTGGCCGAGTTGAAGGCTTCAAAATCAGATGCATGTTCTGACCCGGAGTCAAAACATGACAGGGGGAAGGACAAAGGGAAGCAAATCATTGATGCAGATCCCAGTGCCATTGTTGCCACTGCCAAGGTCTAGAAGAATGAGCCCAAAGATCCAGAGGAGGGGGAGCATCTTTTCCACTCATAAATGTGGCTGAAGGGTCTGCCAGTGCAATTCATTGTCGACAGTGGTAGCCAAAATAACCTCATTTCAGCATAGGTGGTGAAGCGGTTGAGACTACTAACCATAACACACCCACAACCATACAACATATGGTGGTTTCACCAAGGACGAGACTCTGAGTCCACCAGCAGTGCTGCCTTCCTTACAGTATCAAGCCCTTCACAAATGAGGTATTGTGTTATGTTGCACCGCTTGATGTTTGTGATGTATTATTAGGCCAACCATACTTGTGGAGGCGAAATAATATGTATAAGTCAAGGCCTTGCACTGTTATTATTTCTTTGTGTAATACATTATACATGATACTGTAGGTAGCCTCACCTACTGCCACTTCTTTGATCTCTGCTAAGAAAGGCAGTAAGATCATCTCCCAAACTATGAAATCTATTTTCTGTCTGGTTCATTCCCAAAGTAAGGGGAAGATCGTCACCACATCCATGACCCTCACGAATGGTTCCTCCACGTAGCAGCAGCAACAGATGGATACGGTCATGTTCTCCTCACCCACAGGGGTACCATTGCACTGTCAGGTCAAGCATCCATTTGATCTGACTTCTGGATCACCTCTACCCAACAGGCCGATCTATCGCCACTCCATTCTAGAAAAGGCCAAGTACAAGTAGCGACATGATCAACATCAGGTTCCACACAAGTTTCAAGTGGGCGACAAAGTCTGGTTACATCTGCAGAAAGAACGCCTTACAAGAGCCCATTAGAAGCTCAGACCACTCTGATATGGTCCTTACACCAGTGCCAAGGTTGTGGGAAACTATGCTTTAGAGAATAGCATTCCCCCATTCCTTCGCTTGCACCAAGTGCTCAATGTGGACCACCCTCGACCAAGCTTCCCACCATTACTGGACACATCAGAGGTTACAAAATAGCTCACCGGGGACCAAGTTCAGCAAAAGTTTCATCATCTCATGGAGGAACTCAACGCAATGGGGACCACTACTTCCTAAAGGGGGAGGAATGATCCAGGTGGATGTTGGTGTCCACCCAACTATCCCACTTCGACCCCCACAACTATCTCTTTGAATTTTTCAGCTTCCTTATTTGTAGCACAATTTACTATTTTTAGTAGTTTTTTGGGTCCAAAACTTCCGGAGCCTTTTTGAGGCCCTAAACGACGTTTTTTGGGAAAACCGAAAGTAATGTAGGGTGCTAACCAATGTTTCTCATAGAAAAGTTGTTGTCCTTGGGTAGATATTTCTAATGAGGTATTGTGCACATCAAACAGAGATAGTATGCCAAGGCTATGACCCCAGGAAGTTGATGTACCAATTTACCCAAACGGGGCCCACAGTTTGGTGTTTCATCTCCTAGGGTTATGTTTTTGGATGTTTATGGTTTTCCATTGTTTCTCAAAAATAAATAGGCCTTCAACCTCATTGTAAGACAGTTCAGAGGCATGTAGCCACCACATCTCTTCTCAAAGATAAGCTACCATCGCCCTAGCTGGTTTATTTCCATTTCTATTTGTAAGCATATTTCAGTATTTTACATTAATGAAATGAAGTATTATTTTTGCTATATCTTTGTATTTATGGTTATCTCTGTAGTTTTTTGCATTCTTGTTTAAATCTGGATCAATGGTATCAGAGGGGTTTGCTCTTTCTTTGTTTTTCTTTGCATGTCCCAAACCAGGTCGGGATATAAGGACCTATGGCTTGCACTAGTCGAACCTTTGCAAGACCAGCCTCGAAAATCCTGATGGCCTCCCATGGTGGATGAAAAGAAAGACGAGGGGACAGGAGATCCTATCAAAATATTGCTCAAAGAAGCCCTCGAGCGACAAAGGAACACGATGATGGACAACTTTGCCCAGATCCTTCAGTGGCTACCCATGGGCAACACATCTACTTCCAGTAGCTACTCTCAAAACGCCACACCCTTTAAGGTACAAGTTAACTTTGAAATCTCCATATTCAAGGGTCAGATAGATGCAGATGTCGTAGATAAAGGGTTAAATTTTCTAGAAGGGTATTTTTATGTTCATGATTTTTCCAGCCGGGAAAAGATTACTTCCGTTCTTCTCAAAGAAACCTGCCACGTTAATGACTGGTGGGAAACCTACTGCAAGCAAAAGGATGAAAGTATGGGCTCAGTGTTTTCAGCTGCACCCACTTGGAATTCGTTCTGGGATGCCATCAAGGAGCAGTACTACCCTGTCAAAATCTATGAGGAGAAATACATAAAGAGGACCACGGTGAGGCAGGAAAGGGACCAAGATGTGTCGGGGTTCACAAATACTTTTCATACCCTTTGCACAAAGTTGAGTATCAAGGATTCTGAGCTGCATTTGGTACTGAAATATCGTGGCTGCAAACACAGGTACATCCAGGATGAGATGGAGTTCCTGAACATATCATCACCCGACATGGCATACCGATACGCTATCAAGATCAAGCAGAAGTTTAAACAAAAGAAGCGAGACTTTGGATCTACAAATCCCAAGAACAAAGGAAAAAGCCAAGGCGGGGTGACCCAAGACAACCTGTCAAAGCCACACGAGAAGAAAAACACCACTGAATTCAAATAAGGACACACGAAAGTGGTGTGAGTTCCATAAGAGCCCCACTCATAACACAAGTGAGTGTCGGACCAAGCAGTCACTAGTGGTAGAGTTGAAGGCTTCAGAATCAGATGCATGTTCTAACCCGGATTCAGAACCCAACAAGGGGAAGGACAAAGGGAAGAAAATCATTGATGCAGAGACCAGCGCCATTGTTGCTACCACCAAGGTCCAGAAGAATGAGCCAGAAGATTTAGAGGAGGCAGCGTGTCTTTTCCACTCACAAATGTGGGTGAAGGATTTGTCGCTACAATTCATTTTCGACAGTGGCAGCCAAAAGAACCTCATTTCCACATAGGTTGTGAAGCAGTTGGGACTACCAACCATAGCACACCCATAATTGTACAACATTAGGTGGCTTCACCAAGGACGAGATCTCCCAGTCCGCTAGCAGTGTCGCCTTCCCTACAGTATCAATCCCTTCATAGATGAGGTATTGTGTGATGTTGCGCCGCTTGATGTTTGTGATGTATTATTAGGCCAGCCATACTTGTGGAGGAGACATGATGTGTATGATTCAAGGCCTCACATTGTTATTATTTCTCTGTGTAATACATTATACAGGATACCAGAGGTAGCCCCACCTACTGCCACTTCTTTGATCTCTGCTAAGAAAGGCAGTAAGATCATCTTCGAGACTAGGAAATTTATTTTCTGTCTGGTTTTCTCCCAAATTAAGGGGAAGATCGTCACCACATCCATGACCCTCATGAAGGTTTCCTCCATGCAGCAGTAACAACAGATGGATACGGTCATCTTCCCCTCACCCACAGGGGTACCGTTGGACTGTCAAGTTAAGCATTCGTCCGATCTGACCTCCAGAGAAACTCTACCCAATGGGCCGATCTATCACCACTCCATTCTAGAAAATGCCAAGTGCAAGCAATGACACGATTAGCATCAGGTACCACACAAGTTTCAAGTGGATGACAAAGTATGGTTTCATCTGTAGAAAGAACGCCTTATAAGAGCCCATCAGAAGCTCAGATGACTCCGATATGGTCCTTACACCAGTACCAAGGTGTGGGAAACAAAGAATTGGAGAACAAGATTCCCCCATTCCTTTTCTTGCACCGAGTGTTCAATGTGGACCACCCTCGACCATGCTTCCCACCATTACCGGACACACCAGAGGTTGCAGAACATCTCACCAGGGACCAAGTTCAGCAGAAGTTTCCTCATCTCATGGAGGAACTCAACGCAATGGGGACCATTGCTTCCTAAGGGGGGAGGAATGATCCAGGTGGATGTTGGTGGCCACCTGCCTATCCCACTTGGACCCCCACAACTATTTCTTTAAGTTTTTTAGTTTCCTTATTTGCAGTACAATTTACTATTTTTGGTAGTTTTTTAGGTCCTTAACTTCCAGAGCCGTTTTGAGGCCCTAAACGACATTTTTTGGGAAAAGGGAGACCATCATTGGTAGTGGACCATTATTTCACACTCAAAAGTTGTAGTCCTCGGGTATATCTTTCTAACTAGGTATTGTGCATGTCAAACGGAGATCGTATGCCAAAGTTACGACCCCGGGAAGTTGATGTACCAATATACCCAAACGGGGCCCATAGTTTGGCATTTCATCTCCTAGGGTTATGTTTCTGGATGTTTAGGGTTTTCCATTATTTCTCAACAACAAGTAGGCCTTTGAGCCTCATTGTAACATAGTTCAGAGGCATATAGCCACCACATCTCTTCTCAGAGATAAGCTACCATCACCCTAGCTGGTTTATTTCCATTTTTGTTTTTAAGCATATTTTAGTATTTTACATTAATGAAATGAAGTATTATTTCTGCTGCATCTTTGTATTTATCGTTATCTTTGTAATTTTTTGCATTGTTGTTTAAATCTGGATCAATGGTATTAGAGGGGTCTGCTCTTTCCTTGTTTTTCATTGCATGTACCCAACGAGGTCGGGACATAAGGAGCTAGGGCTTGAACTAGTTGAACCTTTGCAAGACCAGTCTCGAAAATCCCGAAGGCCTCCCATGGTGGATGAAAACAAAGATGAGGGGGCAGGAGATCCTATCGAAATATTGTTCGAAGAAGCCCTCGAGTGACAAAGGAATACGATGATGGACAACTTTTCCCATATCCTTCAGTGGCTACCCATGGGCAATGCATCTACTTCCAGTAGCTACTCTAGAAACACCACACCCTTTAAGGTACAAGTTAACTTTGAAATCCCCATATTCGAGGGTCAGATAGATGCATATGTCGTAGATAAATGGTTAATTCCGCTAGAAGGTGTTGTGACTATCAACAGCCCCCCCTTTTATTAGTGTTAGTAATAACATTAATAAATGGGGACCCTTCCAAAAAATCAAATCTTAGCATTTAATGTTTCCTTTTTGTTTTGAGAATAAAACAAGGTGTCAAAGTGGAACTTGCTAAAACATGGAAATTTACCTTTTCATACTCCAAGCGCATAAAACTTCACAAACTATCAGTTTCCTATAAAAAGTGCTACATGACCATAAGGCCTAAGAATAGCTTTATAATGGAAAGTCTTGATATTTAAGTAAACCATGAAAAACCCGCTTTAAAAAAGATTATTCTCACATCGCAAAAGGTTACAACGAGCATCCTTTATAAAAGTTACTCCTTGAAAATGCGATCCGCGAGAATCCGAGATAATGAAGCTTACAACCTCATCACATCGCAAATTCCAATACTGTGACGCTACTTTATGTGACATAATGAAATACCACGAAATGCAATAGCATCTCGCAATTGCATATCGCAGTAGTTCATGTGGTAGTGGTTTTTAAATGAAAACATATTTGCGATATAGTGATCTACGATATTGCAAAGCAAATCATAAAATCGCTTTTATCGCAATTCGAAAGGTTCAAGGTTCTAGGAAAGTGCTTTTTGACGTTCGATGCAAAGTTATGAACATTAAAGTTTAGCATAACAGTCCATTAGTGGTCATTTATTAAAAATGATTAGGATCAGTGTAAAGGACTATTTGACGCAAGTTGATATCTTTTGATGTGATTCAGAATTAAAGACCTCCCGTCACCTTATTTTCGTCCTTCTATTGATTATTCCTGTATTAACTATCATCTTTATCATATTTTTTCTCTCTGCTTGCAACTTTCAGGAAGAACACATAGAGTGTAATACATGAAGAAATGGGGAAGAAAGGAAAGGCTCCCGCATCTGAGAAGACAGAAATGACCCCATTATTCACAGACACTACCTGTAGTCGGGACGTAGGGATATCTACATGGGAAGCTATGTATCAGTTGTTAGAGGAGGAATAACTGAGCATTATGGAAGTTACAGTTACAACGGATGGATGCAGCTCTTCTGAAGCATCCCTAACTGAACTTGGATGCTCGTTTCTACATCGCATTGCGGTGAGGCCAAAGATACTCCCCTACACCGACATGGTGAAATGGATTATAGATGATGTAGACATATCTAACAGAGAGTTCATGATGGCTAGCCAGGAAGTCATGGGGTCATTTACTCCAAAAAATTTAGGCGTATGTACCACTTACCATAACTCCAGGCCAGCTACAACAAGAATTTTTTGTCGAGAAGTTCACCAAGGAGAATGAATATTTGGAAAAATGCATAAAGCACTGGTCAAATAATGAGGAAAGACTAAAAAGGGATAAAAATGGTATGTACGCCATTAGCTCTCTTTGTTCTCCTTACTGTTTTGCCGCTGCAATGTGATGTAGACTGTTTGGGAAACCAGACATCAACAAGTTTTCATCAGAATGGTTACCTCTAGTGGATGCGAGTATCAATGCCACAATAATGAATTCAGCCCAAATCCTATCAAATAATTTAGCCGCTGCAATTTTAGAATATAGAAGAAAGAGAATCATTTCTTCGAGGGTTCACCCTCCATTCTTTTTGAGTGCCTATGTTATGGACGCTATTTGTTTTGTTTCCGATTTTCCTATTATGGGATGGAAGTGGATGGTACAAAATCTACTTCCCATTCAGATTTATCACAGTCATGTCGGAATCAAGTTTTGTGCCACATTTCTTCAAAATTTGTCATGGAGTTATACTCCCAATCCATAAAAAGATCTACAACAGAGATTCCCCAAGATTTTCCCAAGAAGCTAAGGTGCATATTCTCTCCATGGCAAGGTGGTTCGGGGAAGAATTGTTCACATATATCAGAGTGTTTGGCAGCATTGCTTCATCCCATGTGCTACCTTATTACATCTCAGAAAAACTGATGGCCAAGGAGATAGCCTATCAGACATGCGGTGTAGGGGGAACGAGAAAGGTACTAAAAGATTCCAAGAAGGCCATTTGACCCCAATTTCCTGTAATATGTGGAGCATTTGCATTGCATGACTTAGGTCATGCTTTCAAAGAACTTGATAATGTATTATGTTTACAACTGCCAAAGTTCCCGGGGAGGCAATATGATCCCTTTAGTGTTGTAAGTAATTTTACTACAATGGTTAAAATAAAAGTATTTTCCCCTGAGGAAGATCTCTTTGTGATGTTTTCCTGCAGAAAAACACCTTCAAAGAGGTTCAACATACAACATGAATTCTTTTTGACCAAGAAAATCTCCAAAATTTTGACAATTACAGAAAACAAAGGTTATCTAAGGTCCCATTGGACCAATTACTCATTGAACCAATAAGAGAACATACTCCCAGCATTAGCATAAGTGAGGATTCAAAAGGCAAGTCCAAAATAAGTGCTGAAAAGGAATCAACTGAAAATTCTGGTGATCAATCCAAGAGTGAACACAGTAGAAGCGAGGAGTCAATAAAAGACACAACTCAATCTACAACAGAGCCTGATCAGCAGGCTTTGTCCCCAAAACAAGCTGTAATTCCCGTTCCTCTTACAAAGCAAATAAATCCACTCGTGATTGCTCTAGAAGGGGAATGGGAAAATTTTAATAAGATAATTAACATAGAAGAATGTAGCGCAGAGCCACTAACAAATCCAAAAGAGACAACTACGGAGATGGTAATAGAAAGGGCTATCAACACTCAGGAAGCGGAGCACATTCCTATCGATCCATCATTTGAGATTGTACTAAGAATAGAGGGAATTCCTCTTCTATATGTGTTATATAGCCCTCAACATAAAACTGTCATCAGAAGGCAAAGAAAGAAACGAAAATTGGATTCCATGCTTGCTCGCGAGGATGAACCTCTGGATGTTCTTTGGAAAGACCTCTCTACAGACCCATCGGAAAATCTCACTAGGCTCTCACAGGTAGTAGGTGCTTACACTTTAGCGACTACTGATAATTCAGTAGAGGTTCAATTGTTACTTAAAGAAAAATAGGATAGGATTTTGCTTTTGGAATAGTAGTTATAGTAAGTCAGCATCAATCAACAAGTGAAAACACAGTTGGAAAAACTCCAGCAAGACTTCTGCAAATGCAATTGGCACATCAAAGCAGTTTGGATAGTAAAGAAGAACAGTTACAGGGTATGATAGAACTACATAAACATGATCCCAAAATTGGGGAGTTTATCACAGAGGCACTCTCAAATCCCAGCTCTTGCAACAGAAAGAACTGCTTTGCCAGAAGATTTCACAATGGAATTCCCATTGTGAAATGAGCGATAATATTACAAATCAAGTCGTAGAATTACAACTTGAATATGATTCAATTTTTAGGAAGGTCTCAGACTTCTTGAACTGGCAGAAATTCGAAGAAGGAAAAAGCGCAGACATGCCCCGAATTGATGAAACGCACAAGGAACTTTTATTCGCGAAATGGGATTTTTGGCTAAATGAAGCAGAACAGGCTATGGAAGATGCAATGATAGCAGCGAATAGTGTCATTGAATGCATAAATGAAAATGTACACAAGGCAAATTTGGTGGCAGAAACAACACCTAGCTTTCTTCTGAAAGCGCAGCAGCTGTAAGCAGTGTGGAAAAAAGTAGAGGAAAGGGAAGAGGTGATTAAACAGGTAAATAGATTGAACTGGGAGCATACTGGCAATACCTGGTGAAACCACATAGCCAATGGATGACCCTAAAGTGCCTGATGACTTCTGTCGAGAAGATAGTGCCAGCTCTTACCAATGCCGTATTTGTAGGACAGTTAAAAGCTGAAGTCGGCCAACCGACACTCTTAAAACTGATGCTGGATATTTGCGATCTAAAGAATCAGATGCAGGATTAGTCATAGATACAATTATTTTTGTTTTAGTTTATTTTTGCTTAAAATGAGGCAGGTCGTTTAAACCTCCTCATCTATTTTTGTAATATTTATTTTTAGATTTCATAGAATAGTATTTAAACCCCTCTCATGCATTTAGAGAGGGGTCCAGAGTTTTATCAAAAACAATTCTTCAGAACATGCATTTTTCCCCCCACTGAGGAGGTTTTGATAAAATCAATGGAACAAGATTTATTTTCTATATGAGTTTAATATCTGCTACTGAACTGCACTTTTGTACTCTTAGTGGATGTTAAGTGATTTGAATATAGATCTATATTGTTGTAGCTCATGAGTAGGACGTATTAAAAATGGTATTTTTATCTCCTACTACTTTTTAGTTATGTGTCAGGCAATAAATCATTTTCAATTATTTATATATGAAAGTTTGAAATATTTAGTTATCATTATTGCACTTATGTATGGTGATGACTTACTCTTTATGCTGAATATGTGAATGAATCTTATGCGATATATTTCTCATAATTGTTTCGGCTAAATTCTTATACGAAACAATCATTTTTAAATGGATTCTATTCTCATTGTTATTGAATGATCTTCATTATCAATCGCTTTTAGAAATTATTTTAGATCGCATAAGTAAACGTTACTCCTAGGATAGTTTTAGAATTAGATGTTTTCTTTGATTATAATAGATTGCATATAATATTTAGAAGATAGATTAGATTTAGAACAAGTATTCACCCCATAAAACTCCAAAAAGAAAAACATCATCCCATTAGCACACACATCATAAACAGATTGAGAAACTGGTCCCATCATCCCCAGTTGGAGCCAATATTCCAAACGGAAAAGGAGCTGCATTAAGGTTCGGACGGGGTGGTTATCCCCCTTGTTGGAGACCCAATTTTTCGAGCCTTAAACATATTTGGCGTTAGAAGGAGGGCCTAACTATGAATGGCAAGTAAATCTACATCTTCACACCATTCTAGGAGTAAAACTCCCTCACCATCACCCTCAACTTCTCGTTCACATTCCAAATCTTCCATCTCTGAACCAAAAGTTGAAAAGAAAAATACAGAGCACATTACTGAAATCCCAAACAAGCCAGATCACTCTTCTTCAAATTACCCTGAGTTACAAACTTTAATTCATAATTTACAGGGAATTTATATATCTAAATAAGAATCTAAGTTATCCCAAGGTAGTGCCAATTTTCATTTGACCCCATCTCAACATCTGACTAGAGCACAAAGTGAAAAATTAGGAATCCCACCAGTTGAGTTTCCTCTACCGAGTCGTAAGAAAGCTAGGAAAACACTAGCAGAAGCTCTGAGTGAGGTTCTATCATCTTCTTCGTCTACCATCCCATCCATATCATCACAAGTTCTTTCATCCATCCCTCAACTCCAGATCATGGTTCACATAGGTACAGGGGCAAAATCCTCCTCTACGCAATCACCTTCAACTACTGCTACACCTCCTCCTACTCATACTCCAACGATGGTAGGAAATCCACCACCAAGGCCATGGGCCAACCCAGGAGCTGTAAGAATGCATGCACCTTTATCGCAATTACTAGCTCATCCTGAGAAATGGCTGCCCAAATTCAATCCTGACAATGGTCAACTAGCCGAGGAACACATAAATAATTTCATGCTATCCATTAATTTGAATGGAGTAACAGAAGAGGATGCATTTTTACGACTATTTCCTTATACGTTACAAGGAGCAGCAGGATCCTAGTATTTTTCTTTACCAGCAGGCTCCATTAATAACTGGGATACGTTTCAAGATCAGTTCTTAACAAAATTTGGGGATGATAGGTCAACATCAACTTTAATAAATGACCTCTCCAATTTAAAATCAGAACCAAAGGAACCGATTAAAGATTTCAACTCTCGCTTCAATAAATTGTTGAGCAAAATACCAACAACGTCTAAACCGAGTGATGAAGTCCAAAACAAATGGTATATTTCTACTTTACCGTCAAATTCAGCTATCTTTGTAGATAAAGCTTCCAAGCCAACGCTAGCAGAAAACATGAAATAGGCAATAGCAATAGAAAAGCATATCCTAGCCATAGAAAAGAAAATTGCTACAGATGAAAGAAAGACTAAAAAAGTGTCTTTTAGAGATGATCCTAAGAAAAAACAATCAAAGGACCCATTCGACCTGGAAGGGTTACAGAAAGTCTTGAAAACCATGTCCAATGAAATGGTTGATATAAAGAAACAAGTAGCAGAAACCTCTTCCAAGAAACCTTTTAAACCCTTTAGACGAAATCCTTCAACTGATCCTAATCCACCAAATGTTATAACAAACGCAGAATCAAAAGGGGAAGAGGAAGATTTTTCGAATGAGGAATAAACCGATGATGATGAAGTCATAGAACTACAAGGAATGTGGGACTTCATTTTTTCAGATGAAGAAGATCAAGATGCATTACCTGTTGCTACTAGAAGTAGAAATCAACTTGATCCTCCACAATCCAGTTCTAAACAGAAAAACCCAAGCTCGACTACTAAGGATAAAATCGCAGGTAAGAAATCCTCACTAAAGGCTACTCAGACAAACCTAGTTCAATCTAATTCAACAAATCCATCTAAAACACTTATCATTTCAGATGAAATGGAATATAACATTGTTGAAGATATGAAGAAAACCAGAGCAAACATCACTTTTCACGAGCTCAGCAAATTAAAACATCAAAAGATTTTTCTCTTGAAAGAGCTAAATGCAGTACCTATTACGCCTCTTCCTGGCGCTATAATTTCACAAGCTACTCATGAAATGGGAAGAGCTCTGACTAGCATTGCAAATAAAGTTGATCCAAATGACATTTCTTTGATTGGGGGAAGATCAAAATCCCACACTCCGCCATTTCTTCTTACCTTTGAAGTTTTCAATAAAAATTTGCATAACTGTTTGGTAGATTTTGGTGCCTCATCTAACATTTTACCTAAAACAGTTTGCACAAAGTTAAATGTCCAACCTCAGAAATCTGCAGTATGAATAGTATAGCTGGATCAGTCTCAAGTAGAGGTTATCAGTGAACTTAATCAAGTGACCATAAGGCTTTCATCAAACCCAAAGGTATGTCAAGTTATTGATATACTTGTTGTAGACATCCTTAAATTTTATGGATTAATCCTTAGCAGGGATTGGTTAGAAAAGCTTCATGGTTACTTTGCGACCGACTGGTCTGATATGTGGATCCCTTACAATGGAAAACCAAATCAGATCAAGGTTGAATGAGAAAGACACCAAAAGTATATAGTGACGGAGTTAGAAGGAGAAAACGAGCTTGTAGCGTACAACAACAACATAATTGTAAACTATTCTATTGATTTGTTTTTAGGGAATTTCAATGCTCATACTTCACCATTTTTGGAAAATTCCATTTTATCTCAGATAGAAAATTTCTGTCAAACGAACACTTCTAGATGCATTAATTTTGTAGATAAACCTGTAAATAAAACTTTGTTTTAGAAATTATTTTTTGATGGTTCTAAGTCTAATGATGGAGCAGGAGCAGGTTGTATATTATTCAGTCCAAAAGGAGAAAAAACCATGTTAACATGTAGACTCGAGTTCGATTGCACAAACAACACTGCTAAATATGAAGCGTTAGTTCAAGGATTATACAAGGAAATCAGGCTTAATATCAAATATCTGAAAGTATTTGGAGACTCCTAGATTGTTATCAAACAGGTAAGAAATACTATATATTGTTTGTCAGGACACTTGAAACACTATCAAACTTTAGTACAAGACCTGGCCCCACACTTTATAGCATTCAATATTTCATCCATTCTGAGGATCCAAAACGCTAGTGCTGATCTCCTTGCTAATGTAGGTTCCAAGTTTATTCCATCAGAGGACTATAGCCTAGACAAATTCTCGATTGAATTAATCTTTAGACCCTCAATTCTTGATAACATTATCAATTGGAGAGTTTTCAAAAATGACCCTGATATTGTGAGTTTTCTTACATCAAAAGGATCTTACCATAATCAGATAATTGATGATGACCAACACGACAAGCAGTTGGAACAAGGAAACAACAGTAATGCTATACCAAAATCCGTAGTCAAGTTAGAGGACCTATATGAGTTAAAGGATAGATTCAAATGGTCCACCAATTCAAAACTTCATAGCTCAACTCTAAGATATGAATTAGTGAATCTAGGGATTGATATAAAACCACAGAACATCAACCTAGGTCTTGATCTAATGTCCCAGGAAAAATCAACTTTCATTCGACTGTTGAAACAATATAAGAGTGTCTTTGCCTAGAATTACGATGATCTTAAAACTTATGACACTTCGATTATACAACATACAATTTCGATGATCTCTGATGAAAAGCCTATTCAGCAGAAATTGAGGAAAATCCATCCTAATTTGGAAAGCCAAATTAAGTCTGAGTTGAACAAATTACTAAAAGCCAAGATTATTTTTCCTGTTAGGCATTCCAGATGGGTCTCCAACCTGGTCCCAGTCAGAAAGAAAAACGGTGATATCCAGATTTGTATTGACTTTCGAAATCTCAATAAAGCTTGCCAAAAGGATAATTTTCCACTGCCCCCTATGGAACAGATATTACAATCGGTCGCAGGGTCTGAATTAATGTCCTTTTTAGATGGCTTTTCAGGGTATAATCAAATCCTGATCCACCTAGATGATCAATTGAAAAATACATTTAGAAAAAAATGGGGGCACTTACGCGTATCAAAATATGCCATTTAGGTTGATCAATGCCAGTGCCACATTTAAAAGGGCCATGGATATTGCGTTTAAGGGATTAGTGAACAAGTTAGTGGTAATTTACTTAGATGACATAACAGTGTATTCTAAAAAACGCAGTAATCATCTCAGAGACTTAAAACAGATCTTCCAATGTTGTCAAAAATATGGAATCTCGCTTAATCCCAAAAAATCTTTTTTTGCATTAAGTGAAGGAAAACTTCTTGGATTCATAGTGTCCAAATCTGGAATCCATATTGACCTAGATAGGATTAAGGAAATTTCTAAGATATCTTTACCCCATAACAAAAAAGAAATGCAGTCTTTCCTTGGTCAAATCAATTTTGTTAAAAGGTTTGTCCCTGACTTCTCAAGAATCATGTCACCTCTCCAAGCCATGATAAATAAAAACTCTCTCTTCAAACGGGGTCATGCAGAACATGAAGCGTTTGGCTTGATAAAACAAGTGATTATAAATGCCCTATCTCTAGCAACTCCAAATTTTTCCAATCCTTTCACTCTGTATACATTCGCCTCTGAGAAATCGTATGCTGCCATACTCACACAAGTGAATCAAGATAAAGCCGAAGCCCCAATTGCCTTCTTCAATTCAAACTTGCAAGGAGCTGAATTAAATTACTCTGATGTTGAGAAATATGTGTTGTGGAGGTAAATCCTCTCTGCGGACAGAGACGATCCTTACTAGCCCAGACCGGGTCTAGCAACAATCAAACAATGCTATCACGCAAGTTCCTAATTGCAAATCAAAAGTGGATGATGAGAACCTACTTGGATTCCAACGCTAATATTCATAGAAGAGATGTCGCCCTCGTTCCTTTGCCTCGGCCGGTCACGATTGTCACGATCTCCATGATTGGACACCTACACATGCAAAGAACAACACAAACACAAGCATAAAATCCAATAGATGCAATTATATATCAGTCAGAAAAGATATAACTCAACATCAATCATTACAAAGGATAATGAGTGTGGAACCATAATGATAGTCATCTATTATTGATAAATAACAAAGAAGAATACAACCATTGTTCTGACGTCAAATCCTCCTTTGGCTGGGTAGTCAGCTACACAAGTCTTGCAAAGCTTGTTGGGATGGGAAACAAGCCTCTCTCTCTTGGGTGATGAGAATCTCCTCACTTAGATTTGGCCTTATGGGTACAAAGAAGGCTCTTGCAGCTTCAAACTCTTTAACTCCTGGTATTTCCTATCACTATGCTGGAACTAGCTTGCTCAAGGCATAAAGACAAGCTTTTATAGATAGAAAGGAAAGAGATAGGATCAACCACATTATTCATGGGATTGGCTTTATCACTTAGAAACTTCCATGAAAGGTGGCAAACCACTTCCCTTCTATGGAGATTTGAAGCCAAACTATCCTAGCTCAACATAGGTTCAATTGGTGAATGGGTTAAGGAGAACCTTCAGAAGCTTGTTGGTTGAAAACTTTACTCAATTCCGTTGGCGCGAGTGCGACTCTGAGACAGAGCGCCAATAGCGCGCCCTATTTAGAGGATTTCCCTCATTGGCGCGGGCAGTAAACTGTTGAACCGCGCTAATGAAAAAAGAGGTGTTTTCATGGGTATTCTACAGGAGATGTCTTCATGGCATATGAAGCTCATACTTAGAGGAATATGATGCAAGTGGTTTCAGGTCATGTCACTTTCACAGGTCTCGGAATGAGTCCTCCAGTGTGCGGGTGAGGGGTAACAGGGACGGTGACAAACGGTGAGAAATTGTTGTGTAACAGATGCCCCCTAAAGCATGAGGCCCGAGGGAGAGAGAGGGGTGAAATGCTTTACAAGAACATGCGTAACTAAAACACGGCCGCCGGAGAACCTGCGTAAAGAAGTACAACTAATATCTCAAGTACATGATATATGTGGTATGGGCGCTGCCATCCATAACAGAGTACATAACAATCTAGATCCAAGATATGGGCGCAGCCATCCAGAGAGGATCAATAAAATAGATTCAGGCATGGTCGGAACCATCCAGTGAATGAGTCATGTAATGATCATAATAAGCCACAAATCGCAGCCTGGATTCCAACAAACAAAATCCAGGGTCTTGCACTCCATCTCGACCCGAACAGAATACAAGTTCAAGCATGTGAATACATAAGTTGGAGTCGAACATGCATGAACATCGTCTGATTACCAGTCAATGATGAAAACTGTTAACAGACGCGAGAGGTACCACCAATAATGACAATGGCCCTCAAGGTATTATAGGTACAATCTACGGCGTGTGAATGAGTGACCTGGTGTTGAACACCCATAGAATCATTCGATCGGAGGCCAATAATGAAAACCTCGCGTCGAACACGAAGAACCTGCCATTGAGGCATGTAGGCTCTAAGGCACCGGAAGGGAGTCTCTAGATCAGCTTCCTGGATAATGAGCTGAAGTCGACAGGAAGTGACCTTGATCAAAGGTGGGCCATAATGTTTCCCACATCATTGACACGAGACAGAGGAAAGATGTTGTGGTGAATCAGAATTATGTGAGGTATCAGAGGGAGGTTGTAATGCTGCAGAGGTCAACTTCTCTTGAACATATCGGCAGCACGACAGTAGACTTCGCAGTATTTGACATCAAATGAGCAGAGGTCATGGTGACAAGGCAATGAGCAGATGAGAGGTCAAACAGGATAACCCAAACCCATGGAGGCTAATGTGAAACAAGATGAGATGTTCCCACCCAGACACGAATGCAGACTAGTGCCATGTTCAAGAGCGACATACTGCCGACACGACGACAATTATGGGTCCATTTTCCCCACCATTTCTGGCGAGTACCCCGATTATTTTTTGATGACAAGCTTGACGGGGATAGCATATGCTTGGAAGGCGTCATTATGACAAAATCCGATGTCATTAAGTTTTAACGAGTCTGACAAAGGAAGAACTCGGCGTCTTTTCCTGTTTAGAGAGTCTGAAAAGACAGCAGAAAAGAAAACTCCAGGGGGGTCCTTTTTCGTAAAGTTGTGTCTCCCGAGCCCGAAAAATTATAAAACAATGCTCGAAAGAACCGCCCGATCATTAGATCGAGGAGTACTTTTCATATGTAGTGATGCCGACCTGAAAAAGTAAAAAAGCGATTGATATCACATCGTTTCGTAACCATTAACGAACCTGAAACGACAAGGGTCCGACGATCTTTTCATTTTTTACACGGCCGGAAAAGAGTTTAAAGACGACCGCCTCTTATTTATGTTTAGCGAGTCAAGAGGGGTAACTCGGCGATCTTTTCATGTTTTAGCGAGTCAGAAAAGAGCTGAAAGATGACTCCACAGTGACTTTTTCATGTATTTACCGAGTCCGAAAAAGTATAAAATACAACTTGTTTCACCATCGAAGTTGCGTAAGAGACCTATCACTGCACAAGAAGCAAGTGTAAAATCCATTCTCGACCAAAATATATTAAAATATTCAAAAATAACTTTTTAAACCTAAAAATAAGTCAAAAAGTCTATAAATATGGTGAAAATGGTAAAAATTGAATTACTTTTACTTTTTACCTCTTGAACAGTAGGAGTACTCCATTTGGGGAGTGAACTTCAGGTGGTGATTTCAACCAATCTGTGCAACCATTCAGGATTTCGTCGGTTCCAGGTAAGAGGCACTTCCCTTAGCTCCATTTCCATACCCTTTCTATGTGTTTTGTTCCTTGATTGAGCCTCTGCAAGGAGGAATTTAAAATTTAGGGCCGCGCCCCATTGGCGCGGGTATCCGGCACGGACCCACGCTAATGGGGTGATTTTCCTAAAGGGGCCGCGCCATTGGCGCGACTGTTTTAGAAACAGTCGCGCCAACCGCGCGACCTAATTTTTTACGTGGAATTTCCCATTGCATTTGAAATTTGTCCGGTTTGTAAGCTTACCAGTATTCTAATAATGATTTATTCATCCTTGTGGGTGCAGGAAACAAGCAAAAATGGTGGTGGAATGGAAAGAACGGGAACATGATGCCGTAGATGCCTTGGCCATAGAGGATGAGGGATGCATGAATGCTTTAAGAGACTGTGGTCTCAAGAAATTCTTCCTCACATCTTATCTGCGAGCTCAGCCCGAGTTATTGCAGTTCATAGTTGATGCTTGGGATGTTGACGACCAAGTATTTCGCTTACGGGACCAAACCTTAGAGCTGGATGTGTCTGATGTGTATTTCATTACTGGGCTATCACGGAGAGGGGCGAGCCCATTTTGACTGGAAGCAGACCTTCTGGAGAGAAGATAGGTTAAGTGAAGGCCCGAGTGTGTCCAGAGGCACAATTTGGGAGAAACAGTGCCAAGGTGGATATCGCCACCATCCAGGACTTGGTTCTTAAGGTGATAATGTTCACCATCACGCGTGCAGCTGGGGTACAGGTGCCCCATGAGGCAAGCAAGAATCATCTGTTACTAGCGACAGAATGCCTCAGCCCCACCATCTTTGACTGGGCTACAGCGGTGACTACCAACATCAAAAGACAGCTTACAAAGTGTAAGCGTGGAGGAGTGAAACAGTTCGGGTATGGCTCAATTGTGGTGTCGTTCTTCTTGGAACAATTACCCCTCTTTCAGATTCAGGGAGCTGTAGTGGCTGATCCATTGCCACGAGAGCCTAGGATGACTCGCTGGGCAGCATTGATGCCCAGAGGAGGAGGGGGCCAGCAGATGTCTTGGCGGCCCGAATTCTTCATATGGCTCCGTCGTCAGCTGATCGTAGTGGAGGATTGGCCATATGCGGGGACTAACTTCATCGGGGATCCAGACCTCCCACTGCCAGAGGGAGAGGAGTGGGACGAGGAGTTAGGTATGATCTCTTCATTTTCGATGTTTTATGTATTTTCATTTTTTTTGTTAATACATGCATGTTCTGATGACAGTCGTATGTATATGCAGATGTAGGCCCAGAGCGAGCAGTCGGCTTGTCTCCTATAGTGCGGAGAGGCCAACCCGCAGCTGACCCTCAGGCAAGGGGTGTCGTGGGGGAAGAGCTGGTGCAGAATCTCGAGGGACTCACCCGAGGGATTTCGGGTTATGCTAGATTGGCGGACGTGCCTTTTGCATAACAGAGGCACACAGTGGGGGTGCCGACTCGCATCCATCGTCTGTTAAGACGATTGGTGCGCGCGGTGACGTGATATCATGAGCACCACCGCGACTAAACTTTTAGGCTTCTTTCATGCATATTTTTTGAGGGACATGTCGTCCCAGGATGTATCAGGATAAACATGTATTATTTTTTGGACTATGTAACGCACGCGGTGCAAACATTATGACACACATATATATATATATATGCCTATGGTTTATTATTGTTCTTTTATGTGCTTGCTTGTATGATGTTTTGATTATAAATTACGCAAATGTCTATCTAATACATGATTAACCAATGCATCAGATAATGTGTTTAATCATCGTGGAATATGCTGATATGTGATAAAGTCAAAATTCCTTTCTAACAATTTAACACGTAAGTACAACCTTAAAATGTGACGGTCTCTGATGCAATATCGCCCATTGAGCTGATGGACGACAAGTTGAGAGTCTAGGTTAACAACCAATGTACGAATACCGAGATTAATCGCCTCGGCTAATAATTCAATAACAGCACTATATTCAGCAACATTGTTTGTAGTACAGCCTAAACACACACCTTGAAGATCTATCAACTCACCGTGAGGATCGTAGATCACCCACGCCGCAAAGGAAAAATTGCGAGTGTTGCGGCAGGCACCATCAGCGAAACCAACATAAGGTGCACTTGACATCTGCACAAGAAGCAAGAACACAATAAGGGGCAATCGCGCTTTCACACCAAGCCAAAAACATGAAAACACACACACACACACGCATGTATAAATCAAAGTGCATGAATCATGCGTAGTACTTTTTCAAGTACAGCCCATTGCGGGTCTTATCAAGAGGATTACCTTCGTAGTCAACTAGCTCATATGCCCCGTTCTGCAAGACTTTCTTTACAATATAAGGGCCTAGCCACATGGGCTCGAGTTTGCCTGCCCCCAGCTTGTCATTTGCTTGGTCGTATAGCAGGACTAGGTCTCCCTCAACAAAGGAACGAGGATGAATGGTATGGTCGAAGTGAGTTTAAACTCTTTTCTTTTGAGCTTCGATAGCTAGAGAGGCTAGGCGACAGGTCTCGTCCAACCATTCTAGGTAAAGAAGCCGTTCCTCTACCGGAGTAGTGTTGGGAAGCAACTCAATGGCTATTTTTAATGAAGGAATTTCACATTCTATAGGAAGGGTAGCCTCCAGTCCATACACTAGTTGAAATGGAGTGAAACCGGTGCATCCTTCACAGAGGTTTGGTAGGCCCACAAGGCAGGAAACAACATCAGATGCCAATTAGACTTATGCATGTCAACAGTACGTTGAAGCATCATAACCAAAATCTTGTTGACGGCTTCAACCTGGCCGTTAGACTGAGGATAGTACGGGGTCGAACTATCGTGTCGTAAGCCTAGTTGGGTTGTCAGTTCAGTCATCATGTGATTACGGAAATGCTTTCTGTGATCCGTGGCGATGGCCTGCGGAACTCTGAACCGCGTAATAACATGATTGAACAAAAACTGTGCCACTGTGTGACCGTCTTCAGTTAATGTGGGCATCGCCTCGGCCCATTTTGTAAAGTAATCGACGACAACGATAATAAACCCATGCCCCCCGGCCGAGCGAGGCTTACAGGTCATATAATCAATGCCCCATTTTGCAAAAGGGCCAACGGTCACTACAGGGTGCAGCAGAGCTGGTGGCGCACACATCTTCCGCTGGTATATCTGGCATGCATGACACGAACGAACGACAAGAATGCAATCCTTAAAAATGGAGGGCCAGAAATAACCAGCGCGAAGGATTTTTTGAGCTGTGGCATATCCGGACATGTGACCACCACAGGCGCCAGAGTGGCAGTCATTCAGGACTCTCTCAGCTTCCTCGAGGGTTAGACATCGGCGGAGGACGGAGTCAACGCCGAGACGGTACAGGGTGTCCCCAATGATACGATAGGGTTGAGATTGATGACGGATCCGCCGCCGAGCATCTTTGGACACAGCGGGGCGGAAAGAGGACATCTGCAAATAGACAATAATATCCCCGTACCAGGGATCGAGGGTGCTGATCAGAAAAAGAGTTTCGTCCGGGATATGATCCTCTGAAAGAGAGGGTACAGAAGGAGATGGCAAAGAACAAAGTAACTCAGCAAAGACCAGGGACTTCTTAGACTTGGCAGCAGTAAATTCCAAGTCAAACTCTTGGAGGATGACGATCCACTTTGAGTATTTGCCCCCCAGCAACTGACGTGACAAAATGTACATCATCGGGTTGCAATCAGAAATCATGGTCGTGGTGCGCAACAAGATATAATGCCGGAAGCGTTGGATGGCACAAACAGCGGCCAATGCCAACTTCTCGACGTAAGCATAGTGAGTTTCTGTATCCAGGAGGTTGCGGCTGAGGTAATATATAACGTGCTCATTGCCATCATCAACGTCTTGCACGAGAACCATGCCGATAGTGGTATCAGCGGCGGCCAGATACAAAGTATAATCACGATGGTAATTCAGAGGTCGCAATAATGGAGCAGAAACAAGGAGACCCTTGAGATGCTCGAAAGGCTCCTGAGCGATAGCATCCCAATGAAAGGGTGTGTCTCGCTTCAATAACTGTGTAAAACCTTTAGCCACCCCGGGATAATTCGGAATGAATCGTCTTAGGAAATTTGCTTTACCCTGCAAGCTCTGCAACTGCTGTAAAGAAGCAGGGGGAGGAAGATTTAGAATAGCCTCGACTTTGAGGGGATCCAGACGGATGCCCTCTCGGGAGACGATAAACCCGAGTAGTCGGCCTGATTCAACGCAGAAGACACATTTATGAGGATTGAGCCTGATACGGTAGTGTCAACAGTGGAGAAAGATTTCACGAAGATGGGAAGGATGGTCCTGATGTTTGACTGAATGAGCTGGAAGATCATCCAGATACGGCTGTATAATGTGACGGATGTCATGAAAAGCATAGGACATTGCACGCTGGAAGGTAGCACCGGCATTCTTCAAACCGAAAGGGAGCTTCTTGTAGGCAAAAGTGCCCCAAGGACAGATAAAGGTTGTCTTATGCTGATCAGCGGGCGCAATATTGATCTGGTTATACCCAGAAAAACTATCCATAAATGAGTAGATTTCGCTTCTGGCACACTCATCAATGAGCTGATCGATGAAGGGTGTGGGGAAGTTATCCTTAGGACAGGCATGGTTAATGTCATGATAATCAACATAGACTCGAATGGTGCCCTGCTTTTTGTTCACAGGGACTTTATTAGAAACCCAATCCGTAAGTGGAATGGGGTAAATGAAACCAGCCTTGAGAAGCTTTTCGACTTCTGCTTTAATGGCTGCAACCTTTCGGGGGTGCACGGGGCGTAGGCGTTGACGAACGGGCTTAGCACCCGGATATGTAGGTATCTCATGCACCACTATGCTAGGGTCAATGCCAGGCATCTCTTCGTAGGACCAAGTGAAGACATCACGAAATTCGCGAAACAGATCTGTGTAGAGTTGAACTTCCTTTGGAGTGCAAGTGACTCCAATGTGAATGTGCTCGACAATCCCTAGTTTCACAGAGATGTCGATGGGTTGTGTCTGCGTAATTTTTCCCATATTGCCTTCAGAAGACACTTGATAAATTTGAATAGGTGTTTCAAAGGGCTGAAATGGGATACAAGAAGCAAATCGTTCGAGACAGGCGATCATTTCCTGATGGGCAGGGAGGAACGAGGAACGGTGGTGATAATCAGACCAAGGGGGTTCCTCAAGAGACATGGTCTCTATAATGGCTTCATCGGAAGGAAATATTTCCTTTAATGGATCCGAAGTAGCATCATCTCCAAGCCAAGGGGAATGAACATACGAGTCGGGAACACCACTCGAAGGAGCAGGTTCAGGAGGGGGAGCCGATGCAGCAACGATTTCGACGTAGTTGAGCTCGGCGGGACTCAACGGCATCATATCGCCCCAAGATTCTATCTGATCGGCGGGAGGAAGGACCCACGGATCAGAGCGCACGGAAATCATGTTAATAGGAGCGAGATTAGGAGGTGGGAGGGGAAAGACACCCATCAGGGTGGGATCTTTAAAGAGTCTGGCTCCCACGCTCTCACACGATTTAGAGGTATGCTCCACGAAAGGCACGTTGCCTTCGGAAGAGGAGGCGAAGAAGGAGAGCTAGTCCACAGTGACAATCTTCCCTTGATGGGGGAAACGAATGACATGGAAAAGAGAGGAGGCCACGGCTTGCATGGCGTATGTCCAGCTACGTCCGAGGAGGAGGTTGTAGGTAAGATTAGCATCGACAACTTCGACCTCCACTTCTACCGTCTTCCCTTCCAAAGAGATGGGCAACCGTTGGAGGATACCATAAGGACGGGACTCTCTTCCGTCGAAGGCTTCCAATGTTGTAGGAGACTGGCTCAATGTCGGAGAACCAATAGCTTTCCAACAGGCAACAGACATGATGCAAGTTGAGGCACCTTCATCAATGACTGTACGATGAATCGTTTTAGTATTGATAATGACCTATATGAGGAAAGCAACTTGGTGAGGCAGTCTCGGCATATGGCCCTCGAGGTCAAAAGAAATCAGATCCGAATCAGCCGAGTCTATGCCATCGATGGCCGATAGCAAGGACTTCCTCTGGGTGGGGCAGCTCTGGAGCACTTCTAGAGCGGACATAGTAGACGGGGCCTGAGCTAAGTCCTCAACGATGTTGTAATGCTGGGCGGTACGAGCATTAGGGTTGTAAGAAGACTTCCGGAGTACACCTTTTGGAGGGGGTCGGATAGTTGTCTCAGTGCTAGGTCTCTCGATGTGGAGTGGACCAGAACTGGACGGAGGAGTGCTGGAGGGGACCTTAGGCTCTTTCCTGGCATGAGATGGATATTCTTTTGCTCGAGTAGTGACATGGATGGGAATTGTCCCAGCCATAAATACTTGAGAGCCGAATGAAGAAGAGGGTTGTGACGGATCTGCCACCATTTGAGTTTGCTGTGAAGGGAAAGGTTCTTTAAGCACAGCAGGAGTCCCAGGAGCACCTTTCAACAATCGACTAACTTCGGACCGCCTAGGGTAGTCCTTCTTATCGTGATCCTCGTCACAGATAAGGCAAGGATACTTAGGTTTATGTTTGGCTCCTTCCTCGGGTGGAAGTTTAGGGGAGTCCTGTTTGGGCTGTTCGGATTTATTCTTCGCTTTCCCTTTCTTTTTCCCTTTCGAGGATTTATCCACTGTGGTGGACTGGACGGCGTTAACCTCGGAAGTATTTCCAGAATTAGATTGACCCTGAGAAGTGTTTTCTCTAGAAGTGTTCGGCTTTTGCTTCCCGGGGTTCGCGGATGATTTCTTTGAAGATGCGTTTACAGAGCCAATAACACCGTCAACAGATGGTTTTGGTGGAGCTTTGGATGTTCCGGGTCTCGAGGCGTGTAGAGCCTTGAACCTGTACCTTCCCATACACCTCTCAGCCTCCTTTTCCCACTCATTTCATCCACCAAGTTGATTAAATCATTGTATTTTAGGACTTTTTACATGGTTTTCTAACTATGCTAAGTGACTGTTGTTTGGTTTAGAATTTTGGTTCAGAGTGCTGCGTTTCCGTAGCCAACACAAGTTTCCGCAGCTGATCCAGGTTTCTTCAGCCAGCACAAGATTCTGCAGCTGTTTTATTAAACGATATGTTACAGGTGTCCTCTGAGATGATGAGCCACATGGGCAAGTTCCAGGGGTCAAGGACATGGCACGTGTCCCTCCAGATCACCCAGAACAGCCATAAAAACCCGCGGTCAACGAGGAGGCAAATACCGGTCAACAGAAGTGTTCAGCGGTGGCACGGCTCTGCGTTGCTCTGTTTTTGGGCGAGTGAAGCTAGGTGGCATCATCCTCAGCCACGGAGACAATCTAGAAGCATGAATCCAACAACCATATTCTCCAGATTGAATGAACACGATGACAGTTACCTAGATCCGGGAACGCAGAGGATTCACGTGTTTTTAAACAGCTGGTTGAATAGCATAGATCTCGTTAAAGTAGTTTTCTTTCTCCTTATAAATAAAACGTCCTTGAACGCTATAGAGTTAATCGTTTGGTAATCATTTTTGTATGTAATTTTGAACTCCCCACTGTACTTTTACATTTGCTGTCAATACATGAGAAGACTGTTTTGCATTTAAGCATATACCTTCTCCTTGAACTGGCTAAAGTAGGCAGAGGGCCCCTGTTTGTTGAAGCCCTGTACAGTAACCTTTAATTTCCTGCATTTCTTTTTCTTGTTTCATGTATATTAGCTGTAAAGATGTCTTTTAATTGTTGCGTTTTTATTTCTTTTCAACATGTATATTAGCTGTACATAAACTTTGATTTCTGTTGATTTACATTTCTGCACTTTTATGTTCATGACTGATCAGTGTGTTATGCAGGTTTCTTAGGCAAGCCCGGGACAGTTTTCCTTCTTTTCTTTTCATAACTAGTGGCATGCGTGATCATCTTGTCTATGTTGCTGACCTTTATTGTTTTGCAGTTTTGATTTTCCTTACTGTCATTTCTTTAACTTGCATATTTACTTTCTGCTCTTAGATATCAAGTTGTTCATCTATTGATGGTTCCTTTTCCATAATCAAATAACTTTATTGGGAGCCAAAATATCATTTAGTATAGCTTGATTTAGTTTGCTTTAGAACTCACATTACTTGACTTATCCATAACTGTTTCTTACATGATAAATTCAGCTGAAAGGCAAAAGGTTAAGAGAAAGTTAAAGTATTGTGACTAGTCTCTGTTATGTAGTTTCACTTAGATTTCACATTGCTTAACATTTCATGATATCTTTTCATAAAGAAGATTAAGTTGAAGAGTTGAAATAGTGTGAGATAGTTGTTCTTACCTTTAGTTGGATTTAATATAGATTTCATTTTCATTTTCATTCAGCAGCAGAGATACTGGGCGGATGTCATTAGTCCTTTATTTGATGTCTTTATTTTCCTTTAAGAGTTGATTTTATTGCAGTTGTTGTTCAAGCTTTCTTGTAGAATACTTTTTAAGTTTAGAGAAATCATTTAGAGATCACCACAATCATCCACATTTCATTTGCTTTATTACACTTCCATCACATCACAGTAGGAAAGATACATTCGAAAACAAACTTAAAAAAGCTAAAAACGACAAAAGACTAAGAAAACGGTTACCTAAGTACATATAGTACACCTCACTTCATCAGCTTACGAGCCACGAGTTGACATTTAAAAGTTGCAATTTAGACATCACTAAATTGACCAAACATTTTGGCGTCGTTGCCGGGGAAGTGAAATTAGGTAGCCAATTTCTAAAAAAAAAAACAAGAAAATTTCAAGGAAGGAAAATTGATAACATCTCAAAGTATGCTCTCCTCTTGCACTTAATGTGATCAGGAGGATCAGAAAAGAAAAATTTATTGGTTTAATAGTCTCTTGAGTATGCTCTCTTCTTGCACCTAGAGTGACCTGGAAGATCAAAAAGAGTATTATTAGCCTGACTTGAAGAAAAAATAAAAAAATGACATGCATAGAGCAAGAGATTCTAGGGGAAGGTTTTTAGCTAGAGCCAAAAGTTCGATTTTTACAACTCCATCTACTTCAAGGAATAGACAAGAGACACCTCCATCATCTCCAACTTACACTCCTAGCCCTAGGATTCCTGGAATTCAAGAGGCAAGAGTCGACTCTCCCACACCTTCCATCGAATCTGAACTAGAAAGAGATCCTTTCCTTCCTTCTACAGAGAGACAAATTGTAATTGAAGAAGTAGAATCATCTGAAGAAGAGGGAGAAATTCCTTTTCATACAACCTTAGTAGAAGAACCAGAAGACTCTGAAGTCTCCAGGGAAACTACCATGATAGAGGAAGGAGCAACTGGATTTGGTAGAGGTAGAGGTAGAGGAGGAGGAGGAAACAATGGAGGAGGTAGAGGTAACATTGGGGGAAATAGGGATGGGGATAACTCATTCGGGTTTCCTATAGTCGATGAGGACTCCCAAGCCACAATGAAAAACATCTCACCATCTGTCCTCCCAAACTTCCATGGGTTTAGGAATGAGGACCCTGAAACATTTCTATTTGAGTTTGAGGTAGTGTGTCGAACTTATGATTATTTGGAAGACTCTCAAAAACTCAAATTGTTTCCTTCAACATTGAAAGGAGTAGCCTTGAAATGGTTCATGGGATTACTCACTCAATCCATTAGGTCTTGGAATGATATGAAACAAGAATTTTTGGATAGGTACCTGGACTATTGTATGCCCACCAATCACAAGGATGAGGTATTCAAAATGATGCAAAATGAAGATGAAAACTTGGAGGAGTTACTTGAAAGATTTCAATATAATCTGAAAAGAGCAAAAATGAGTAACTTGGATGAGGAGACCTTGAAAGCCCTTCTATTAAAAGCCATTAGAGATGAATGGATATATATTTTGAACATGATGGGAAAAGGAGATGTATCTCAACTTCCACTTTCTGATATAGCAGAATTATGTGTCCATCTCTCAAGGGGGAAATCTAAAACTCAAAAAGGGCATAGAGATCCTTCTCTCATCAGAGCAGATAAATCTGCAACTGGATCGGTAAGTAGGGCTGAGATTGGCAACATGCTTGATGAATTCAACAATTAAAACCAATAACTTTCTTGTTATTATTTGATTATGGAAAAGGAACCATCAATAGATGAACAACTTGATATCTAAGAGCAGAAAGTAAATATGCAAGTTAAAGAAATGACAGTAAGGAAAATCAAAACTACAAAACAATAAAGGTCAGCAACATAGACAAGATGATCACGCATGCCACTAGTTATGAAAAGAAAAAAAGGAGAACTGTCCCGGGCTTGCCTAGGAAACCTGCATAACACACTGATCAGTCATGAACATAAAAGTGCAGAAATGTAAATCAACAGAAATCAAAGTTTATGTACAGCTGTACAGATGTCTTTTAATTGTTGCGTTTTTATTTCTTTTCAACATGTATATTAGCTGTGCATAAACCTTGATTTCTGTTGATTTACATTTCTGCATTTTTATGTTCATGACTGATCAGTGTGTTATGCAGGTTTCTTAGGCAAGCCCGGGATAGTTTTCCTTCTTTTCTTTTCATAACTAGTGGCATGCGTGATCATCTTGTCTATGTTGCTGACCTTTATTGTTTTGCAGTTTTGATTTTCCTTACTGTCATTTCTTTAACTTGCATATTTACTTTCTGCTTTTAGATATCAAGTTGTTCATCTATTGATGGTTCCTTTTCCATAATCAAATAACTTTATTGGAAGCCAAAATATCATTTAGTATAGCTTGATTTAGTTTGCTTTAGAACTCACATTACTTGACTTATCCATAACTGTTTCTTACATGATACATTCAGCTGAAAGGCAAAATGTTAAGAGAAAGTTAAAGTATTGTGACTAGTCTCTTTTATGTAGTTTCACTTAGATTTCACATTGCTTAACATTTCATGATATCTTTTCATAGAGAAGATTAAGTTGAAGAGTTGAAATAGTGTGAGATAGTTTTTCTTACTTTTAGTTGGATTTAATATAGATTTCATTTTCATTTTCATTCAGCAGCAGAGATACTGGGCCGATGTCATTAGTCCTTTATTTGATGTCTTTATTTTCCTTTAAGAGTTGATTTTATTGCAGTTGCTATTCAATCTTTCTTGTAGAATACTTTTTAAGTTTAGAGAAATCATTTAGAGATCACCACAATCATCCACATTTCACTTGCTTTATTACACTTCCATCACATCGCAGTAGGAAAGATACATTCGAAAACAAACTTAAAAAAGCTAAAAACGACAAAAGACTAAGAAAACGGTTACCTAAGTACATATAGTACACCTCACTTCATCAGCTTACGAGCCCTGGGTTGACATTTAAAAGTTTCAACTTAGACATCACTAAATTGACCAAACATTTTGGCGCCGTTGCCGGAACATGAAAAAGTTGTAGAAACATGTGTAATTTGTTCAGAGAATCATGAGACCAAGGATTGTCCTTCAATTCCTGGGCTCAAAGCTGTCTTTCAAGAAGATCCAAATACAATTGAATCTCTCTGTTTTGTTGCAAGGAGACCTTGGCAGGGGCAACAAAATCAAGGGTTTAGCAACTCTATGAATTTTCAACCCCCACCAAATTGGAATCCTTGGCAACAACCTTGGTCCCAACCTCAAAATCCTTTTCAATCATGGGAACAAGGTATGTAAAATCCTTATGGGAGATTTGCTCAATTCTACCAATATCCTCCATCATTTCAAAGCCAACAAGCTCCACAACTTACAAATCAAAATCCACAACTACCATTGCCATTCTCACAACAACAACAACAACCTTCTCAACAGAATCCAAATTCTCAACTCTTGCTTCCATTCCAACAGAAGTCAAATCAACTTCCTTCTCAGCCATTACCAAACCCCAATAATAAAAACCCTCAAAATGCTTACATGATGGAAGGTCAACAATTTCCTACCTATATGATTGTTCCTCTCAATGAAGTACAACTCAGATCAGGTAAAGTCCTAGATAAACCTTCTATAAATGCTCAAAAGCAAAGCATTTTTGAGGAAGAGTCTCTTGAAGCCAATAAGGGTTCTGAAGCATCTCTTCAAAACCCAAAAACTCAAAAATAAAAAGAAAAAGAATTAACCCCCACAACTCCCATAGTTGAGCAACCTGCATCTTTATCCACACCTCCTTTTCCCGAAAGATTACAAATTGACAAAGGAGTGGAAAATCAAATTTGGTTGCCTGACTATAATTTTCTAGATGAATTGAAGAATGTATGTATCAAGATTCCCTTGTTACAAGCCATTAAAGAGATTCCTATTCTAGCAAAAACAATAAAGGAGTTGAGTCTTAAAAGACCAGGAAGGAAACCAAGAGATACCAGAAGGATCCACCTGGTAGGGAAAATTGCAAATATCATGATGGGAAAAATTACTATGCAGAAATATGTAGATCTCGGTAGTCCAATTGTCAAAACACATATCAATGGGGTAGAAATACCAAATACTTTGATTGATTTAGGGGCTGCTATCAACATCATGAGTAGACAGACTATGGAACAGCTAAAACTTCCTAACCTTCTTTTTACACCTACTTTATTGCAACTTGCAGATCGATCAATTATTAAACCAGATGGTGTATTAGAAGACATTCCAGTCTCCTTAGACTCTTGGGAATATCCAGTGGATTTCATGATTTTAACTCCCAAGAGTAATCTAGGAGGACATCCTCCTATTTTAGGAAGACCTTGGCTAGTCACAGCTGATGCTTTCATAAGTTGTAGGTCTGGGGATATGTATATTTTCGATGGTAATTCGACAAAGAAGTTCAATCTGTATCCTCCAGCAAAAGCAATTACAGAAATAGGAGATAATGAGTGGGTTGATGATGAAGATACTATACAATCTGTCTTTACCATTTCTGAGATTAGTGAAGATAGTCAAATTCTGAACACATTAGAAAACTTTGAACCATCTTCAGAATATGACCACACACAATTTCAGTTGGATTCTGACATTGAGTGTCTATCATCTAGACAAATGTCTCTTTTCTCTATGGAAGAATTTGGTAGTTCTGCCATTGAGATTTTTCCAGGAAAAACATTGAATATCAACAAAAACTTGGAAAAATCACAACAGGAAGAGCTAGCCAAAGTCTTGCAAAAACATTCTACTACATTTGCATGGGAGTATACCGATATGAAAGGTATTCACCCTAAGACTTGCATTCATCACATCTATATTGAGGAAAACAGTAGACCAATCAGACAACCTCAAAGAAGGATGAATCCAAACCTTAGGGAGATAGTGAAAGAAGAGCTCCAAAAGTTACTTAATGTAAACTTCATTTACCCCATTTCAGATAGCCGGTGGGTTTCTCCTTTGGTTATAGTACCTAAAAAGAATGGTAAATGGAGGGTTTGCATTGATTACAGGGAATTGAACAAAGCAACTTTGAAGGATCACTTTCCTTTACCCTTTATTGATCAAGTATTAGATAGTTTAGCAGGAAAAAAGTATTTCTCATTTTTGGATGGTTTTAGTGGTTATAATCAAATTCAGGTAGCACCTGAAGATCAGGACAAGACCAAATTTACCTGTCCTTGGGGAACTTTTGCTTACCGAGTACTTCCTTTTGGATTATGTAATGCACCCGCAACATTTCAAAGGGCAGTACTAGGAATCTTTTTTGATCTAATTCATGATTGTGTAGAGGTCTATATGGATGATTTTATAGTTTATGGTAATTCATTTGAAGAGGCATTAGAATATTTGGAAATGGTCCTTATAAGATGTAAAGAAACAAATCTTTCATTAAGTCATGAAAAATGTTTTATGATGTTTACTGAAGGGATTGTTTTAGGACATCATATTTCAGGATATGGAATTAAAGTTGATAGATCAAAAGTTGAAGTCATCTCCAAGTTACCTATTCCAAATTGTCAAAAAGATGTTAGAAGTTTTCTTGGATTTACTGGATATTATAGAATATTTATTGAAAACTTCACCAAGATAGCATCTCCGCTCTTCAAATTACTTACAAAAGACTGTGAATTCAATTGGGATCCTGACTGTCAATCTGCATTTGAAACTTTAAAAACAAGAATATCTGAAGCACCCATTTTGAGAGGGCCAAATTGGATACTTCCTTTCCATATTTCTACAGATGCTTCAGATACAACTCTAGGAGCTGTGTTGGGTCAAAAGGATTTAGTTCCTTATGCCATTTACTACACCAGTAAAAATTTGACTCCCACTGAGTTAAATTATACTGTGACTGAAAAAGAGTTCTTAGCCGTTGTTCATGCAATCAACAAGTTTAGACATTATATAACAGGCTATGAAACTTTTGTCCATAGTGATCATTCTGCAATTAGATATCTCATGAAAAAACCTGTTACTAATGGCAGAGTTACAAGATGGCTTTTGCTTTTACAAGAATTCAATATTACTGTGTTAGATAGACCAGGAAAACAAAATACAGTAACTGATTTCTTGTCTAGAATCCAAAATACTAACGAAGATTCTCCTGTAGAGGATAAGTTTCCAGATGAATATTTGTTTGCAGTAACTACTAAAACTCCTTGGTATGCAGATATTGCTAACTATTTGGTTACAGGGAAGCTACCTCCACACTTATTTCCTAATGAGAAAAGGAAAATCATTCAGGAGAGTTCAAAGTATTCATGGATTTCTAATGAATTGTTCAAAACAGGGCTAGATTGTGTGATCAGAAGATGCGTTCGGGAAGATGAAATGCCTGACATCCTTAAGGCATGTCATGATGAACCGTGTGGTGGACACTTTGCTGACAAGAGGACTACCTATAAAATCCTTTCTTTAGGATATTATTGACCTTCTCTCTTCAAAGATGCAAAACAATATGTTAGAAGGTGTGACAGCTGCCAAGGAATTGGGAGACCAACTCTTTCAAATGAAATTCCATTACAGCCACAGGTACTCATCGAACCCTTTGAAAAATGGGCTTTAGATTTCATTGGACCTATTAATCCACCATCTAGACAAAAGAAGTATATATTGGTTTGCACTGATTATGTTACTAAATGGGTAGAAGCCAAGGCATTGCCTTCTGCCACTGAAAATTCAGTTGTTCAATTTCTTTTTGAGGATATTTTTACTCGCTTTGGTGTCCCAAGAGAAATTGTGACAGATCAGGGAAGTCAATTTACATATAACTTGATGATGAAGCTGATGGAAGAATACAAAATCAAGCACAGAAAATCTACTCCATACCATCCGCAAGCAAATGGTCAAGTGGAATCCACAAACAAAGTTCTTGAGAGCATCATCACCAAAACTGTTCATCTCCACAGAAGAGATTGGGCAGAAAGGCTTCCTGAAGCCTTATGGGCCTATAGAACTATATGGAGGAACACAACAGGACATTCTCCCTATGAACTTGTTTATGGGAAAGAAGTCTTGCTCCCCATTGAGTTTCAAGTCAAGACCTTCAAGACGACAGTTCAGTTGGGGACGAATCTATCAGAAGCCCAAAAGCACATAATGGAGCAGCTGAATGAGCTAGATGAAATAAGACAAGATGCAATTTTAAGGACTGATCTAGTTCAGCACCAAAGAACTAAGTGGCATGACAGATATATCAAAGAGAGAAAGTTTCAAAAGGGATATTAGGCGTTGCTGTTTGATTCCAGGTTTAAAGACTTCAAAGGAAAATTTCAGACTCATTGGCTTGGACCATATGAGATTGATGAAGTCTTTAGCAATGGAGCAGTTCGAGTCAAGACTATTGATGAGTTTCAAACTCCTCTCATTGTGAATGGCCACCGATTGAAAATTTATCATAAGCCACTCTCAAAAGAGGACTTTGTCAAAATGTTTCAAGAAAATTCTGCAATGAGGCTGGTGGAGAGGAATCCTTCTCCTCCATCAGCCTAATTTTTGTTTCCTTCAGTTGAAAAAAAAAGAGAAAAAAAAAAATCTTTTGTATAAGCCTGAAAACCAATCATAGATTGGCAGTCTTATACAGAAAATGTAGAGGGAAAATCAGGGACACCTGACACTCTATATTTTCCAAAAAAAAATAATCTCTCTTCCTTTCCATCTTCACTCCACCTCACTTGTCATTTCCATCTTCACCTCCATCTCATCTTCATCTCCATTCCACTTCACTCCACTTCATTTCCATTTCATTCCATTCCATCAATAAAAGTCCTTCTCAGGACTATTTCATTCAGTTAGTTCTTTTTCTAACTATATTTTTGCAGTTAAAGGGGTGTTGTCTCAGTTTCCGCAGTTGGGAACCGTTTCCACAGCTTCCGCAGCTCGAAACGATTTCCGCAGCCAGCATCACTCTGTCTCTACAACTAGCATCACTCTGTCTCTACAGCCAGCAGCACTCTGTTTTCAAAAAAAAAAATCACAGTCAAAGGTTAGCATCATCATCACCAAAGGCAGCAAAGATATGAGGCATCTGCAAGATCAAAAAGCAATAATGGGTCAGAAGCCTTAATCAACAAATGGAAAACTTCCAAAGGTATGATCAAAATCTCTACCAAATAACAATTTAATGTCATTGTATGCATAGTTATTAGATCATGGAAATTCCACTAAATACAATGATTTGATACGGCAAGATCCATATCACTCCTCTTCCACGATGATAATCCATCCACCTCATTCCTTTCTAACGATCCCATAATCACAATTAATTCAAACTCGAAATGGGGCTGCTCTTTCATTTATTGGCCGTACGTGGAAGAAGTGACCTACTGTACTATGGCTCTCCTCCACCATAATTTCCGCAGCCAACGTTGAGACATGGCATAAGCCAACCGATTCGAAAGGACTCAGCTGTTATACTGCCCATTTATCACTCCACTCCCGCATGCATTTGATGCTAAACCCGTGACTGTTGTTTACCTCGTGCTCATACCATTCTCCGCTCTCCATTTCCGCTGCAACCTCCATAGCTTTGCTCTAAACCCTGATTACAGTCACTGCATATGCTTTGCATTTCGATTACGGCCATTCCACTTACCGTTAAAATCCCGTAATCAGCTCGTTTTTCCCTTGAACGTCCACACACAGTAAAATTTTCAGCCGGGGTTGAAAGTTGAGAATGGGAAAGTTACTAAGAGCTGAACCTGAGGGCCCAAAATACCTGGAAGGGTATCCGTAGACGAAGGAGTTATTGAAGAAAGCAAAGTGGCTGAAATTTATTCAAAAGTTTAGAGGTTATAATAAGGAAGTCACTAAAGCTTTTTCTCGGTCCTTTAATGGACACGTAGTGGAGGTAGGGGACTTGAAATTTACAATAACAGAGGCCACAATAGCAGCAGCAACCAGTTTACCACAAGAGGGAGACAGATGGTTTAAAAACAGAGGTTTGGATGATCAAGGATGGAAAGTCATGCTCAAAAATCCAGGTATGGATACTTCTATATTTACTAAAGGAATTCTTGTGCATGTAATCAAAGAGGAATGGTCTGCGCTGTTATTACTTGTTCAGAAGTTTATTACATGTGAGGGTCGTTTTGGCACCATGTCCATGTATCATGCAAGGATTATGATGAATTTTATGGAAGGCCATGCCTTTAATTTACCTTACTTTCTGTTAGCAAGTCTGAAGAAAATGAGCTCTACTGTTCAGAAACATGTAGGCCATATTGAATCCCACCTTTATCATCACGGGCTCATCAGAATTCTCATTGAAGATCAATTGAAAAATAATAACGATACTTGGGAAAAGTTTTTGATTAGAAATCACTTCCAAGAAGTGACTGAAGCCTCTACCAGCAGTTTCCCAAAAATCCCAAAAAGAAGTAGGAGAAAAGAAAGAAATGTTACAGCCCAGGACCTTCCTACAGTAGACACTCAGGAAATTGTTCATGAGGAAGAAGAAGAGGGAGCTAGAAATAAGAAACAGAAAAAGGACAAAGGCAAGATAACTATTCAAGAGACATATCCATCCCCTGAACCATCTATAGAAGAAGAATCTCAAACTTTGGCAGAAAGGTTAGCACATCTTCAAGCTGCTGCCTCAGCAAAGAAACAAAAAGAAAAATAGAGTGCACAGAAAAAGAGCACTAGTCCACATGTGAGGAGGAGCAGTAAGCTCAAAGGAAAGAAAAGTGTAACCTGTTATCACAAAATCAGTACTAAGGGCTGCTACCTAGCAAGATCTCATGTAACTATTTCAACCAGACTTTAGACTAAGGATTAGCCTCCTTAGTCAGAGAGGGCTCTCTCACAAACTTTTGATAAGAATCAATTACAAAAACAGATGGCTAACTCTTCACACATTTCATGAAAATAAAGCTGGTTGGAAAAAACAAAACAACACTTCTTCCATTGGGCTCATGGAGTCATATACTTCTGCAGTAAACTATTGATCACTCAATCATAGAAACCAAGGCATATAACGTTTAACACTCAAAACATCTCTCCAAAAAGAACTCAACTCGTAAATAAGCACAGGAAGTCTGAGCACTAGGTGAATTCAGAGTGATTGCATATTTAGTGAGCTGTAAAATACATCAAAGATAATGACAAAACCACACATGTTATGATCCTTAAACATATAATGAATCTTGGGAAGAAAAAGTAATTCTTGTATCACTGTCAAAGTCTTCTTACACAAGCTGATAAAAACTCTGTTTTTTATAAAATCTCCAACCTTTTTTACATCAGAGTTTTTCCTATATATAGGAAAACCAAACTCAAACTATCTTGAGTCTCCTCAACAAGCATGAGGGGAGCTCGAAATCCTATCATTAATTGCCTTATCTATATCTAAACAAACTTATTAAATACAAAGGTATTGCGCTGTGAATACATAGAGTCCCATTCCTATTGAAACTCTAATTCTATCTCCTCGTGTGCATTGATGCTTTCTTGAACTTTGACACCTGTACCATTTCTGTAGTGGCCGAAATATATTGGAGAGGCATTCACTGAACGAGCTACCTTGGATTCTAGCTGTGCAGATGACTCATTAGTTGGTGAAGATGTGTGCCCTGTTATCACGGTCCCTGCCTTCCATCAATCTTCATTTCCAAAAGAACATGCTTCAAACTATTTAATACCTTTAATAACTACGCATAACACCATATGCCTTATGATCTGGATGCTTTGTGAACTGAACAGGTGTCCAACCCAAAATTCCGGTAACCCTACCAGAACCCTAATAATTTGGTCATAAAGTAGCTTTAGGAAGACTTTAGCAAAAAACAAAATATTTCACCTTTTTCTCCAACACTTACACCTGTCACTCTTTGAATGCTTAGATAACCTTGTATGATCTCTTTACTGGCCTCGAGTTCGTCCTTTTCAAGATTTGCTGACCTCAGTATCAATTTCATTTTTTCTCATAAAACAGTCATCTACAGCAGTTTCGTAGCACGCTACGAAACTGCTGTAGATAATCAAAACAGAACATATGAATCTTAAAGCACTGTTGACTTAACTTCATGATTTCTTCAGCTACTTTGTACAGGTGTTAGGGATCCAAAAAGTTTCAAAATGATGGAAACCAAAATTTATCAAAACTTGAAAAGCAAATTTCCCCTTGGATTAATCAGCTAGTTTACCTAGCTTCTTCTTCAAACTGCTAACTTCTTTCTTCAAAGCCTTGTTTTCTGCTCTTAGGCTTGTGTTCAGCTATTTCATGGTTGTTGCCTGCTTCAGAGCTGGCATTGTCCACAAATATGCATCAGACACTGAGTCAGTTTGGCCCATTAGACTTGTTCTGCCTTTTAGTACAGCCTTTTTATAATTTGCATATCTCACTGCCCTTTCTTTAGAAACATTTTTAATCTGAGGCACTTCTTCTTGTGTTATTCCTGCCTATTGCTTGATAGCAATGACATTTCCACCTTGGCTGATGATGACCCTATTTCTCTTGTCTTTACTCCTGGCTGCATGAACTGTTCTGGTCAAAACCTCAAGTACATCTGTACTAGGCACTTCTACAGGTGCCTCCTCTTTCTGCGCTTTCTCCACCTCTTTCATTTGTCTTCTTGTGACTGGCCTATGTGGCTTGAAAGCATATTCTTTACTAGGCTCCTCAAATCTCAACCTTTTTGAAGCTCTTGGTTTCTTAGTACTTTCGGGTGAAGATTGAGTAAGGTCAATATGCATTGGCTGCACTGGGTGATCTTGCTCAAACTCTATTGGTTCAATCTGTATTGGCTGATCTTGTTCAAGTTCAATAGCTACAAGTAAGTCACTTAAACTGCCTTTTGACATAGGGCTTTCTTCCACAGTGATTGACTTACCTTTCTCCTTGTTTAGTTGACCTCTGGTTTTTACCCTTGAAATCTTTTCAACTTCACTTGGTCCAGCTTCATCCTTCTTTTTCTGGATCTTCTGCTTTGATGACTGAGGTGTCTCCTTAGATGATGACTCAGGTGTTTCCTTTGCTGATGATTTAGGTGTCTCCTTTGCCACCACAGACTTCTCTGATTTCCTTAACTTGGTTTTAGGCTTCTTTTGGTCTGTCACCTCCTTTCTGAGTTCAGCCAGAGTAGGTTCTTCAATTCTTTCTTCCCTTTCCCTCACAGGCAATGGAGTGAGGCCTGTTTTACTTTGAAAGCCGGCCATAAAAACAAAAGAATCCCAATCTCTGCCAATCTTTTGCAAACCATCCAACACCAGCAACTTTACTAAACCATGGTGAAACAAGGATGTTTCACAACCATCTTTCTTTAACTGGATTTTATCACACATTTTACTAATGCTTCTGAACAAATAGAAAGGGATATCTATTGAAGCTTTACCGGTGAAATGCAACAAAAGTTTGAAGTGATAGGCATAAACTTTGTTGTACCTTCCCTCGCATGTTAGGTATTTCTGGATACATGTAAGGAGCATAGCATAATGTTCTTTTACGTAACTCCTTGGCACCGCTTTGGTGAGGTCCTCATTTACATACGGTTCCTTCAAAAATTCTCTACAGGGACTCATGTCAAATTTAAAATTTTTGAACCATTCTTGTCCTCCCCTCGGGATTTCAGTGGCAATAGAAATGGCTTCAGGAGACACAGGAAATTCTAACATTGACACCTTTGAATTCAATCCAGTAAAATTCAATGCAAAAGCCTTCGTTACCTCTGCATGTCCTCCCTTCAACTTTTCGCAGAACCTCCAGCAACCGGCATTTCGAAAGGCTCTTGCTACACCTTCATCTTTGAGTGTAACATCAAGCCCCTCTGGCTCTGTTCTCAGGCACCTACCGGATCGATGTTCCCTCTTTTCCATCTTGCTTCGAATATCTTCACACAGGAAACTAATAGCAGCTACAGCTCGAAAACAATCTCGACTTTGGAGTGCAGGCTCGCTTGCGATGATCCCTTTAAATGAGAACTCGGGCTTCTTTGCATACAGCAGACATGTTTACACATCATGAAAACACATTATGACACAACCATACCTCATAAAATCCCTTAAGATGATATTCATATGCGTGATCCTGGACCTTATGGCGGAATGATGATCTATCATGACCTGGAGAGGACATCAACTGACAAACGTGGACGGACCTATGACTCACCCCTCCCAGACTTGACATTTCAAGAAAAGGCGCTACAAAAACCCCGAAACCCCGATTTCGTAGCGCAGACAGTTAAGATTTGACAAAACGCGCTACGAAATGGCTGGTAAACAGTACGCTGCGAAAAGGCGGAAACATCATTGCGCAGCTAAATTGACCAAACAGACAGCGTTGCGAAACTGCGCAAAGTACTAATGACGCAATAAAGACAAGACATGCCTTAACTGACAATGATGGAGGGTATCTAACGATTTTTTACACGGACTTACATCAATACCTTTTGAAATTCTAATTTCAAAGTGACACACACATATAAACCTATTCACTAAACCAAAGATTTTCATATGAAACTTGTGGACAACATTACATACATGAACTATGGTTCTAAGTGATAACATAACCCAAGAAAAACAATCACACTTTATTGATTTAGGTGAAGGAACACCTGAAAAAGGTCCAGCTCAGCAAGACATTGAGGCAAGTCCTCCACGCGAGGAAAGTCCTTTTCAGCTGGAAAGAAAAAACAATCCTTCTTTACCAGAATTTGAGTTCAGGCCGAGAAAAACACCTGAGGTAGATTCCACCCAGCAAGAAGCATATAACTACTTAGAGTCCTTGGAACAATCAACTGCAGGACCAAGCACTACCTTGCCACTTGATGCACAAGTGCAGTCTTTAAAACAGAAAGTGTTTGAGCTAGAAGTCCTAAACAGGCACATTAAATAAGAAAATGAAGCATTAAAAGAGCAAAGTAAAGTGGACAAGATTTTCCATGACAATACCATGCTTCACTTAGGACTGTGGCAGAAGAAGAATAGAAAGCTGAAGAAGAAGTGTAAGAAGCTGAGCAGGGCATTGATTAATTTGAAGTTCAGGTGTCTAGTCAATAAACCAAGGACCATTTTGGCATCAAGGAGAATGAGAAGAAGGCTGGATGTTCTTGCAGAAGCATCAGAGCACATGGATTGAGGAAAAGAACTAAGTTTTGGTTGCATGAGGACATGCAACACCTTCACAGTGGGGGTATGTAGAGCCTTGAACCTGTACCTTCCCATACACCTCTCAGCCTCCTTCTCCCACTCATTTCATCCACCAAGTTGATTAAATCATTGTATTTTAGGACTTTTTACATGGTTTTCTAACTATGCTAAGTGACTGTTGTTTGGTTTAGAATTTTGGTTCAGAGTGCTACGTTTCCGCAGCCAACACAGGTTTCTGCAGCCAGCACAGGATTCCGCAGCTGTTTTATTAAACAATATGTTACAGGTGTCCTCTGAGAAGATGAGCCACATGGGCAAGTTCCAGGGGTCAAGGACATGGCACGTGTCCCTCCAGATCACCCAGAATAGCCATAAAAGCCCGCGGTCAACAGAAGTGTTCAGCGGTGGCACGGCTCTGCGTTGCTCTGTTTTTGGGCACGTGAAGCTAGTTGGCATCATCCTCAGCCACGGAGACAATCTAGAAGCACGAATCCAACAGCCATATTCTCCAGATTGAATGAACACGTTGACAGTTACCTAGATCCCGGGACGCAGAGGATTCACGTGTTTTTAAACAGCTGGTTGAATAGCATAGATCTCGTTAAAGTAGTTTGATTTCTCCTTATAAATAAAGCGTCCTTGAACGTTGTAGAGTTAATCGTTTGGTAATCATTTTTGTATGTAATTTTGAACTCCCCACTGTACTTTTACATTTGCTGTCAATACATGAGAAGACTGTTTTGCATTTAAGCGTATAACTGCTCCTTGAACCGGCTGAAGTAGGCAGAGGGCCCCTGTTTGCTGAAGCCCTGTACAGTAACCTTTAATTTCCTGCATTTCTTTTTTTTGTTTCATGTATATTAGTTGTACAGATGTCTTTTAATTGCTACGTTTTTATTTCTTTTCAACATGTATATTAGCTGTACATAAACTTTGATTTCTGTTGATTTACATTTCTGCACTTTTATGTTCATGATTGATCAGTGTGTTATGCAGGTTTCTTAGGCAAGCCCGGGACAGTTTTCCTTCTTTTCTTTTCATAACTAGTGGCATGCGTGATCATCTTGTCTATGTTGCTGACCTTTATTGTTTTGCAGTTTTGATTTTCCTTACTGTCATTTCTTTAACTTGCATATTTACTTTCTTCTCTTAGATATCAAGTTGTTCATTTATTGATGGTTCCTTTTCCATAATCAAATAACTTTATTGGGAGCCAAAATATCATTTAGTATAGCTTGATTTAGTTTGCTTTAGAACTCACATTACTTGACTTATCCATAACTGTTTCTTACATGATAAATTCAGCTGAAAGGCAAAATGTTAAGAGAAAGTTAAAGTATTGTGACTAGTCTCTTTTATGTAGTTTCACTTAGATTTCACATTGCTTAACATTTCATGATATCTTTTCATAGAGAAGATTAAGTTGAAGAGTTGAAATAGTGTGAGATAGTTGTTCTTACTTTTAGTTGGATTTAATATAGATTTCATTTTCATTTTCATTCAGCAGCAGAGATACTGGGCCGATGTCATTAGTCCTTTATTTGATGTCTTTATTTTCCTTTAAGATTTGATTTTATTGCAGTTGTTGTTCAAGATTTCTTGTAGAATACTTTTTAAGTTTAGAGAAATCATTTAGAGATCACCACAATCATCCACATTTCACTTGTTTTATTACACTTCCATCACATCACAGTAGGAAAGATACATTCGAAAACAAACTTAAAAAAGCTAAAAACGACAAAAGACTAAGAAAACGGTTACCTAAGTACATATAGTACACCTCACTTCATCAGCTTACGAGCCCTGGGTTGACATTTAAAAGTTTCAATTTAGACATCACTAAATTGACCAAACATTTTGGCGTCGTTGCCGGGGAAGTGAAATTAGGTAGCCAATTTCTAAAAAAAAAAAACAAGAAAATTTCAAGGAAGGAAAATTGATAACATCTCAAAGTATGCTCTCCTCTTGCACTTAATGTGATCTGGAGGATCAGAAAAGAGAAAGTTATTGGTTTTCATTGCTCTATATGGGAAGGTACAGGTTCAAGGCTCTACATCACTTTCTCTTTTCATAAATAAAAACGCAGCAATTAAAAGACATCTGTACAGCTAATATACATGAAACAAGAAAAAGAAATGCAGGAAATTAAAGGTTACTGTACAGGGCTTCAGCAAACAGGGGCCCTCTGCCTACTTCAGCCGGTTCAAGGAGCAGTTATACGCTTAAATGCAAAACAGTCTTCTCATGTATTGACAGCAAATGTAAAAGTACAGTGGGGAGTTCAAAATTACATACAAAAATGATTACCAAACGATTAACTCTACAGCGTTCAAGGACGCTTTATTTATAAGGAGAAAGCAAACTACTTTAACGAGATCTATGCTATTCAACCAGCTGTTTAAAAACACGTGAATCCTCTGCGTCCCCGGATCTAGGTAACTGTCATTGTGTTCATTCAATCTGGAGAATATGGCTGTTGGATTTGTGCTTCTAGATTGTCTCCGTGGCTGAGGATGATGCCACCTAGCTTCACGTGCCCAAAAACAGAGCAACGCAGAGCCGTGCCACCGCTGAACACTTCTGTTGACTGGTATTTGCCTCCTCATTGACCGCAGGCTTTTATGGCTATTCTGGGTGATCTGGAGGGACACGTGCCATGTCCTTGACCCCTGGAACTTGCCCATGTGGCTCATCTTCTCAGAGGACACCTGTAACATATCGTTTAATAAAACAACTGCGGAATCCTGTCTTGGCTGCAGAAACCTGGATTAGCTGCGGAAACCTGTGTTGGCTGTGGAAACGCAGCACTCTGAACCAAAATTCTAAACCAAACAACAATCACTTAGCATAGTTAGAAAACCATGTAAAAAGTCCTAAAATACAATGATTTAATCAACTTGGTGGATGAAATGAGTGGGAAAAGGAGGCTGAGAGGTGTATGGGAAGGTACAGGTTCAAGGCTCTACATACCCCCACTGTGAAGGTGTTGCATGTCCTCATGCAACCAAAACTTAGTTCTTTTCCTCAATCCATGTACTCTGATGCTTCTGCAAGAACATCCAGCCTTCTTCTCTTTCTCCTTGATGCCAAAATGGTCCTTGGTTTCTTGACTAGACACCTGAACTTCAAATTAATCAATGCCCTGCTCAGCTTCTTACACTTTTTCTTCAACTTTCTATTCTTCTTCTGCCACAGTCCTAAGTGAAGCATGGTATTGTCATGGACAATCTTGTCCACTTTACTTTGCTCTTTTAATGCTTCATTTTCTTGTTTAATGTGCCTGTTTAGGACTTCTAGATCAAACACTTCCTGTTTTAAAGATTGCACTTGTGCATCAAGTGGCAAGGTAGTGCTTGGTCCTGCAGCTGATTGTTCCAAGGACTCTAAGTAGTTATATGCTTCTTGCTGGGTGGAATCTACCTCAGGTGTTTTTCTCGGCCTGAACTCAAATTCTGGTAAAGGAGGACTGTTTTCTCTTTCCAGCTGAAAAGGACTTTCCTCGCGTGGAGGACTTGCCTCAATGTCTTGCTGAGCTGGACCTTTTTCAGGTGTTCCTTCACCTAAATCAATAAAGTGTGATTGTTTTTCTTGGGTTACACTTTTCTTTCCTTTGAGCCTACTGCTCCTCCTCACATGTGGACTAGTGCTCTTTTTCTGTGCACTCTGTTTTTCTTTTTGTTTCTTTGCTGAGGCAGCAGCTTGAAGATGTGCTAACCTTTCTGCCAAAGTTTGAGATTCTTCTTCTACAGATGGTTCAGGGGATGGATATGTCTCTTGAATAGTTATCTTGCCTTTGTCCTTTTTCTGTTTCTTATTTCTAGCTCCCTCTTCTTCTTCCTCATGAACAGTTTCCTGAGTGTCTACTGTAGGAAGGTCCTGGGCTGTAACATTTCTTTCTTTCCTCCTACTTCTTTTTGGGATTTTTGGGAAACTGCTGGTAGAGGCTTCAGTCACTTCTTGGAAGTGATTTCTAATCAAAAACGTTTCCCAAGTATCGTTATTATTTTTCAATTGATCTTCAATGAGAATTCTGATGAGCCCGTGATGATAAAGGTGGGATTCAATATGGCCTACATGTTTCTGAACGGTAGAGCTCATTTTCTTCAGACTTGCTAACAGAAAGTAAGGTAAATTAAGGGCATGGCCTTCCATAAAATTCATCATAATCCTTGCATGATACATTTACATGGTGCCAAAATGACCCTCGCATGTAATAAACTTCTGAACAAGTAATAACAGCGCAGACCATTCCTCTTTGATTACATGCACAGGAATTCCTTTAGTAAATATAGAAGTTTCCATCCCTGGATTTTTGAGCATGACTTTCCATCCTTGATCATCCAGACCTCTGTTTTTAAACCATCTGTCTCCCTCTTGTGGTAAACTGGTTGCTGCTGCTATTGTGGCCTCTGTTATTGTAAATTTCAAGTCCCCTACCTCCACTATGTGTCCATTAAAGGACCGAGCAAAAGCTTTAGTGACTTCCTTATTATAACCTCTGAAATTTTGAATAAATTTCAGCCACTTTGCTTTCTTCAATAACTCCTTCGTCTGCGGATACCCCTCCAGGTATTTTGGGCCCTCAGGTTTAGCTCTGAGTAACTTTCCCATTCTCGTCTTTCAACCCTGGCTGAAAATTTTACTGTGTGTGGACGTTCAAGGGAAAAACGAGCTGATTACGGGATTTTAACGGCAAGTGGAATGGCCGTAATCGAAATGCAAAGCGTATGCAGTGACTGTAATCAGGGTTTAGAGCAAAGCTATGGAGGTTGCAGTGGAAATGGAGAGTAGAGAATGGTATGAGCACGAGGTAAACAACAGTCACGGGTTTAGCATCAAATGCATGCAGGAGTGGAGTGATAAATGGGCAGTATAACGGCTGAGTCCTTTCGAATCAGTTGGCTTACGCCACGTCTCAACGTTGGCTGCGGAAATTATGGTGGAGGAGAGCCATAGTACAGTAGGTCACTTCTTCCACGTACGGCCAATAAATGAAAGAGCATCCCCATTTCGAGTTTGAATTAATAGTGATTATGGGACCGTTAGAAAGGAATGAGGTGGATGGATTATCATCGTGGAAGAGGAGTGATATGGATCTTGCCGTATCAAATCATTGTATTTAGTGGAATTTCCATGATCTAATAACTATGCATACAATGACATTAAATTGTTATTTGGTAGAGATTTTGATCATACCTTTGGAAGTTTGCCATTTGTTGATTAAGGCTTCTGACCCATTATTGCTTTTTGATCTTGCAGATGCCTCATATCTTTGTTGCCTTTGATGATGATGATGCTAACCTTTGACTGTGATTTTTTTTTGAAAACAGAGTGTTGCTGGCTGTAGAGACAGAGTGATGCTGGCTGCGGAAATCATTTCGAGCTGCGGAAACTGGTGCTAGCTGCGAAAACAGTTCCCAGCTGCAGAAACTGAGACAACACCCCTTTAACTGCACAAATATAGTTAGAAAAAGAACTAACTGAATGAAATAGTCCTGAGAAGGACTTTTATTGATGGAATGGAATAAAATGGAAATGAAGTGGAGTGAAGTGGAATGGAGATGAAGATGAGATGGAGGTGAAGATGGAAATGACAAGTGAGGTGGAGTGAAGATGGAAAGGAAGAGAGATTTTTTTTTTTGGAAAATATAGAGTGTCAGGTGTCCCTGATTTTCACTCTACATTTTCTGTATAAGACTGCCAAACACAATGAGAGGAGTTTGAAACTCATCAATAGTCTTGACTCGAACTGCTCCATTGCTAAAGACTTCATCAATCTCATATGGTCCAAGCCAATGAGTCTGAAATTTTCCTTTGAAGTCTTTAAACTTGGAATCAAACAGTAACGCCCAATATCCCTTTTCAAACTTTCTCTCTTTGATATATCTGTCATGCCACTTAGTTCTTTGGTGCTGAACTAGATCAGTCCTTAAAATTGCATCTTGTCTTATTTCATCTAGCTCATTCAGCTGCTCCATTCTATGCTTTTGGGCTTCTGATAGATTCATCCCCAACTGAACTGCCATCTTGAAGGTCTTGACTTGAAACTCAATGGGGAGCAAGACTTCTTTCCCATAAACAAGTTCATAGGGAGAATGTCCTGTTGTGTTCCTCCATGTAGTTCTATAGGCCCATAAGGCTTCAGGAAGCCTTTCTGCCCAATCTCTTCTGTGGAGATGAACAGTTTTGGTGATGATGCTCTCAAGAACTTTGTTTGTGGATTCCACTTGACCGTTTGCTTGCGGATGGTATGGAGTAGATTTTCTGTGCTTGATTTTGTATTCTTCCATCATCTTCTCCATCAAATTAGATGTAAATTGACTTCCGTGATCTGTCACAATTTCTCTTGGGACACCAAAGCGAGTAAAAATATCCTCAAAAAGAAATTGAACAACTGAATTTTCAGTGGCAGAAGGCAATGCCTTGGCTTGTACCCATTTAGTAACATAATCAGTGCAAACCAATATATACTTCTTTTTTCTAGATGGTGGATTAATAGGTCCAATGAAATCTAAAGCCCATTTTTCAAAGGGTTCGATGAGTACCTGTGGCTGTAATGGCATTTCATTTGAAAGAGTTGGTCTCCCAATTCTTTGGCAGCTGTCACACCTTCTAACATATTGTTTTGCATCTTTGAAGAGAGAAGGCCAATAATATCCTAAAGAAAGGATTTTATAGGCAGTCATCTTGTCAGCAAAGTGTCCACCGCACGGTTCATCATGACATGCCTTAAGGATGTCAGGCATTTCATCTTCCCGAACACATCTTCTGATCACACAATCTAGCCCTGTTTTGAACAATTCATTAGAAATCCATGAATACTTTGAACTCTCCTGAATGATTTTCCTTTTCTCATTAGGAAATAAGTGTGGAGGTAGCTTCCCTGTAACCAAATAGTTAGCAATATCTGCATACCAAGGAGTTTTAGTAGTTACTGCAAACAAATATTCATCTGGAAACTTATCCTCTACAGGAGAATCTTCGTTAGTATTTTGGATTCTAGACAAGAAATCAGCTACTGTATTTTGTTTTCCTGGTCTATCTAACACAGTAATATTGAATTCTTGTAAAAGTAAAAGCCATCTTGTAACTCTGCCATTATTAACAGGTTTGTTCATGAGATATCTAATTGCAGAATGATCACTATGGACAAAAGTTTCATAGCCTATTATATAATGTCTAAACTTGTTGATTGCATGAACAACGGCTAAGAACTCTTTTTCAGTCACAGTATAATTTAACTCAGTGGGAGTCAAATTTTTACTGGTGTAGTAAATGGCATAAGGAACTAAATCCTTTTGACCCAACACAGCTCCTAGAGCTGTATCTGAAGCCTCTGTAGAAATATGGAAAGGAAGTTTCCAATTTGGCCCTCTCAAAATGGGTGCTTCAGATATTCTTGTTTTTAAAGTTTCAAATGCAGATTGACAGTCAGGATCCCAATTGAATTCACAGTCTTTTGTAAGTAATTTGAAGAGCGGAGATGCTATCTTGGTGAAGTTTTCAATAAATCTTCTATAATATCCAGTAAATCCAAGAAAACTTCTAACATCTTTTTGACAATTTGGAATAGGTAACTTGGAGATGACTTCAACTTTTGATCTATCAACTTTAATTCCATCTCCTGAAATATGATGTCCTAAAACAATCCCTTCAGTAAACATCATAAAACATTTTTCATGACTTAATGAAAGATTTGTTTCTTTACATCTTATAAGGACTTTTTCCAAATTTTCTAATGCCTCTTCAAATGAATTACCATAAATTGTAAAATCATCCATATAGACCTCTACACAATCATGAATTAGATCAGAAAAGATTCCTAGTACTGCCCTTTGAAATGTTGCGGGTGCATTACATAATCCAAAAGGAAGTACTCGGTAAGCAAAAGTTCCCCAAGGATAGGTAAATGTGGTCTTGTCCTGATCTTCAGGTGCTACGTGAATTTGATTATAACCTCTAAAACCATCCAAAAATGAGAAATACTTTTTGCCTGCTAAACTATCTAATACTTGATCAATAAAGGGTAAAGGAAAGTGATCCTTCAAAGTTGCTTTGTTCAATTCCCTGTAATCAATGCAAACCCTCCATTTACCATTCTTTTTAGGTACTATAACCAAAGGAGAAACCCACCGGCTATCTGAAATGGGGTAAATGAAGTTTACATTAAGTAACTTTTGGAGCTCTTCTTTAACTATCTCCCTAAGGTTTGGATTCATCCTTCTTTGAGGTTGTCTGATTGGTCTACTGTTTTCCTCAATATAGATGTGATGAATGCAAGTCTTAGGGTCAATACCTTTCATATCGGTATACTCCCATGCAAATGCAGTAGAATTTTTTTACAAGATTTTGGTTAGCTCTTCCTGTTGTGATTTTTCCAATTTTTTGTTGATATTCAATGTTTTTCCTGGAAAAATCTCAATGGCAGAACTACCAAATTCTTCCATAGAGAAAAGAGACATTTGTCTAGATGATAGACACTCAATGTCAGAATCCAACTGAAATTGTGTGTGGTCATATTCTGAAGATGGTTCAAAGTTTTCTAATGTGTTCAGAATTTGACTATCTTCACTAATCTCAGAAATGGTAAAGACAGGTTGTATAGTATCTTCATCATCAACCCACTCATTATCTCCTATTTCTGTAATTGCTTTTGCTGGAGGATACAGATTTAACTTCTTTGTCAAATTACCATCAGAAATATACATATCCCCAGACCTACAACTTATGAAAGCATCAACTGTGGCTAGCCAAGGTCTTCCTAAAATAAGAGGATGTCCTCCTAGATTACTCTTGGGAGTTAAAATCATGAAATCCACTGGATATTCCCAAGAGTCTAAGGAGACTGGAATGTCTTCTAATACACCATCTGGTTTAATAATTGATCGATCTGCAAGTTGCAATAAAGTAGGTGTAAAAAGAAGGTTAGGAAGTTTTAGCTGTTCCATAGTCTGTCTACTCATGATGTTGATAGCAGCCCCTAAATCAATCAAAGTATTTGGTATTTCTACCCCATTGATATGTGTTTTGACAATTGGACTACCGGGATCTACATATTTCTGCATAGTAATTTTTCCCATCATGATATCTGCAATTTTTCCTACCAGGTGGATCCTTCTGGTATCTCTTGGTTTCCTTCCTGGTCTTTTAAGACTCAACTCCTTTATTGTTTTTGCTAGAATAGGAATATCTTTAATGGCTTGTAACAAGGGAATCTTGATACAGACAATCTTCAATTCATCTAGAAAATTATAGTCAGGCAACCAAATTTGTTTTTCCACTCCTTTGTCAATTTGTAATCTTTCAGGAAAAGGAGGTGTGGATAAAGATGCAGGTTGCTCAACTATGGGAGTTGTGGGGGTTAATTCTTTTTATTTTTCTTTTTGAGTGTTTGGGTTTTGAAGAGATGCTTCAGAACCCTTATTGGCTTCAAGAGACTTTTCCTCAAAAATTCTTTGCTTTTGAGCATTTATAGAAGGTTTATCTAGGACTCTACCTGATCTGAGTTGTACTTCATTGAGAGGAACATTCATATAGGTAGGAAATTGTTGACCTTCCATCATGTAAGCATTTTGAGGGTTTTTATTATTGGGATTTGGCAATGGCTGAGAAGGAAGTTGATTTGACCTCTGTTGGAATGGAAGAAAGAGTTGAGAATTTGGATTCTGTTGAGAAGGTTGTTGTTTTTGTTGTTGTGGAAATGGCAATGATAGTTATGGATTTTGATTTGGAAGTTGTGGAGCTTGTTGGTTTTGAAAAGATGGAGGATATTGGTAAAATTGAGCAAATCTCCCATAAGTATTTTGCATACCTTGTACCCATGATTGAAAAGGATTTTGAGGTTGGGACCAAGGTTGTTGCCAACGATTCCAATTTGGTGGGGGTTGAAAATTCATAGAGTTGCTAAACCCTTGATTTTGTTGCCCCTGCCAAGGTCTCCTTGCAACAAAATAGAGAGATTCGATTGTATTTGGATCTTCTTGAAAGATAGCTTTGAGCCGAGGAATTGAAGGACAATCCTTGGTCTCATGATTCTCTGAACAAATTACACATGTTTCTACAACTTTTGCATCCAAGGGACATTCCCTTAGAGCATGTTTCTTCCTACACTTTGGGCAAAATATGGCCAAAGCCTCAGCTTTTGCTTTCTGCTTATTGTGAATCTTAAGGGTGTCTAGTTGCTCACTAAGACTCCCTAAGATATCAGTTTTGAATTCATCAAGGCGTCTGGAAAATAATCATATAAAGTACCTGACTGAGAATAAACTAAGTCGAGGTACTGAGCACGCGCGATAGCTTGCTCTTTAGTTACACAAGCTCCCATGGCAATGTCTCGCGCGATTGCAGGGACAAAGGAGGTTGTGAACCAATCAGTTAGGAGCTGATCAGGAATCCAGAATTTGATCAAGCGACGACGCCGTCTCCATTCATGTATATGAACGGATATATGCGTGGCTATGTCCTGTTTGAGAGACGTAAGGAGATGTGTCCTTGTCTCGTACCGAATGGGTAACTGAAAATGAGTTAGGAAAGCCATAGCCAACGAGTTGAAATCTTGAAATGTTCTGTGATTCAACTCAATATACCACTTAGCGGTTGAGCCGGTGAGAGTCCTTTGGAAGAGGCGGAGCTGGATGGAATCATCAAGCCACGAGTTGGATGAGCACCAAAGGTGATAGGTCATGACATGGGCTTGAGGGTCCTCGCCAACTTTGCCATCGAATTTCAGGGAATCACCGGGTATCTTAGTTGGAACTGGTGGCCAATATGGATTATGAAGAATGGGATCATTTTTCAATTTGGACACATCTGGCAGTTCCAATGTCGCTAAGAAAGGTAACTGAGGATTAAAGGACATTTGTGGCCGTGGAAGAGAGGTAGTACCAGGGTTCCAACCAGGTGGTGGTTGCCCCCATGGACTTTGTCCGGATGGGCCTGGCCCATAAGGGTTCTGCCCATAGGGATTTTGCCCATAAGGGTTCTGTCCATAAGGATTCTATCCATAAGCAGACAGCTGACCCTGGATCTGCCCCCCAGCACCCCATGGATTAGCAACTTGACTTGCAGGTGCAACATACTGTTGCTGATAATTCTGATAAGGGGTGACCTGCATTTGTTGATAATTTTGATAAGGGGTGAACTGAGTTTGCCCCTAGGGTTGCTGGTAACCATACGGTTGCTGAGCTCCATACTGAGCCTGGTAAGACGGCTACGCTTGGTAAGAAGGTTGGGATTGTAACCCACCTTGCATCTGATAACCAATTTGAGTTTGGGGCCTAGAAGGATGTCCTTGAACAGGTTGAGCTTGGACCATCTGGCCAGAAGGTTGTCCTGGTTGGGTTTGGGACGGACCCGTTTTCCCAGAAGGATGAGCTTGCTGGGTACTAGGTTGTCCTTGTGCAACCAAGGGTTGTCCTTGCGGAACAGATGGTTGAGCGAGCTGGACAGCCGGTTGACCTTGAGGTTGGCCAGCTTGTCCAGAAGGATGACTAGGCTGGGCAGTGGGTTAGCCCTGTTGTACGAAAGGCTGACCCCCTTGCCCAGAGGGGTGGCTAGGCTGGGCAGTGGGTTGGCCCTGCTGTACGTAAGGCTGCCCCCCTTGCCCAGAAGGGTACCCCTGTTGGACTGCCGATTGACCTTGTTGAATATAAGTTTGTCCTGCTTGTCTAGAGGGATAACCTTGTTGGACACCAGGTTGACCTTGTTGGATGTAAGGGTGTCTTGGTTGTCCAGACGGGTAACCTTGCTAGGTACAGGTTGCCCTGGATAACCAGAAGGTTGATTCATATAAGTAAAAGATGGACCACCAGCGGCTAAAGGTTGTCCCTGATAGGGTTGTCCTTGTGGGCCCCCAGGTTGTCCTGGGTAAGACTGGCCGTAATATTGCTGCCCTTGGGGGGTTTGCATATAAGACGGCTGGCCTTGGTTAGGCGGTCCCTGAAGCTGTGCAGGCATTGCTTGGCCCCCATGGAAAGTGGTGGCGTTCCAAGCAACGGATAATGGTACCGAGACCTCAACAATAGGTTGAGTAGGCAAGGGTCTGGAAAGATAAAGGAACTGACCAGTAGAATCGTAATAATAGAATGGACCTTGCGCATTCGGATCCTGAACAACTTGCCCATACTGATCATACGGCCCCCCTCCTGGAACAGGACCAGAAGAGGGTGGTGCACTTTGTGCAGGGTGAACAACTTTGGGTGTGTGTGCCGGCTGGCCGCTACTCACTTGACCGTGAGGGGGACCAACACCAGTATTCATCGCTGAAGACGCGGTAACAACACTAACAACTGGCATTGAATGTGCTACACAAACAGTTGGATTCGTTGGAACTGAAGTGACAGGTGTGCTGTGGACTTGTGAAACAAAAGATCCCGTAGTGGGAGTGATATGGAGGTCCCACATGGTACTCGAAGCGGGGATCTTGGCATTTATATTATCCCTCAATGACTTATAGCGCGAGGGTACCGGTGAAGTAGCCGGGATAGGGGTGTCGATATTCGACAAAACGGGTGTCTCACTCACTCTAGGAGATGTCTCATCCATGTGAGAGGTAGACATTGTAGACGAAACACCAGGGGGGGTAAAAGGAATATCGTCCTCTTCAGGCTCCCAGATGGGGTTCCAATGAATTTCGTAATCCTCATCGTCTGGGGCACGAGAGTTAATCGGTTGGATACTCGGGATAACAGGAAGAGTATCACTCACGACCGGTACCTCAGGAGCAACGGAAGACGGAGACCCTTGATCACTTGGAACGGGAGTCGATGGTTCAGCCAGGATGACAAACTTCAAACAAAACCTAAGGGAATCTAACGATAAAGGACCCTACTCAAACTAACGCACACAAGATCTAACCAGGTAATGTTAATCACGGCCAAATAAATTTTAAGACGCAAGGACACAACTTGACCTTTTCATGTTTTAAGAGTCGAGAAAAGGACAAAAATGTGACTCTAGTCGCCTTCGAATGTTTTGTGAACCCGAAGTGACAAACTGCTCAAGTGAGCCTTTTCTTTTAAGGAGTCCGAAAAGGATCAAAAGTGACTACTCTGGAGAGACTAGGCAAAGGGTTTACCAAACAAATCCGTAAAACTGCATGTACACCTTGGCAGTCATATGAAAACCAAGGACTTCCTGTATGGCAGTCAATCTTCCTGAATGCTGTGTTCGGTGCGTTACGGCTTGTAAGGCGGCAGACATGGCTTCCTGTGGATAAAGGAAGATAACCTACTGGGATCTCCCCTATATACGCGACGGTACGTGGGAGCTCAAGTCTGTGCTAGACCGCTATTGAGTCACAAAAGGAGGAATCACCCAACCGTAATGTGAAACACCAGTGACTAGGTTTAACGACGCCGGAGCACGTCTCTAGCCTAGAACTCTAAACAGTAAGCGGTATGTTCCAATGCGTTTTTAAGTTCATTCAGTTCATTTTATGGTTGATCTTTGATTAGGTTTCAATTTCCAGGTCCTACCGTATGTAATCTCTCACAATTCCCTAAATGCAAGCTATATGCCAAAGACTATCATTTCGTTCAATGAACACTAACTACGAGAGAGTTGAGAATTTTTCAATCAAACAAAATGACCACAAACAATCAAGAACCACTCTAATGCAGCTAATGGCAATAAACAAAACTTTTTCTTTTTCCAAGATCACTAATCAATGAAAAGCTCTAATTTCCATTAACTAATTCAACGCAAAAGAGACTTGTTCGTTTTCTTTTCAATGGCAAAGTGCACTAAACAAATTTTGAGAGATAATAACACCGAGTAAAAGAGACAAATTTCACTCAATGAGAACACAATCAAATCCCCAAAACACCAAAACAGTCCTTCAAACCAAGAAGAAAGCACAAAGACCTCTATGAGCTATGTGATCTAAGCCCAAACGAAGCCAAGCGAAACCCAAGCGAAAAAGAAGCAAATCACTTGAATAACAAGAAAAATCTTTGACAACTACTGAGCAAATGCAAACGAGTAATCACAAAGTTGACTGGATGATCAAAGAACCTAAGACTCCTACGGAAGGCTCGATACACAAGGCCACTAGATGCCCTAGGGTTAAAATGTGAAATCGATAGAAAGAGGCAAACACCCGAAGGATGGAGGTCTAAAACCAGTCAAACAAGGATCAAACACACTCCAGTAATTGAAAAAGATGTAGCAAGATAAAAATCCAAGCTCAGAGGGCTCGAAAACAAGCAAACTGGAAAAGTTGACAGGCCTGGCGTGACTGTCAGGCTGTAACTCACGCTTTTAAGGAATTGGTGCGGGTTGTCTTTGAGAAACATGCACTAACTGGTACGACTGTCAGACTAAAAAGCGCGCTAATCAAGCTTGCTAGGCCAAAAATAAAAACAAGAAGTCCACGGCTTGGTTAACAGTATCCAGGTAGACCAGGAAGCAAGAGACAGCAAGAAATCCAACCCAGAAAGCTATCTAAGCAATCAAACAAGAGAACGAAAGAGACAAGACTAACTCCCCAGTGGAGTCGCCAAATTGTTGTCGAGGTAAATCCTCTCTGCGGACAGAGATGATCCCTACTAGCCCAGACCGGGTTTGGCAACAATCAAACAATGCTATCACGCAAGTTCCTAATTGCAAATCAAAAGTGGATGATGAGAATCTACTTGGATTCCAATGCTAATATTCGTAGAAGAGACGTCACCCTCGTTCCTTTGCCTCGGCCGGTCACGATCCCCACGATCTCCGTGATTGGACACCTACACATGCAAAGAACAACACAAACACAAGCATAAAATCCAATAGATGCAATTATATATCAGTCAGAAAAGATATAACTCAACATCAATCATTACAAAGGATAATGAGAGTGGAACCATAATGATAGTCATCTACTATTGATAAATAACAAAGAAGAATACAACCATTGTTCTGACGTCAAATCCTCCTTTAGCTGGGTAGTCAGCTACACAAGTCTTGCAAAGCTTGTTGGGATGGGAAACAAGCCTCGCTCTCTTGGGTGACAAGAATCTCCTCACTTAGATTTGGCCTTATGGATACAAAGAAGGCTCTTGCAGCTTCAAACTCTTGAACTCCTCGTATTCCCTATCACTATGCTGGAACTAGCTTGCTCAAGGCATAGAGACAAGCTTTTATAGATAGAGAGGAAAGAGATAGGATCAACCACATTATTCATGGGACTGGCTTTATCACTTAGAAACTTCCATGAAAGGTGGCAAACCACTTCCCTTCTATGGAGATTCGAAGCCAAACCATCCTAAATCAACATAGGTTCAGTTGGTGAATGGGTTAAGGAGAACCTTCGGAAGCTTGTTGGTTGAAACATTTACTCAATTCGGTTGGCGCGAGTGCGACTCTGAGACAGAGCGCCAATAGCGCGCCCTATTTAGAGGATTTCCCTCATTGGTGCGGGCAGTAAACTGTGGACCCACGCTAATGCAAAAAGAGCTGTTTTCATGGGTATTCTGCAGGAGATGTCTTCAGGGCATATGAAGCTCATACTTAGAGGAATATGATGCAAGTGGTTTCAGGTCATGTCACTTTTCATAGGTCCCGGAATGAGTCCTCCAGTGTGCAGGTGAGGGGTAACAGGGACGGTGACAAATGGTGACAAATTGCTGTGTAACAATAGGCTTATGCTGTATTCAAAGCAATTAAGCACTTTAGACCCTTCCTTCCCAAAACTCATATCAAAATAATACTACCATTTCCAGCAGTAATAAATCTTTTGATATAGAAAGATGTTGGTGAAAAGAGGCAAATTGGGTCACAGACCTGCAAGAATATGATGCTAAAATTAAACCAACAAATATTATAAACGGTCAAGGTTTTTGTAGGATGTTGGCAGGAGCATCGCACATATCAGAAACACAGTCTCCAGACAGTGAAGTACAAGTGTATGAGGTAAGCCTAAATGATACGGAATCAAGGTATGTTGATATCATGTTCTACTTAAAAAATGGATATTCTCCTCCACATTTGAATCATACAAAGAAAAGAGCCCTAAGGCTAAAAGCTAAACAATATCAAATTGTAAATGATGTACTCTTTAGGATGAATTATGATTCTATTCTCCTTAGATGCCTTGAGAAATCTGAAGCAGAAAAAGTATTACAGGAACTTCATGACGAACCAACAGGCAGACACTACGCAGGAGATGCAACAGTGCATAAAACCCTGCGCGCAGGCTACTACTAGCCAACTTTATTTAAAGATGCACATAGCTATGTAAGGAGTTGTCAGATTTGCCAGACTATTGTCAGAAGACAAAAGAAACCATCGTTGCCATTATAGCCGATGAACATCGATCAACCATTTGAACAATGGGGATTAGATATAATAGGTGAGATCATTAGTTATTCTTCTAAACAGCATAAATACATCCTTACATCTACCGACTACTTTACCAAAAGGGTAGGAGAAGTTCCACTCAAGACAGCCAACTCTGAGAGTATCATCAAATTTATAGATCAATTCATAATCACCAGGTTTGGCTTACCTTCTTATTTAATGTTTGATAATGCATCATATTTCTCAGGTAATGCTATGACAGATTTTTCTCTCAAAATAGGTTTTAAGCTCAAATATTCTGCTAATTATTATCCGCAAGGGAAAGGGTTGGCTGAATCAACAAACAAAAACCTTAGTAGAATCATCAAATGGACTATTGATCAAAATCATAGAAACTAGCATAAGTCTTATATATGCTCTTTGGGAAAATCGAATAACTCAGAAAACCTCCATTGGAACTTCTCCTTTTAATTTAGTTTATGGGAAAGAAGTGGTCTTACCGATAAATCTAGCTATTCCTTCTTTAGCCTTAGTTCAATTCATTAAAGAAACCCCCTCCTCATCCTTGTAATTAAGACAATTGCAGATCCTTAAGCTTGAAGAGGAATGAGAAAAGGCCAAAATTACCCATGTGCATCATCAACAATTACTAAAAGCTTCTTTTGATTCAAACTCGGTGTCTAGAAAAGATTTTCAACTTGGAGACTTAGGATTAAAATGAGATAAAGCCCATGAAGAGAAAGGAAAGCATACTAAATTCCAACGGATGTGGCTTGGACCATTCCAGGTTGTCAAACTCATCTGTCCATTAACTTTCGTGTTACAAGATTTAGCAAGAAAAAGAGAGTCTTTACCTGTTAATGGACAGATCCTAAAGAAATATTTCCCATAGAAGATGATCTCTTCTATTTTCTATAAATTATAGTTTTTAGTTAAGTTTTCTTTTGATAATAAAATAGGTTGAGAATGTTCACTTTTGATTTCCACGAAAAGAATAGTGTCTCATGTCAATTTTCTTTTTTCGCTTGTATAAGTTGGAGTGGTTACAAAAATTAATCTCCATTTTTGAAACATAGGGTCAAGTGCTATCATTCTGAAAATTTTAACTATTCTTTTGTTTCAACTATACAAGTTTTGGTTAGAATCAACCTTAGGAAGAAGTTTTCCTTATATCAGTCATAAAAGGTATCAATAACAAAACAAAGATGCTCTGCAGAAAAGCTATTTTTTAAAACTCTACAATTGTCATCTAGAAGAATTCTTATGGAACCAATGACTTCTCCCCCACTCAAGAAAATTGTGAGATTCAAAGAGTAATCCAACTATGCACTTTAAACTTAAAGAATAAGAGGTCTCATCACGAGCCGGCTTATCATGATCATAAATATTATAAATAACTGACATTACCATACTGCATATCAAAACAGGGTAATGGCTCAAGATTATTTCAGTCAAAAGACAAGGGGTCTCATCACGAGCCAACTTGTTCAGTTAAGTTATAAATCAAGTGAATGGCACTGTCAATGTTTGCCACCAAACCAAGACATTGTTCTTTAAGTATTAAAAGAGAAATAAGAAAAGGAAAAAAGCAATGAGTGTATATGAGGGTTTATCTTTAAAAATTGCATGTTTCTCAAGCGGGACACTGGATCGTTGCTGGGTAACAGGTAACCCTGTCAAGGCTATGAATGCCTGCTAGCAGCAAAGGCTCTACCTAGGACAAATGAGTACACCTAAACTGATCTAAAGATATGTTTTTGTTTTTATCTTTACAACCAAGTAATGACTGATGTGAGTAAAATGAATAACTCTGGGAAGAAGATAATCATAATAAATATAGTTAGAACAAGATGTTGTTATTAATAAATAGCACTATTTACCTTATATTTCTACAATGAAGTTTCATTTTAAAAACCATTTCTATTTTAGAAGTTTTAGAAAATTCAAAAAACCATCAGAGATAACTGGTTCTTCCAAGTGAATCGCCAATTGTTGTGACTATCAACAACCCCCCTTTTTATTAGTGTTAGTAATAACATTAATAAATGGGGACCCTTCCAAAAAATCAAATCTTAGCATTTAATGTTGCCTTTTTGTTTTTAGAATAAAACAAGGTGTCAAAGTGGAACTTGCTAAAACATGGAAATTTACCTTTTCATACTCCAAGCACATAAAACTTCACAAACTATGAGTTTCCTATAAAAAGCGCTACATGACCATAAGGCCTAAGAATAGCTTTATAATGGAAAGTCTTGAATATTTAAGTAAACCATGAAAAACCCACTTTAGAAAAGATTATTCTCGCATCGCAAAAGGTTACAGCGAGCATTCCTTATAAAAGTTACTCCTTGAAAATGTGATCTGCGAGAATGCGAGATCATGAAGCTTACAACCTCATCGCATCGCAAATTCCAATACCGTGGTGCTACTTTATGTAACATAATCAAATATCGCAAAATGCAATAGCACCTCGCAAATTGCATATTGCAGCAGCTCATGTAGCAGTGGTTTTTAAACGAAAACAGATTTGCGATATAGTGATCTGTGATATTGCGAAGTAAATCACAAAATCACTTTTATCAGAATTTGAAAGGCTCAAGGTTCTAGAAGAGTACTTTCCGGCGTTCGATGCAAAGTTACGAACATTAAAATTTAGCATAACGGTCCATTAGTGGTCATTTATTAAAAACAATTAGGATCAGTGTAAAGGACTATTTGACACAAGTTGATATTTTTTGATGTGATTCAGAATTAAAGACCTCCCGTCACCTTATTTTCGTCCTTCTATTGATTATTCCTATCTTAAATATCATCTTTATCATATTTTTTCTCTCTCCTTACAACTTTCAGGAAGAACACACAAAGCGTAATACACGAAGAAATAGGGAAGAAAGGAAAGGCTCCCAAGAAGACAGAAATGACCCCATTATTCATAGACACTACCTGTAGTCGGGACACAGGAATATCTACGTGGGAAGTTATGTATCTGTTGTTAGAGGACGAATAGTTAAGAATTATGGAAGTTATAGTTACAGTAGATGGACGCGGCTCTTCTGAAGCATCCCTAACTGAACTTGCATGCTCGTTTCTACACCGCATTGCGTTGAGGCCAAAGATACTCCCCTACACCAACATGGTGAAATGGATTATAGATGACGCAGACATATCTGACAGAGAGTTCAAGATGGCCAGCTAGGAAGTCATGGGATCATTTACTCCAAACAATTTTAGGCGTATGTACCACTTACCAAAACCCCAGGCCAGCTACAACAAGCAATTTGTCGAGAAGTTCACCAAGGAGAATGAAGATTTGGAAAAATGCACAAAGTACTGGTCAAACAATGAGGAAAGACTAAAAATGGATAAAAACGGTGTGTACGCCACTGGCTCTCTTTGTTCTTCTTACTGTTTTTCCGCTGCAATGTTATGTAGACTGTTTGGGAAACCAAACATCAACAATTTTCATCAAAATGGTTACCTATAGTGGATGCGGCTACCAATGCCACAATAATGAATTGGATCCAATTCCTTCAAATAATTTAGTCGTTGCAATTTTAGAATACAGAAGAAAGAGAATCATTGCTTCGAGGGTTTACCCTCCATTATTTCTGATTGCCTATGTTATGGATGCTATTTGTTTTGTTTCTGATTTTCCTATTATGGGATGGAAGTGGACGGTACAAAATCCCCTTCCCATTCAGATTTATCACAAAGTCATGTGGGAATCACGTTTTGTGCTACATTTCTTCAAAATTTGTTGCAGAGTTATACTCCCAATCCATAAAAAGATCTACAACAAAGATGTCCCAAGATTTTCCCAAGAAACTGAGGTGGATATTCTCTCCGTGGCAACGTGGTTTGGGGAAGAATTGTCCACGTATATCAGAGTGTTTGGCAGCACTGCTTCACCCCATGTGATACCTTATTACGTCCCAAACAAACTGATGGCTAGGGAGATAGCCTATCAGACCTGTGGCATGGGGGAATGAGCAAGGTACTAAAAGATTCCAAGAAGGCCATTTGGCCCCAATTTCCTGTAATATGTAGAGCATTTGCATTGCATGACTTAGGTCATGCTTTCAAAGAAGTTGATAATGTATTATGTTTACAACTACCAAAGTTCCCGGGGAGGCAATATGATCCCTTTGGTGTTGTAAGTAAGTTTACTACAATGGTTAAAATAAAAGTATTTTCAAATGAGAAAGATGTCTTTGATGATGTTTCCTATCGAAAAACACCTTCAAAGAGGTTCAACATACATCAAGAATTCTTTTTGACCACGAATTCTTTTTGACTAAGAAAATTTCCAAAATTTTGACAATTACAGAAAACAGAGGTTATCTAAGGTCCCATTGGACCAATTACTCATCGAACCAATAAGAGAACCTACTCCCGGCATTAGCATAAGTGAGGATTCAAAAGAGAAGTCCCAAACAAGTGCTAAAAAGGAATTAGCTAAAATGTCTGGTGATCAATCCAAGAGTGAACATAGTAGAAGCGAGGGGTCAATAAAAGACATACCTCAATCTACAGTAAAGCCTGATCAGCAGGCTTTGTCCCCAAAACAAGCTACAATTCCCGCTACTCTTACAAAGCAAATAAAGCCACTCGTGATTGATCTAGCAGGGGAATGGGAAAATTTTAATAAGATAATTAACACAGAAGAACATAGCGCAGAGCCACTAACAAATCCAAAAGAGACAACTATAGACATGGTAATAGAAAGGGCTATCAACACTTAGGAAGCGGAGCACATTCCTATCGATCCCTCATCTGAGATTGTACTAAGAATAGAGGAAATTCCTCCTCTAGATGTGTTTTATAGCCCTCAACATAAATCTATCGTCAGAAGGCAAAGAAAGAAATGAAAATTTGATTTTGTGCTCGCTCCTGAGGATGAACCTATGGATGTTCTTTGGAAAGACCCCTCTATATACCCATCGGCAAATCTCACTAGGCTCTCACAAGTAGCAGGTGCCTATGCTTCATCACCTATTGATAAGGTCGAAGAGGTTCAGTTGTTACTTAAAGAAAAAGAGGATAGGATTTTGTTTTTGGAACAACAGTTACAACAAGTCAACATCATTCAACAAGCAGAAACATAGTTGCCAAAACTTCAGCAAGACTTCCAACAAATGCAATTGGCACATCAAAGAAGTCTGGCTAGTAAAGAAGAACAGTTACAATGTATGATAAAGCTACATAAATACGATCCCAAAATTGGGGAGTTTATCACAGAGGCACATGCTCTCAATTCCCAGCTCTTGCAACAAAAAGAACTATTATGCCACAAGATTTCGCAATGAAATTCCCACTGCGAAATGAACGATAATATTACAAATCAAGTCGTAGAATTACAACTTGAATATGATTCAATTTTTAAGAAGGTCTGAGACTTCTTGAACTGGTAGAAACCCGCAGAAGGAAAAAGAGCAGACATGCCCCGAATTGATGAAACGCACAAGGAAATTTTATTCGTGAAATGGGATTCTTGGCTAAAGGAAGCAAAACAGGCAATGGAAGATGCAGAAGAAGCAGCGAATAGTGTCATTGAATGCATAAATGAAAATCTACACAAGGCAAATCCTGTGGCAAAAACAACCCCCAGCTTTCTTCCGAAAGCACAACAGCTGCAAGCAGTGTGGAAACAAGCAGCAGAGGAAAGGGTAGAGGTGATTAAATAGGTAAAGAGATTGAACTAGGAAGCATACTGGCAGTACCTAGTGAAATCACATAGCCAATGGAGGACCCTTAACTGCTTGATGACTTCTGCCGAGAAGATAGTGCTAGCTCTTATCAATGCCGTATTTGCAGAGCAGTTAAAAGCTGAAGTCAGCCATTCGACACTCTTAAAACCAATGCTGGATATTTGCGATCTAAAGAATTAGATGCAGGATTAGTCACAGATGTAGTTATTTTTGTTTTAGTTTATTTTTACTTAAAATGAGGCAGGTCGTTTAAACCTCCTCATCTATTTTTGTAATATTTATTTTAATATTTCATAGAATAGTATTTAAACCCCTCTCATGCATTTAGAGAGGGGTCCAGAGTTTTATCAAAAACAATTCTTCAGAATGTGCATTTCCCCCCCCACTGAGGAGGTTTTGATAAAATCAATGGAACGAGTTTTATTTTCTATCTCAGTTAATATCTGCTACTGAACTGCACTTTTGTACTCTTAGTGGATGTTAAGTGATTTGAAGAAATATCTATATTGTTGCAGCTCATGAGTAGGATGTATTACAAATGGTATTTTTATCTCCTAATACTTTTTACTTATGTGTCAAGCAATAAATCATTTTCAGTTATTTATATATGAAATTTTGAAATATTTGGTTATCATTATTGCACTTTTGTATGGTGATGACTTACTCTTTATGTTGAATATGTGAATGTTTCTTATGCGATATATTTCTCATAATTGTTTCGGCTAACTTCTTATACGAAACAATAATTTTTAAATGGATTCTGTTCTCATTTTGATTGAATGATCTTCATTATCAATCGCTTTTAGAAATTATTTTAGATTGCATCAGTAAACGTTACTCCCGGGATAGTTTTAGAATTAGATGTTTTCTTTGATTATGATAGATTGCATATAATAGTTAGAAGATAGATTAGATTTAGAAAAATTATTCACCCCATAAAACCCCAAAAAGAAAAGCATCATCCCATTAGCACACACATCATAAACAGATTGGGAAATTGGTCCCAACATCCCCAGTCGGAGCCACTATTCCAAACAAAAAAGGAGCTGCATTAAGGTCTGGACCGGGTGGTTATTCCCCTTATTGGAGACCTGATTTTTCGAGCCTTCAACAAAAGGGTATTTTTCTGTTCATGATTTTTCCAGCTGGGAAAAGATTACTTTCACTCTATTAAAGAAGCCCCCCATGTCAAGGACTGGTGGGAAACCTACTGCGAGCAGAAGGATGAAAGTACGGGCTCAGTGTTTTCAGCCGCACCCACTTGGAATTCATTATGGGATGCCATCAAGGAGTAGTACTACCCTGTCAAAAGCTATGAGGATAAATACATAAAGTGCACCACATTGCGGTAGGAGAGGGACCAAGATGTGCTGGAGTTCACAAATACTTTTCATACCCTTCACACAAGGTTGGGTTTCAAGGATTCTGAGCTGCATTTGGTACTCAAATACCACGGTTTCCTACTCAGGTACATCCAGGATGAGATGGAGTTCCTAAGCATATCCTCACTCAGCATGGTATACCGATATGCTGTCAAGATCAAGCAGAGGTTTAAACAAAAGAAGCGAGACTTCGAATCTGCGAATTCGAAGAAAAACGTACAAAGCCAAGGTGGGGTGTCCTAAGGCAACCTATCAACACTACAATAAAAGAACAACACCACGAAGTCAAAGGACACATGAAAGTGGTGTGAGTTCCATAAGAGCCCCACCCATAACATAAGTGAGTGTCAAACCAAGCAATCGTTGTTGGCCGAGTTGAATGCTTCAGAATCAGATGCATATTCCGACCCGTAGTCAAAACCTGAAGAGGGGAAGGACAAAGGGAAGGAAATCATTGATGTGGAGCCCAGCGCCACTATTTCCACTCCCAAGGTCCAGAAGAATGAGCCCAAAGATCCAGAGGAGGGGGAGCATCTTTTCCACTCACAAATGTAGGTGAAGGGTTCGCTGCTGCAATTCATTGTTGACAGTGGTAGCCAAAACAGCCTCATTTCAGCAGAGGTTGTGAAGCATCAGGTGGCTTCACCAAGGACGAGATCTCTGAGTCCACCAACAGTGTTGCCTTCCCTATAGTATCAAGCCCTTCACAGATGAGATATTGTGTGATGTTGCACCGCTTGATGTTTGTGATGTATTATTCAGCCAACCATACTTGTGGGGTGGCATCATGTGTATGAGTCAAGGCCTCGCACTGTTATTATTTTTGTGTGTCATACATTATACGGGGTACCGGAGGTAGCACCACCTACCGCCACTTCTTTGATCTCTGCTAAGAAAGGCAGTAAAATCATCTCCCAGACTAGGAAATTTATTTTCTATCTAGTTCGCTCCCAAAGTAAGGGGAAGATCATCACCACATCCATGACCCTTGTGAAGGGTTCCTCCATGCAGCATGTTATCACTCAGCTTTTTCCCAAAAGTTGTAAGAAAGGAAATACGGCCGAGGTAACCATAGACCAATCTTTTAGATACAGATTCTAGCCAATCTGCATCTAGAGAGGGCTCTCTCTTTATGATTTAGCTTTGTCTTGAAATGTGTTAGGCTATTTATGAAGTTCAAGGGTTTTGTTTTGGGTTTGGATGGTGAGATTCACTAGAACAGTGAGGCAAGCTGAATAGTTTAATCCATTGGGCATGATGGAGTCGAAGAAGGTAGCTTTCTGGATTAGGTTTCTTAACAGAAGATGGTATCACAGAGAAAGGTAGTCAAACATGGAACAAATATAGGCTGGAATCGGATGGAATGAACTCAAACAGGTGAAGGGCAGTTAAGAATCCTTCAACATATTGAAAGAGGGAAAATGGATGATTACTGTAAAGGAGCAGTTAAGAATTCCTTACCAAATAGTCAATATGCGAGAATCAGTAAACAGGAGCAATTAAGAATTCATTGTTAAACAAATTCTGAAGAAAACAAAAAGAATAATAAAGACTGAAAACATAGTGTGGTTTAAGCAAATTCTGAATTAGTCCTTTTCTTTACCATTCATATTATGAAACACAGATGATATAGCAAACAAGAAAATAGTAAAACATGAGATATAGGGGACTTATTGATTCGGAGTTTGATTCAAGAATTTTGTGACAAGTCTTCTGCATCAATTCCTCATCTAGTAGGTCAGACAACAGATTGTTCCAATAGCTTTTTTATTCCAAAAACTAAATATTACATCGAAATCTAGGAATGCCCACCAACCCCAAATACTTTGTTTGGGGGGTTATTTATACAAAATATCTTTACAAAATATCTGATGGAGATAATATCTAGTGATGACTAATCCCTTTTTTACAAAAGATAGAGACAAACAGTCTTGAAAATAGGCAAAAGATAAATTGATGTCGTGCTGGCTGCTGTGTCTTTGTCGGATGTGCTAGATGCAGGCTCTGCAAGTTGGTTTACAGCTGTCTTCCACTGATACTCTGTGTTGGCTGCTCTGTCTTTGTCGGATATTCTTCAATCCTGTTTCAATACACTTTGACCCGTTTGATCCTTGTTCATCTCTGTTTATCTTATCGTGGAAAAATAACCCAAAATTTACGTTTTACCCAAGAGAAATTTACAAAATCCCCAACATGTCTTCCCACCATTGTTGCTCTGGCAATTTATGCTTCTGAAGTTTCCTCAGGGTTTCATCAGTTTCTATATATCTGAAAAAATTAGGCTGGAGCTGAAACAGATGTTTTACCTCATGCTCAATATAAAATAAGTTCTCTAAGTTATCATAGAGAACTTGGCCTGTGGGGAGTGCTTTTACTCCTGAAGCACTTGTTGATGAACTAACTTGATCTGCAGCATATTTATTCAATTTGTGTACATAATCTATGTGCTTCATTAATCGATCATTATTTCCTAAAAGACTTGGTAGCCCTTTATCCTGCAAAACTGTAAACCTTTCCATGAAAGAATTAATTTCTACTTGCATATCCTGGAATCTTCTTTCCAAATTCTGCATTAAAGTTCTTTTGGTTAGAACTCTTTTGGTTTCCAAAATGGTTCCTGTCCTGTTTGGGATGACGAGTTGTTCCAGTTGCTCCCTATTTCTGTTATTCAAAAAATGTATGAGCTAGTTGGCTTGATCAGGCATTTGTCCTAATAAAGCTCTTGATTTTTGAATTTCTCCATGTGGTGCATTCACTAAGTCAATCTGCTCATAGATAACTTGGATGGATGGCCAAGCATTATTTAGGGATTAATTGATGTTGGTCCAAAGAATTCCTTTGATTTCTGCCAGAGGCTTATCCATAGTGCGATCCTTCTCTAATGTTCTCACTTTATTCTTTAATGCTTTAACCTCTCTTATTTTCTCTGCAACATTTATCTTGGATTTGTCATAATTCCTTTCTACTTTTGCCAAATTTTCCTTTACTTGTTTCATCTCTGACACTTGGAGTCTCAATTCTTCCATGGCTTTTATCAATTCTTCTGTGCTCATATTAGTATTACTGCCTGGTGCTGTTTTTGTTGTTTCTGTACCTATAATTACTTCTGTTATGGCTGCTGGGACATTTGAAGCTGATGATGTTCCCTGTGTGGATGGGACTGCAGTTGAGACTATGGGGATTACCTCAGGTGGCTGGGAGGTCGACTCTCCCTGTTTCTCTTTTAATGCTTTTTCCAGTGCCTTCTCTGTATCAGTTAATCTTTCATTAAGTTTCATGAGCATGTCCATCATCTCTTCTTCTTATTTCTGCTGTACAACTTCTGCAGTCTGTGGATGCATGGAAGGAGGTAGTTTCAGCTGTTTCCTTAGGGCAGCAATGTCTTCTTCTTTCTTCTTCATAAGTGCCTTTATTCCTTTAACATCTTTTGGATCATGTCCCAATTCAATGATGATTTCTTCTAAAGATTTGATCTTGTTTTCCTTGGCCAGAGAAGAGGCTTTCTCCAAATGTAGTTGAGCAGAGGTATTTTCCAAGGAGTTCTGTAACTGACGGGACAACATTGCTTTGTCAGCCAGTCTAGAATAAACCATTTCTCCAGTCTGTTTGTGAAGTTCAATCTGGTCCAATGGATGAATGTCTTTGGCTCGAACCTCCAATTTTGTTCTGATGTAATCTGCTGCTGACTGGGGTTGTTGTACCTTTGGCTTAAAATAACTCATTAACATTTTGCCTTCTTTAATGTCATAGGGAGACATTAACCTTTGCTGGTTTCAGGGGGCCATCTTCAAGTATTGATTGTACATTTGAATCCCCACGGGATCATTTTTAGCCTTAATTTCTATGAAAGTTCGTTTAATTTCTGAGGACTGTTTTCTTTGTGGCCTGGTGGACGACACCTCTACACTGTGCTGCCTTTCTAGCTCCTGCCTATGGGAGCTAGTTGATGTTTCTATCATTGGGGAATTCTGCTGGCTGACTACCCTTTCTCTTCTTAAACTATTAGTAGTTTCTTCAATGATTTCCTTTTCTAAAAGAGGATTCAGGCTTTTTCTTTTTTCTCCTGGTTGTTCTGCAGTTCCACTGATATGTTTGGTGGTTTCTCTATCTCTCTTCCTGTTTCTTTCCTCATTTAGAGGAGTCTACAATGCTGGGATTTCTGCCGCTTTAGTTTGGGCTGGAGGAATTTGTACTTGCCCCTGTTCTTTGGACACCCCTGGCTGATCAGTCACTATTGGCTGCTCTGTAGTTTCCACTTCTTTTCCCTTGGAAGTCCTTGTAACTGGTATGTTGGTTTCCTGTGCAGGTTGTTGAGAAGTTCAAACAGAGGATGTACCAACTTCTGATTGTTGAGGCAGCTTGAATGATACCTGTCCAAAAGAGTCCAGGTCAAGGGTTTTTTCAAGATTTTTCATAGCCTTTTCCATCTTTTCTTGCTCACTAATTTCTTGTAATAATGTCCCTTCTACCCATTCATCCTGATTAGCAAATTGTTCAATTTCAGGGATATTATGATGTATATAAACTGACAGCCTATTTCTTACCCTTCTGTTACTTATGAAACTATTTGGATCATATGGCACCCACCGAAAACTCTTCTTCAATCTAAGGTGGTCCTCTAAGATCTTTTCAGCTTCTTTCCACGCATCCCTAGAATGGATAACATAAGGGCCTAACTGGTTTTTGATTCTTAGTTGGGCCTTCTTCTTTACATTACAAAAATGGGTCAAGTCTGCATTGATGATATGTCTAAAATATTCTAGTGCAAATAATCTCATGGGCACATATTTAGGCAACTTGAAAGGGAAAAGTTCACATCCATACACTCTGATCTCTGTGTAATTTTGGTATAGGTACCAGTCACCTATCCTGTACTATTTAGAAAGCTGCAAATTTTCTTCATATCACCAGTGATCCTAGGAGGGGAAGCTCCTATCAGCAGAGTGGATGCTGGATGCACAAACTAGTCAATGAACTCGTTATAAGTATAAGGGCACTTATAGATATTATGGAATACTGAGCTCCAACATATCACAGACCTTTGATTCCCCTTTGAGTCCAATTTTCTGATGGGGAAAGGAAAGTTGTCTGGCTGATGATATAACAAAAGATGGTATATGAAAGATGTATATTTAAACACTCCTTCCCTATCCAAATTCATGAATTGAGCATGGAGTAAATATTGATAGTAAAACTAAGGTGATCTCATCAACATATTCACTTGTTTTAAATCCCATGACCAGGGATATCATGTCAACAATGCGTCTGCCAGTGTTAGTAAAGACAACGTGCAGATAAGGAGGTGGGCCTTTTGGTTGGAACCCTGGTAGCATGAAAGTCTGAGCAATATGGCTTATATCTTATGTGGACAATTGAGATGCTTTTTCAAGTATATATCCCATGGAGAGAGGAACAAGGGGATGAGTGGGATGGAACTGTAACATTTCATTAATAGAGTCAGCAGTTATGGGAAAAATAACAGTTTGGGATGAGGACATAACTGCTCTTTGGACAGGGTCATAATTGGCACAACATTGATGAATGAGGTATGGGAAGACATGGATTGAGGGGAGGAAATACATGGGAATGTTAGATTCCCATAGTCCAAAAATATCATACTTGTTCAGATAACTGTTTCTGATTTGGCAAAAGGTTTTTAAGTGATTATAATCAGTGGTTTAGTCCTTTATCTGAAAATCTTTATCTGCAAGAGGCAAATAATCTAAGTCTTTGTGGGGAGCATTGATGGGTGCAATGCTTAGAGTTGCAGGGGTTTCCATGTTTGGTTCTTGTGTTTTCAAACTGGAATTTGGGATTTTTGTGGAAAATTGGACAAACCAGCAGATTTAGGAGTCTTTTTATGAACTAAAACAACTGTTTTCAACTTGAATTTGGCTTTCTCAGGTAGAATTTTCAGTGGAAAAGTGAGACTGCATGTTTGCAGGGCATAAACGGCTAAATACCTGGATAACGGAGGTAAACTGTGTATTTGTAGGTCGAATGGCGGACTGCAAAGCATGGCGCTGGAGTTTCTTGGCCGGGTGATGAGCTAACTGCTCGAACAACTAACTGGATGTATTTTGCATGGAGCACAATTTGCAGAGAATCAGGGTGAAAATGACATTTTATCATTAATTTAATGAAAATTGATTTGGCGGGTATTTTTTGGCATTTATTGAGTGGATGACGTCAACATGACGTCAGGAGGGTACAAGATAGATGATGTGGCAGTACAGATGGTGACATGGCAGGTGACATCATCAAGGGACGATGTGGGAGGATGATGTCAGCGAAGGGTCAGCAGGAGGGCGGTAAGTTGTTTTTCCCACACCGCTTTTGGGCAAGGCAGGTTTTGGGCAGAGGGGCTGCGAGCAGCGCGAGAGTGTGACGGTGGACCGCAGGAGTGTGATGTGTGTCCACTGTACGGGAGCGAAACTGCCAGTTTCCCGGGCATTAACTTTCAGCGATGGAGGGGGGTGCGATATAGATCTCGGCCATTGGATATGGGGTCGTTGATCTAACGGTTGGCAGTCAATGGAGGTGAAGGGGGTTTAATGCGCGGGGGCCCAATATAATATATAATGGTTTTAATGTTTTTGGGTGCAATATCATTGGTTCGGGGTTTGGTTATAATTAACCCGGATGGTTAATTATTCCATGATTTATGCGGCGGAAAGGGTTCATAATAAGCTCCAATTGAACTTATTAATCCCTGACAAAAACAGTGCTATGGTTATAGTAAACCTGGGCGGGATATTTAACATTTTGAGGATTATATTATAAATACATAATACAGGAAGGGGTTTATTTACAAGGGATTTAATATAATAAATGTTAATTTGTTAATATGAAACTTTTGGAAGTGAATGCGCGCTAAGCATAATGCTACAAAACTTAGGCAAAAGGGGAAAAACAGAGATTTATACAAGAAATGAGACCATTTCCCTAAGTAAGAATGGGGTTTTACTTAGGCATCTGATGAAAAAAGGGAATGAGTGTCTTTAAGGATATTAAGCAGATCTTAATACCTTTGGGAAATTAGTAGATGATTTGGGGAAAAGATGGAGGGGAGTTAGTCATGCTTTTCTTGAGCTGTATCCAGACATTTGCAATGGTACTTGTGATAACAGTAAGATGAACATCCTGAGAGACAAAATCATTCACAAGTATGCTTCTGCAACACCAGTCTACCTACCCAGCTTACTTGGCCTAACATTTTTTCTTCTTTGCTTTGGGTGCACTTAGACTGGCAAACCCTTTTCAACTTATCTTTTCTTTGCATTGTAAGCCTATCTAAATCTGCACTTATTTCTTCCAGGGCTTAGATTAAACTGTTGAGCTCTTTTTCTTCTCTACCTATCTACTTATCTGCCAAGTTTAAACAATTTGCACAGATCTTTATTCTCTATCTCTAAAACATGAAATTCAAACATGAACTGACCAAGATTAAGCTATTTGGCCATTCATCAATTGTGGTAAAAAGTTCAACAAGCTATACATGATGCTTTATTTACAGAAAATGAAATAATAGTGGCATTTGGACTTGCACACTTTCCTGGTCCTTTTTATTTGGGGTTCATTTCGTTTCATTTTTTCCTTTGACTATTTATTTTTTTTACCCTTTGATTTTTCTTTTAGGGTATACCCTCTTTACATTTTTTAAATTTTTTGATTTTTTGAAAATATGGAAAACCTTTGCAACAAGAAAATGTATGAACATATTGCAGAGCTAATCAAGTCAATCATGAAATATGACACCTATTGGTATAGGAGCATAACACTGGCTCCACTTGGGGATGGATTTTCCTGGTGGAAAGTCAAGCACAACAGGTCGGATGGCCTTCTCCATAACTTTGACTGTGCTCTGAAATCTCCTTTTGCTGGTTGCTTTATTCTATATATGACAGTTACACTTATGAGGCTCAGGGCTTTCTTTTTGGGCTTCACCTTTATCAAGAGGTTGGATCAAAGTAGTGTTTCAACATTTGACCATTGACTGGCCCTTCTTCTCTTTCTGAACCATCCAGGTTCTTCAAAAGGTAAGTATTGTTCCCTGTGAGGCCTGGATAATAAAAGGTCCCTTCCATAGGAAGTCGAACTTCCCATGTTTCATTTGTCTTCTCTCCTGGAATCCCATTTTAAAACTTTGTCCCCTAGGTAAAAATCTTCTGCCTTGGTCCTTTTATCAAATATCTTCTTGAGTTTTTCTTGTAACACTTGGGATCTTTCGTATACCTCTTCTCCGGTCTGCTCCAAATGGATGGTCTGATTTATTCTTCTTTGAATGTCATTGGGCTGCACCTAAACTTCTTGTAGTAATTTCATTACAGGGACCCCTATTGATGAAGGAAATACAACCTCCATCCCATAGACTAGTTCATAAGGACTAGTCCTAATGGATCTCTTGGTAGTTAATCTGTCTGCCCATAGTGCATTGGTAAGTTTCTTGTGCCAATTTTTCTTGTTCTCATCCAACACTTTCTTAATGATATTAATCAGGCTTTTATTGGAGGACTCAGCTAGACCATTACCTTGAGTGTAATAGGTTGTGGAATGGCCTAAGGTGATGTGGTACTTATGACATAAACTTATCATTTTATTGGATTTGAAAGCAGCAGCATTGTCAGTTATGATCTTTTTAGGACAGCCAAATCGAGACATTATGTTGGTTTGTAAGAATTCTATAATCATTGTATCATTGGCTTCTCTGGAAGGAATGGCTTCTATCCATTTGGTGAAATAATCTGTGGCAGTGAGGATCCATTTATGTTGGCCAGAAGATGGAGGATGGATTTCCCCAATGAAGTCCAAACCCCATTGTTGAAATGGTCTTTCAGTGGAAATTGGTCTAAGGGGTAGAGGTAAAACTTTCCTCTTGCCTTAAAAAATTTCACATTTGTGGCAAGCAGTGACAAACTTCTTGACATCAGCGAACAAGGTTGGCTAGTGAAATCCAGCCCTTAGGATTTTGTCTACAGCTGATTTCCAGTATAGGTGTCCATTGCAGTCCCCTGCATGAAATTCTTTAAGGATTTTGTCCACTTCTTCTTTTATTAAACAATTCAATAGAATACCTTCATGATTTTTCCAAAAAAGAGCATTATCTAAAATACAACATTTTGAAGCTTTCATTTTTAAAAACCTTTTCTTTTTTCTAGATAACCCTGGAGGAGCCTGCAGGTTTAATAATACATGAGTTATATCAGCATACCAAGGTGATTCTAAGAAGGCCTGGCTGATTCATGGAGTCGCCATCTCCTGTTCGTTATCCAGCTCATTGATGTCCAGGGCTTAAAAGTTTGTTTCAGTCATGATAGTCAATCCTTGTCCTTTTATAAGCTTTGTAGGTTTTATTTCAATATCATACTCCAATATATTGTCTATCCATTTGTCTCGTTTGCCTTCAATTCCCTCCTGAGTCAAGATATCTTTGACAACAACACTTGGTACATAAGCTATTACATGGGAGTAAAATATGTAGACTCTGAAGTATTTAATAGCTTTCACAAGTGCATAAGCCTATTTTTCCATGATTGGGTATTTTAGCGATGCATCTCTAAGTGCTTTACTAAAAAAGGCTATGGGTTTTTCACATCCTTGATCATCTTTTTGTAGTAAAACAACAGCAATAGTGTGTTCTGATGCAAATGAAAATATGATAAAGTCTCTATCAAACTTTGGGCTTGTAAGGACTGGTGTTCTGGTTAAGGCCATTTTAATTTCTTCAAATGCTTATTTAGCTTCTAATGTCCATTTAACCTTGGAATCGTTTTTCAACATATTGTTCATCAATCTAATTAATTCAGTCAAATTAGGTATGAATCTTCTTAAAAAGTTAATCTTTCCTAGGAAATCTTGAAGTTCTTTGACATTTCTGGGGTGGGGTATTTGTAGAATGGCTTCTATTCTATCAGGATCAATTGTGATGCCATCTTTGGAGATGATATGGCCTAACAGTTTGCCTTCCTCTAGACCAAACAACAACTTCTTAGGATTTAATGAAATACCATACTTTATGCATTTTAAAAACACTTGTCTCAAATGATCTAAATGTTGCTAATTTGATTTAGAAAACATAGTAAGATCATCTAGATATATGACCAGAAAATCATGAATTTCTTTTGCAAAAGCTATATCCATTGCTCGTTGGAAGGTTGCCCCTACATTCTTAAGTCCAAATGGAATTTTAACATATTTGAAAGTTCCCCATGGTGTTATAAAAGTAGTCTTTTCCTGGTCATCAGGATGGACTAGAATCTGGTTAAATCCTGAGAACCCATCCAAAAGTGAAATCCTAGAGGCACCTACTACCCTTTGTAAAATGTGGTCCATCTTAGGTAACAGGTAGTGGTATTTTAAATAAACCTTATTTACATTTCTTAAATCGACACACAATCTGATTTCTCCTGTTTTTTTCCTAATGGGTACTAAATTAGACACCCACTCTGAAAACCTGATAGGAGCAATTATTCCAGCTTCATACATTCGTTTGATTTCTTTTTCAATTAAGGGGAGTAGTACAAGGTTAATTCTTCCGAGATTTTGCTTGAATGGTTTTTAATTTTCCTTGAGGGGTATTGTATGTTGAATTATAGAGGTGTCATAATATTTCAGATCTTCATAGCTCCAGGCAAAAACATCCTGGAATTCTTTGATCAATTCAACATATTTAAGTTTTTGATCAGGAGGAAAAGTTTTAGATAATTTTATCATTTTCGGATTTTCTTCAGTTCCTATGTTACAGTCTTCAATGTCTGCTTTTGGAGGTTGCATTTTGGGTTTCTTTGGGATATCATTAAAATCAAAGAAATATTCCGAAGGAGTTAATCCCGTGGGCAAATAATTGTCTTTTAAATTAATAACTTCAGATTCTCCTCCGATAATCTCATCGATGTCTACTTCTTTCAGATCTTGCAAATTTTTATTAGTAAATTTTGTTAGGTGAAGTATTTGAGTTGAAAATTCTGTTGAAATGTCTGTTTCAATTTTATCTATTTAGTCAACCTCACTAACAGTGTCCGTGTCTATATTAGTGCTAGAAAACTCTTCTTCTAGGGTCAAGAATTTGTTAATCTGAATATCATTTTCAAACACTTGCCAGTTCTTTACATTATCGGGTATGGCTGGCCTGTGTCTAATCTCAGTTGTAAACTGATGATTGGGTTCAAATGGAAATTTACAAGTGCTAGCAAATGTTGCCAAACTGTGAGCATGCAAATTATGTTTTCTTGGAATTTTGGCAAGTTGTGTTTCCAGAAATGTATTAAGGATCTCAATCGCTACTCCTCTATAAGATCTTAATCTGGGATCATTTGTGAGGAAGTTCCCTTTCATCTGTTGAATGACTAAATCAGAGTCTCCCAAAACTGATACCCTGATTGCCCCTAAACTTTTGATCAATTTAAGTCCTAGCAACAGGGCTTCATATTCAGCCATATTATTGGTGCATCTAAAGTTTAATCTGTAAGCATGCCCTTCAGCATGATCATTTTCTAGATTGTGTACCCAAATCACTGCTCCTGCCCCTAATTTATTAACCAAACCATCAAATTCTAAGTACCATAGGATTTCATGTTCATGATTGGTATCAGGAGTTTCAGTAATCTGCTTGATAGGAAGATATGTTTCTTTAGTTTCATCTAGTTTCTCTCAAGTGTATGATATATCATTGTTTTCAAAAATTTCTTGAATTTGAACAATAGACTTTTCATTTATAATTTCTTCTTGTTAAAGTGCTAACACCTTGACATCATTTGGGAATTAATTTCAGCATTGTAGAGAATGAATGAGTCCATGTCAGAGTGCATGGAGTAGATGGGAAAATTATGGGGTTTCTCCTGACTACTTACCACATATTTCATTAAATTTTCTGGGTACAATCTCTTTGGTTGACCAAATACTGAAATAGTAGTGTAGGACATGTCCAACTGTAAATATCCTTAGAGCTTTTCACCCCAAGATCTAGACAACAACATGCCATATTTTGGTGGAATATTAGCTACCACTATGTCCATTAAAATGGTCTTGGTGGGGTATTGAACTAATGATACACATAAATCTTTGATCAATCCTAGACATCTGACCTGGCTTGAGTCAAAAGAGAATAAGTCTTTGTATGGCCTGGTAATATCTAGGTCCAACTTCTCCATTACAGATTTAGGCATTAAGTTATGAGAAGCACCAGAATCAAACATGGCATTATGAAGTATTTTATCATGTATGTTTAGACTCACATAGAAAGGAGGGACCCCTCCATCTACTAATTTTCCGTTTACCTTAGGGGCAAAAATTAATTCAGGCTGGTCATCAAAGAGATTTACTGAATCTTTGTTCACCGAAGTTGGAGTGATCTGCTAATTTGACCTCTGTAGACATCATGTTTAGCCAATTCTATCAATGGAATGGCTATCTTTAACTCACCTATTTCAGTCTCAAGATTGAAAGTTTTTTCAGTTTGAGTTTTTGTATTTTGGACAGTGAAATTCTCCTTTTTTGCTATATTTTCAGTGTTTTTCTCTTTTTTAGGAGTGGTGTTATGGGTTGAGGTTGCTTCCAAGTCAATTTCTGGAGATTCTTCCACATTTCCTTTGGGAAGAGTGGAAGTGGAAGGTTGTTTGTTAGGTTGTTGATTGTTTGATACATCTTCAACTATTGGATTATTTGGGTTAGGAGCTATTCTAAGAAGGGCTTGTACAGGTATGTTATTGATCTTAGCTTTGTTAGGTTGCTTGGTATCTTTCTATTTATTGGTTTCAGGGACATCTATTCTTCTGCTCCTCAGATTCTATTGCTTTTGGACTTCATAAATGGCTGTATCATATCCCTCCCTAAAATCAAATGATTCACTTGGTTGAGTTTGGAATTGTTTAAGAGTGTGAGCTTCTTGGTCTTCTTGGGTCAGGAAAACTTGTTGTTCATTATTGAGGCCCATTAAGTTTATTTGAGTTTCTTCTGTTGGTTGATCAGAAGTTGAGGCTTCAACATAATTTTCCTGGAATTAGGGCCTAATGTTTTGGTCAGGCCCAGTCTTTCCAATATTAGGGTTTTGGTTTTTTCTGAAATTTGGATTTCTCCCAATATTGCTAGGTTGACCATCCCAAGGGGATTTCCTCTCAATTGTTTCTACTCTATCACCAAGTCTATCCATTCCTTTAATAATAGTGTCTAATTTATGTTCAAAGGCAGAGGGTTCTTCTTTGATAGATATCCTCCTTTCAGCTCTAGCTCAAGCTCATTTAGAAATCAGGTTGGCCTCAACGCTGACAGCTATTCTCTGCATCTCTTGTAAGTCTCGAGGAGCTCTTTCCCTAAGTTGGTATGCCATATCTGAATCGAATGCATCAGGGAATTTGATCAAGGCCAAATCTGGAGGAGGTCTAAGATTTTGAGGAATAGCATTGTAGACATTATTGAATCTGGTACAGTAATCTTGGACAGTTTCTTGGGTACCTCTCTTTAAGCCTTCATATTCTGATAAAATGTGGAGAGGATCTTTCTTCTTTTCCCATCTGTTCAAGAAGGTCTGATAAAGAGCTTGTGGGTCATTGATAGTGTTTGCAGGGAGTGCTCTAAACCATGTTCTAACATCTCCAGTTAAACTTTGAACAAATACTTTCATTCTAACATCATCATCATCAATCTCATAATTTTCAAAATAGTTGGTCATTTTCTTGGTATGTTGTTGAGCTGTGTAAGTGCCAGTACCGTCAAAATAGGTGATTTTTCTTTGATAATCTTGGGGCATAGCCCCTGGATTGGCAGGTAAGTTTAGAGGAGCATACCTGTTTGCCATGGTAGCAGGGATAAGTGTGACAGCTAGAAGAGCAGGGATAACAGTGGAAATGTATGTTGTAGATGGAGGAGTGGGAAGGATGGTTTGAGGTGCTGATGGAGAACTTGGAGAAGCTGCAGTAATCACAGAAAGGTTTGGTGTTTTCCCAGAGGTAAGCTCAGATTGGATAGGGTTCTGCAAATGTTTTTCAAGGTGTGAACTAGCAGAATTTTCTTGGCTCTCTTGGCTTCTAAGGATCCTAGGAATCAGATTAGGATTTTCAAAGACAAGTGGGGGATTAGGATCCGGATTTGATCTAGTGTAACAGATCTTTTTTGGAGCCAGTTTCTAGGTGTATTTTTGGTTTTTTCTTGGAATAATTTAACAATACAGCTTTGACAGTTTCTTTTTAGGAATTTTTAGATATTAGAACTTTGAACTTTCCTAAAAGACTTTTGAAAAAAGGAACTGATCAAGAATTTGAAACCACTGTTCAAAACATAAACTAAATTGGAGATAAACTGAAGCAGCATTTATTTACTTCTTCAAATGCAAAGAAAAAGCAGTTTTAAAGGCTACCTAGCTAACTTCAGGCTCCATCTGTAGCTTGAGAAGTAGATAACAGTAAGAAACAAATTATTGAGGTCCCCAGCGGAGCCGCCAATAATGTTATCACTCAGGTTGTTCCAATAAGTTGTAAGAAAGGGAATACGGCCGAGGTAACCACAGACCCATCTTTTAGATACAGATTCTAGCCAATCTGCATCCAAAGAGGGCTCTCTCTTTATGATTTAGCTTTGTTTTTGAAATGTGTTAGGCTAGTTATGGAGTTCAAGGGTTTTGTTTTGGGTTTTGATGGTGAGATTCAATAGAATAGTAAGGCAAGCTGAATAGTTCAGTCCATTGGGCATGATGGAGTCGAAGAAGGTAGCTTTCTGGATTAGGTTCCTTAACAGAAGATGGTATCATAGAGGAAGGTAGTCAAACATGGAAAAAATATAGGCTGGAATCGGATGGAATGAACTCAAATGGGTGAAGGGTAGTTAAGAATCCTTCAACATATTGAAAGAGGGAAAATGGATGATTACTGTTAAGGAGCAGTTAAGAATTCCTTAGCAAATAGTCAATATGAGAGATCAGGAAACATGAGCAATTAAGAATTCATTGTTAAACAAATTCTGAAGAAAACAAAGAGAATAATAAAGACTAAAAATAGAGTGTAGTTTAAGCAAATTCTGAACTAATCATTTTCTTTACCATTCAAATTATGAAACACAGATGATATAGCAAACAAGAAAACAGTAAAACATGAGATATAGGGGACTTATTGATCCAGAGTTTGATTCAAGAATTCTGTGACAAGTATTCTGCATCAATTCCTCATTTAGTAGGCCAGACAAGAGATGGTTCCGATAGCTTTTTTATTCCAAAAACTCAATATTATAGCAAAATCTAGGAATGCCCACCAACCCCAAATACTTCGTTTAGGGGGGTATTTATACAAAATATCTGATGAAGATAATACCTAGCGATGACTAATCCCTTTTGTACAAAAGATAGAGACAAATAGCCTCGAAAACAGGGAAAAGATAAATCGATGCCGTGCTGGCTACTCTGTCTTTATCGGATGTGCTGGATGCAGGCTCTGCGAGTCGGTTTACAGCTGTCTTCCACTGATACTCTGTGCTGGCTGCTCCATCTTTGTCAGATATTCTTCAATCCTATTTCAATACACTTTGACCCGTTTGATCCTCGTTCATCTCTGTTTATCTTATCGCGGAAAAATAACCCGAAATTTACGTTTTACCTAAGAGAAATTTACAAAATCCCCAACATGTCTTCCCACCATTGTTTCTCTAGCAATTTATGCTTCTGAAGTTTCCTCAGGGTTTCGTCAGTTTCTTTATATCTGAAAAAATTAGGCTGGAGCTGAAACAGATGTTTAACCTCATGCTCAATATAAAATAATTTCTCTAAGTTATCATAGAGAACTTGGCCTGTGGGGAGTGCTTTTACTCCTGAAGCACTTGTTGATGAACTAACTTGATCTGCAACATATTTATTCAATTTGTGTACATAATCTATGTGCTTCATTAATCGATCATTATTTCCTAAAAGACTTGGTAGCCCTTTATCCTGCAAAACTGTAAACCTTTCCATGAAATAATTAATTTCTACTTACATATCCTGGCATCTTCTTTCCAAATTTTGCATTAAAGTTCTTTTGGTTATAACTCTTTTGATTTCCAAAATGGTGCCTGTCCTGTCTGGGATGCCGAGTTGTTCCAGTTGTTCCCTATTTCTGTTATTCAAAAAATGTATGAGTCGGTTGGCTTGATCAGGCATTTGTCCTAATAAAGCTCTTGATTTTTGAATTTCTCCATGTGCTACATTCACTAAGTCAATCTGCTCATAGATAACTTGGATGGATGGCCAAACATTATTTAGGGATTGATTGATGTCGGTCCAAAGAATTCCTTTGATTTTTGCCAAAGGCTTATCCATAGTGAGATCCTTCTCTAACGTTCTCACTTTATTCTCTAATGCTTTAACCTATATTATTTTCTCTACAACATTTATCTTGGATTTTTCATAATTCCTTTCTACTTTTGCCAATTTTTCCTTTACTTGTTTCAACTCTAACACTTGGAGTCTCAATTCTTCCATGGCTTTTATCAATTCTTCTATGCTCATATTAGTACTGCTACCTGGTGATGTTGTTGTTGTTTTTGTACCTGTAAATACTTCTGTTGTGGCTGCTGGGACATTTGAAGTTGATGTTGTTCCCAGTGTGGAGGGGACTGCAGTTGAGACTATGGGGATTATCTCAGGTGGCTGGGAGGTCGACTCTCCCTGCGTCTCTTTTAATTCTTTTTCCAATGCCTGCTCTGTATCAGTTAATATTTCATTAAGTTTCATGAGCAGGTCCATCATCTCTTCTTCTGATTTCTGTTGTACAACTTCTGCAGTCTGTGGATGCATGGAAGGAGGTAGTTTCAGCTGTTTCCTTAGGGCAGAAATGTCTTCTTCTTTCTTCTTCATAAGTGCCTTTGTGCCTTTAGCATCTTTGGGATCATGTCCCAGTTCAATGATGATTTATTCTAAAGATTTGATCCTATTGTCCTTGGCCAGAGAAGAGGCTTTCTCCAAATGGAATTGAGCAGAGGTATTGTCCAAGGAGTTCTGTAACTGATGGGCCAACATTGCTTTGTCAGTCAGTGTAGAATAAACCATTTCTCCAGTCTATTTGTGAAGTTCAATCTGGTCCAATGGATGAATGTCTTTGGCTAGGACCTCCAAGTTTGTTCGGATGTTCGGATGTAATCTGCTGCTGACTGGGGTTGTTGTACCTTTGGCTTAAAATAACTCATTAACATTTTGCCTTCTTTAATATCATAGGCAGACATTAACCTTTGCTGGTTTGAGGGGGCCATCTTCAAGTATTGATTGTACATTTGAATCCTCACAGGATCATTTTTAGCCTTAATTTCTATGAAAGTTCGTTTAATGTTTGAGGACTGTTTGCTTTGTGGCCTGGTGGATGACACCTCTACACTCTGCTGCCTTTCTAGCTCCTGCCTATGGGAGCTAGTTGATGTTTCTATCATTGGGGAAGTCTGCTAACTGACTACCCTTTCTCTTCTTAAACTATCAGTAGTTTCTTTAATTATTTCCTCTTCTGAAAGAGGATTTAGTCTTTGTCTTTTTTCTCCTGGCTGTTCTGCAGTTCTGCTGATAGGTGTGGTGGTTTCTCCATCTCTCTTCCTGTTTCTTTCCTCATTTAGAGGAGTCTACAATGCTGGAATTTCTGCCGCTTTAGTTTGGGCTGGAGGAATTTGTACTTGCCCCTGTTCTTTGGACACCCCTGGTTGATCAGTCATTATTGGCTGCTATGTAGTTTCCACTTCTTTGCCCTTGGAAGTCCTTGTAACTGGTATGTTGGTTTCCTGTGCAGGTTGCTGAGAAGTTCCAGCAGAGGATGTACCAACTTCTGATTGTTGAGGCAACTTGAATGATACATGTCCAAAAGAGTCCAGGTCAAGGGTTTTTTCAAGATTTTTCATGGCCTTTTCCATCTTTTCTTGCTCACTAGTTTCTTCTATTAATGTCCCTTCTACCCATTCATCCTGATTTGCAAACTGTTCAATTTATGGGATATTATGATGTATATAAATTGACAGCCTATTTCTTACCCTTCTGTTACTTATGAAACTATTTGGATCATATGGCACCCACCCAAAACTCTTCTTCAATTGAAGGTGGTCCTCTAAGATCTTTTCAGCATCTTTCCACACATCCCTAGAATGGAGAACATAAGGGCCTAACTGGCTTTTGATTCTTAGCTGGGCCTTCTTCTTTACATTACAAAAATGGGTCAAGTCTGCATTGATGATCTGTCTAAAATACTCTAGTGCAAATGATCTCATGGGCACATATTTAGGCAACTTGAAAGGGAAAAGTTCACATCCATACACTCTGATCTCTGTGTAATTTTAGTATAGGTACCAATCACCTATCATGTACTGTTTAGAAAGCTATAGAATTTTCTTCATATCACCAGTGATCCTAGGAGGGGAAGCTCCTATCAACAGAGTGGATGTTGGATGCACAAACTAGTCAATGAACTCGTTATAAGTATAAGGGCACTCATAGGTATTATAGAACACTGAGCTCCAAAAGATCACAGAGCTTCGATTTCCCTTTGAGTCCAATTTCCTGACGGGGAAAGGAAAGTTGTCTGGCTGATGATATAACAAAAAATGGTATATGAAAGATGTATATTTAAACAATCCTTCCCTATCCAAATTCATGAATTGAGCATGGATTTTGTTGGCAATGAAAGTGGCATAGTCATATTTGACAGCAGGGGGTTGTCCTGGAGTAAAGATTGATAGTAAAACTAAGGTGATCTCATCAACATATTCACTTGTTTTAAATCCCATGACCAGGGATATCATGTCAACAATGCATCTGCCAGTGTCAGTGAAAAAAACGTGCAGATAAGGAGGTGGGCCTTTTGGCTGGAACCCTAGTAGCATGAAAGTCTGAGCAATACGGCTTATATCTAATGTGGACAATTCAGATGCTTTTTCGAGTAGATATCCCATGGAAAGAGGAACAAGGGTCTGATTGGGATGGAACTGTAACATTTCATTAATAGAGTCAGTAGTTATGGAAAAAAGAATAGTTTGGGATGGGGACATAACTGCTCTTTGGACAGGGTCATAATTGGCACAGCATTGATGAATGAGGTCTGGGAAGACATGGAATGAAAGGAGGAAATACATGGGAAGGTTAGATTCCCATAGTCCAAAAATATCAGACTTGTTCAGATAATTGTTTCTGATTTGGAAAAAGGTTTTTAAGTGATTATAATCAGTGGTTAAGTCCTTTATTTGAAAATCTTTATCTGCAAGAGGCAGATAATCTAAGTCTTTGTGGGGAGCATTGATGGGTGCGACGCTCAGAGCTGTAGGGATTTCCATGTTTGGTTCTTATGTTTTCAAACTAGATTTAGGGATTTCTATGGAAAATTGGACTAACCAGCAGGTTTAGGAGTCTTTTTATGGACTAAACCGACTGTTTTGAACTCGAATTTGGCTTTCTCAGGTAGAATTTTTAGTGGAAAAGTGAAACTACAGGTTTGCAGGGCAAAAACGGATAAATACCTGGATCACGGAGGTAAACTGTGTATTTGCAGGTCGAATGGTGGACTGTAGAGCACGACACTGGAGTTTCTTGGCTGGGTGATGGGCTAACTGCTCTAACAGTCGACTGGATGTATTTTGCATGGAGCACAGTTTGCAGAGAATTAGTGTGAAAATGAAATTTTATCGTTGATTTAACGAAAATTGATTTGGCGGGTATTTTTTGGCATTTATTGAGTGGATAACGTCAGCATGACATCAGGAGGGTACGGGACAGATGACGTGGTAGTACGGATGGTGACATGGCAGGTGAAGTCAGCGAGGGACGATGTGGCAGGATGACATCAGCGAAGGGTCAACGGGAGGACAGTAAGCTATTTTTCCTGCACCACTTTTGGGCAAGTGCGTTTTGGGTGGAGGGGCCACGAGCAGCGCGGGAGTGTGATGCGTGTCCACTGTACTGGAGCGAAACTGCTAGTTTCCCGGGTGTTAACTTTCAGCGATGGAGGGGGGTGCGATATAGATCTCGGCCGTTGGATATGGGGCCGTTGATCTGACAGTTGGCAGTCAATGGAGGTGAAGGGGGTTTAATGCATGGGGGCCCAATATAATATATAATGGTTTTAATGTTTTTGGGCGCAATATCATTGGTTCAGGGTTTGGTTATAATTAACCCAGATGGTTAATTATTCCATGATTTATGCGGCAGAAAGGGTTCATAATAAGCTCCAATTGAACTTATTAATCCCTGACAAAAACAGTGCTATGGTTATAGTAAACCCGGGCGGGATATTTAACATTTTGAGGATTATATTATAAATACATAATACAGGAAGGGGTTTATTTACAAGGGATTTAATATAATAAATGTTAATTTGTTAATATGAAACTTTTGAAAGTGAATGCGCGCTAAGCATAATGTTACAAAACTTAGGCAAAAGGGGAAAAACATGGATTTATACAAGAAATGAGGCCATTTCCCTAAGTAAGAATGGGATTTTACTTAGGCATTTGATGTAAAAAGGGAATGAATGTCTTTAAGGATATTAAGTAGATCTTAATACCTTTGGGAAATTAGTAGATGATTTGGGGAAAGGATGGAGGGGAGTTAGTCATGCTTTGCTTGAGCTGTATCCAAACATCTGCCATGGTACTTGTGATAACAGTAAGATGAACATCTTGAGAGACAAAATCAATCACAAGTATGCTTCTGCAACACCAATCTACCTACCCAGCTTACTTGGCCTAACATTTTTTCTTCTTTGCTTTGGGTGCACTTAGACTGGCAAACCCTTTTCAACTTTTCTTTTCTTTGCATTGTAAGCCTATCTAAATCTGCACTTATTTCTTCCAGGGCTCAGATTAAACTGTTGAGCTCTTTTGCTTCTCTACCTATCTACTTATCTGCCAAGTTTAAACAATTTGGATAGATTTTTATTCTCTATCTCTAAAACAAGAAATTCAAACATGAACTGGCGAAGATTAAGCTATTTGGCCATTCATCAATTGTGGTAAAAAGTTCAACAAGCTGTACATGATACTTTATTTACAGAAAATGAAATAGTAGTGGCATTTATACTTGCATACTTTCCTGGTCCTTTTTATTTGGGGTTCATTTCTTTTCCTTTTTTCCTTTGACCATTTATTTTTTTTTACCCTTTGATTTTTCTTTTAGGGTATACCCTCTTTACATTTTTTAAATTTTTTGGTGTTTTAAAAATATGGAAAACCTTTGCAACAAGAAAAGGTATGAACATATTGCAGAGCTAATCAAGTCAATCATGAAATATGACACCTATTGGTATAGGAGCATAGCACAACAATAACAGCAAATGGATACGGTCATCTTCTCCTCACCCACAGGGGTATTGTTGCACTGGCAGGTCAAGCATTCATCCGATTTGACTTCCAGAGCACCTCTACCCAATGGGCCAATCTATCGCCACTCCATTCTCGAAAATGCCAAGTACAAGCAGCGACATGATCAGCATCAGGTACCACATAAGTTTCAAGTGGGCGACAAATTTTGGTTTCATTTGCAGAAAGAACACCTTACAAGAGCCCATCAGAAGCTCAGACCACTCTGATATGCTCTTTACACCGGTACCAAGGTTGTGGGAAACAATGCTTTGGAGAACAACATTCCCACATTCCTGCGCTTGCACTGAGTGTTCAATGTGGACCGCCTTTGACCAAGCTTCCCACCATTACTGGACACATCAGAGGTTGTAGAACATCTCACGAGGGACCAAGTTCAGCAGAAGTTTCCTAATCTCATGGAGGAGCTCAACGTAATGGGGACCATTGCTTCCTAAGGGGGGAGGAATGATCCGGGTGGATGCCAGTGGCCACCCGCCTATCCCACTTGGACCCCCAAAACTGTCTCTTTTAGTTTTTTAGTTTCCTTATTTCTAGCACAATTTACTATTTTTGGTAGTTTTTTTTTGGTCCTGAACTTCCAGAGCCATTTTGAAGCCATAAACGAAATTTATTTTGGCAAATCGAGAGAAACATGGGTCGGGGATCATTGTTTCTCCCTCAAAATTTGTATTCCTTGGGTAGATCTTTCTAACGAGGTATTGTGCACGTCAAACAGAGATCGTATGCCAAAGTTATGACCCCGGGTAGTTGATGTACCAATTTACCCAAATGAGGCCCACAATTTCGCGTTTCATCTCCTAGGGTTATGTTTTTGGATGTTTAGGGTTTTCCATTGTTTCTCAACAATAAATAGGCCTTCGAGACTCATTGTAACACAATACAAAGGCATGTTGCCGCCACATCTCTTCTCAGAGATAAGCTACCATCGCCCTAGCTGGTTTATTTCCATTTCTGTGTGTAAGCATATTTCAGTAAATTTTTACATTAATGAAATGAAGTATTATTTTTATTGCATCTCTACATTTATGGTTATCTATGTAATTTTTTGCATTCCTGTTTAAATATAAATCAGTGGTATCAGTACGGTCTGCTCTTTTTTGTTTTTCTTCGCATGTCCCCAACGAGGTCGAGATATAAGGAGCTAGGACTTGAACTAGTCGAACCTTTACAAGACCAGTCTCACAAATTCCGATAGCCTCCCATGGTGGATGAAAAGAAAGATGAGGGGGAAGAGATCTTATCAAAATCTTGCTCGAAGAAGCCCTTGAGTGACAAAGGAATGCGATGATGGACAACTTTTCCCAGATCCTTCAGTGGCTACCCATGGGCAACACATCTACTTCCAGCAGCTACTCTGCAAATGCCACACCCTTTAAGGTACAAGTTAACTTTGAAATCCACATATTGGAGGGTCAGATAGATGCAGATGTCCTAGATAAATGGTTAAATCTGCTAGAAGGGTATTTTTTTTGTTCATGATTTTTCCAACCAGGAAAATATTACTTTCGCACTTCTCAAAGCAGCCCCCCACATCAATGACTGTTGGGAAACCTACCGCGAGCAAAAGGATGAAAGTACATGCTCATTATTTTTAGCTGCACCCACTTGGAATTCATTCTAGGATGCCATCAAGGAGCAGTACTACCCTGTAAAAAGCTATGAGGATAAATACATAAAGTGGACCACGCTGTGGCAGGGAAGGGACCAAGATGTGCCAGATTTCACAAATCCTTTTCATACCCTTGGCACAAAGTTGGGTATCAGGGATTCTGAGCTAGATTTGGTACTCAAATACCATGGTTTCCTACATAGGTACGTCTAGGATGAGATGGATTTCCTGAACATAACCTCGCTCAGCACGACATACCGATACGCTGTCAAGATCGAGAAAAAGTTTAAACAAAAGAAGCAAGGCTTCGGATCTGTGAATTCGAAGAACAAAGGACAAATCCAAGGCAGGGTGACCCAACACAACCTGTCAAAGCCAAAAGAAAAGAAAAACACCACAAAGTCAAAGAAGGACACAGGAAAGTGGTGTGAGTTCCATAAGAGCCCCACTCATAGCACATGTGAGTGTCGGACCAAGCAATCGCTTGTGGTCGAGTTGAAGGCTTCAGAATCAGATGCATGTTTCGACTCGGTGTCAGAAAACGACAAGGGGAAGGAAAAAGGGAAGAAAATCATTGATTCGGAGCCTAGTGCCACTATTTCCACTTCCAAGGTCCAGAAAAATGAGACCAAAGATCCAGAGGAGGAGGAGCGTCTTTTCCACTCACAAATGTGGGTGAAGGGTTTGCTGCTGCAATTCATTGTCGACAATGGAAGCCAAAAGAACCTCATTTCAGCAGAGGTCATGAAGAAGCTGTGAGTACCAACCATACCACACCCACAACCGTACAACATTAGGTGGCTTCACCAAGGACGATATCTCCAAGTTCGCCAGTAGTGCCACCTTCCCTCCAGTATCAAGCCCTTCACAGATGATGTATTGAGTGATGTTGCACCACATGATGTTTGTGATGTATTATTAGGCCAATCATACTTGTGAAGGCAATATAATGTGTATGAGTCAAGGCCTCACGCTGTTATTATTTCTCTGTGTATTACATTATACAAGATACGGAGGTATCCCCACCTACCCCCACTTCTTTGATGTCTGCTAATAAAGGTCATAAGATCATCTCCCGGACTAGGAAATTTATTTTTTTCTGGTTCGCTCCCAAAGTAAGGGGAATATTTTCGCCACATCCATGACCCTAGCGAAGGGTTCCTCCACGCAACAGCAACAACAGATGGATACGGTCATATTCTCCTCACCCATAGGGGTATCGTTGCAATGTCAGGTCAAGCATTTGCCTGATTTGAATTCTGGAGCACTTCTACCCAACGGTCCAATCTATCACCACTCCATTCTATAAAATGCCAAGTACAACAAGTGACATGATCAGCATCAGGTACCACACAATTTTCAAGTGGGCGACAAAGTCTAGTTGCATTTGCCGAAAGTACACCTTAAAAGAGCCCATCAGAAGCTCAGACCACTCCGATATGGTCCTCACACTAGTACCAAGGCCGTGGGAAAAAATTATTTGGAGAACAACATTCCCACGTTCCTTCGCTTACACCGAATGTTCAATGTGGACCACACTCGACCAAGCTTCCCACCTTTACTGGACACATTAGAGGTTGCAAAACAGCTCACTAGGGACCAAGTTCAGCAGAAGTTTCCTCATCTCATGGAGGAACTCAATGCAATGGGGACCATTGCTTCCTAAGGGGGGAGGAATGATCTAGGTGGATGTTGGTGGCCACCTGCATATCCCACTTGGACCCCCACAACTGTCTCTTTTAGTTTTTCAGTTTCCTTATTTGTAGCACAATTTACTATTTTTGGTAGTTTTTTGGGTTGTGAAATTCTGGAGCCATTTTGAGGCCCTAAACAACATTTTTTGGGAAAACCGAGAGCAACATTGGTCATGGATTGATGCCTTTCACTCACACATTGTAGTCCTCAGGTAGATCTTTCTAACAATGTATTGTGCATTTCAAATGGAGATCATATGCCAAAGTTACAAACTCAAGAAGTTGATGTACCAATTTACACAAACGGGGCCCATAGTTTGGCATTTCATCTCCTAGGGTTATGTTTTTGGATGTTTAGGGTTTTCCATTGTTTCTGAACAATAAATAGGCCTTTGAGCCTCATTGTAACACAGTTCAGAGGCATGTAGCTACCACATCTCTTCTCAGAGATAAGATACCATCACCCTAGCTAGTTTATTTACATTTATGTTTGTAAGCATATTTTAGTATTTTACATTAATGATATGAAGTATTATTTCTACTGCATCTCTGTATTTATGGTTATCCCTGTAATTTTTTTCGTTCCTGTTTAAATCCAGATTGTTGATATGAGAGGGGTCTGCTTTTTCTTTGTTTTTATTTTTATGTCCCCAACTAGGTCGGGATATAAGGAGCTAGGGCTTGAACTGGTCAAACCTTGGCAAGACCAGCTTCGCAAATCTCGATGACCTCCCGTGGTAGATGAAAAGAAAGATGAGGGGGCAGGAGGTCCTATCAAAATCTTGCTCGAAGAAGCCCTCGAGAGACAAAGGAATGCGATGATGGACAAATTTTGATCCAAATTGAGTCCTAAAGAACTCTCTAAGTTTTTATAACTCTGTAAAAATTCATGCCAAAGTTTCAGAGACTTACAAAGTTTGAGCTTATCAGTACTACCCTCGGAACAGTTGTAAATTGTGAGCAACAAGGACCCTCAGTCAAGCATGTAGACCATCAGCCCATGGTAATGCGTGTTGCCACGAAACAATGAAACGAGAGGTCTTTTGGAGAAACAGTGGAGGTTTCGGATATGCGATATATCGCCGGGAAAACCCCTCAGAGAAGAAAAAGCCCTGAGCAACTAGAACCAGAAAGTCAAAAACCATACGGAATTTGTCGATTCTATCAAAGGCGGGTCCCACACGAAAACCAACAGGATAACAGAAGGGCTTCGAGTAGTAAGTGGTTTCGATCGAGTCCTTCCCGATGCCACACACTGGGTGCCACGCGTCCAGCGAAAGAGAGAGAAAACCGCTCACATCGGACAGGTAAACGTCATGCAACTTACCCGCCCGATATGGATGGAGCTCGTAGGATCTAGAGGCTCCAGATCAATGGCGGACATGCGATTCGATGGATGACCGGATTCAACGGGGTAAACAGGCCAAGTTGTATAAATTTTGAAGTTTGGCATGAACGATGAGTTGGTAGAAGAATCATGCCCATGGGCAATCTGGGAGTTAAACTAAAATAATGACCGTTCAAACATTTCCAAGAGAACTGACACTCAGTTCGTTATGAAATGTGTGGCCACTTCCCTGTGAAGTGTTACACAGTGATGATGACGCAAAACAGGGGAATTCAAATGGACAGAGGTAGAAGAACCAGAACATCGGGAAGCAGAAACGAACAGTCAAAAATAAGATTGGCTTTAAAGCCACGAACTGACAGAGACAAAGTAGGCAGCTAGAAAAGAGAAAAGCCAGTAAGAAATCTAAGGGAAAAGAATAGAGAAAGTAAGTCGAGCTGACCTATAGAGCAAAGGTAGCATCGAGACAGAGCCAAAGAGAGTCAAAGAGTCTGTGCACTCCAGAGAAGGCTTGAGAGGTTCAAGCAAACTCCTCGGCATAGGCATATCATGTATGAGTCTTAGTTTGGGCTCATACTACTGTGACCATCAGGGGTCGAGTTTCAGTAAGGAGAGTGTGTGTACTCCAGTCCTACTGATTTATATCTATTAAGTGAGACTCAAATTGAGCTCACTGTTGTAAAAAATCTGCTTAGAAAACATAAATGAGAGGCCGCCACTGAAGGCTGGACCAGGAGACATACCCCAGGAGCATTGGCTGAACTCCTTATTAAACTTGTTGTATTTACATGTTTTCCTGTGGTGTTTTCTCTAACTTCATTGTCTATGTATTTCACAATCTTATTGGCCTGTTGCATAAAGTAACATAGGCACATCCATGCACATGAGTCTGTAATACCTTTAATTCTTTGTCCTGGATAAATTTTATATCAAGTGGTATTAGAGCTCTAGGTTACTAAGGTTAGACCAGCTTTTGCTGGATTTTGTTGTTGAATGCTAACTAGATCAAAGCTTAAGTTAGGAGAAGAAGAGTTGGTTGAAACTAACCCCGAAATTGGAAGAGTCTATCCTGAGAGGAAAATTTCAGAGGAAAGTCCCTTGGAATCAGACCCTCAGTTCGTGGATAGTTTCATGACCATGAGAGCCATGGTAGAGGAAGTGTATAGAGAATTTAAGAAAGGTAGAGAAGAAGATTTAGCAAACTCCAAATGAGATAAAGGAACAGAGGAACCTCTCCTCCATGACCACTCTAAAGGCAAAGGGAAAGAAGAGAAACTTCCCACTTCTCCTAGTAGCCCTGAAAACAAAAGGAAGACATCTTTGATTAAATTAGATGTTAAATTTGATTTACCAATATATCATGGAGAGTTGAATGCAGAGAAGCTGGATACTTGGATTTAACAGATTGATGTTTATTGCAGAGTGTAGAGCATTGATTCAGATAGTAGTACGATTCAGCTGGCCAGCCTACGCCTTGGAGGCACTGCCTTGGTATGGTGGGAAGGCAGGACACAAGATGACATGAAGAAGCATGGTAAAATTCTTTCTGTCTAGAGTGAATTTGTTTCTGCAATTAAAAAGAAATTCTATCCACTAGCCTATATGCAGCAAGCCATGATGAGCTGGAAAACTCTTCGCCAGTTAAAAGGGCAAAGTGTACAAAGTTACACTCAAGAATTTAGGAAAAGAGCTTTGATTCTAGGAATTTCTTTAGACTCACCTGAAACTCTGCTGAAGTATATAGGTGGTCTACACAACTACTTAAGGCACACTATTCTCATGTTTAATCCCACCAGCATAGATGAGGTATCTGTTCAAGCTACACACCTAGAGGCTAGAGGCAAGAACGTGAACCCAGAAGTTGGGGGATCATCAAAACCCACTATAAGCAAGAATAAGGAGAAAAGAGAACAAAAATGGAAAGAGAGGAAGACAAATACTATACAAAAGACCAAATCTTCATGCACTCACTGTAAGAAGGATGGGTATGATGATGAACACTGCTGGATTTTGCATCTGGAGCTGAAACCTAAGAAGTACAATGGAAAGAAGAAGAAGACTGCTACATCTATTCAAAAGGATTTAGGGTCAGACTCAGGAGATGAAACAACAATTGCAGCCACAGATAAAACAGGTAAAAATTCTGAAGCATCTACTAGTAATTCTGCACAATCAACTGATAATGAAAAAAATGAGAGGAAAAGACATGAGCTTTTTCATATTAGAGTAGTTTCCAAGCATCAAAAGATTGATACTTTGTTTGATAGTGGCTCACAAGTAAATTTAATTTCTGAAGAAATTGTAAAGAAGTTAGGATTACTAACCACACCTCACAAAAAGCCATATCCATTAGGTTGGTTATGTGATAAAACACAGCTACAAGTGACTAGACAATCTAAACTTAGGTTTTCTTATAGCTCAGCATTTGTAGATGAGGTTGAGTTAGATATTGTTCCCTTTGATAGAAAAGCTATTTTATATAGAGATGAAAACAAGTATCAACTTGTTAAATATGGAATTGAATATATTGTAAGAGCTCATAAACTCAAGAATAATTATACTCTCATCAACTCAAGGCAGATGAAAAGAATTGTAAATTCATGCAAACAATTTCTACTGACGGTTGTAAAGGAAAAGAAACCTGATAAAACCAATGTATTTGAGGGTTGTAATGCTAAACAACAAGCTGATTTAGAAAAATTTGTTTCAGAATATGATATACTATTTCAAGAACCTAAAGGTCTGCCACCCAAAAAGGAAATAGTACATGATATTAATTTGCAGCAAGATGCTCCATTGCCTAACATCGAAATGTACAGGTTGTCCACTTTAGAGAATGCAGAAATCAAGAAGCAGGTACAGGAGCTGCTCTAGAAATGGTTCATAAGACCTAGCACGTCGCCTTATGGGTCTCTAATTGTCTTAGTGAGAAAGAAAGATGGCTTATGGAGAATGTGCATTGATTACTGAGCATTGAATAAGATAACGATAAAAAATCGTTATCCCCTTCCTCGCATAGATGATCTATTAGATCAATTGAAAGAAGCTGTTTATTTTTCCAAGTTGGACTTGCATAGTGGTTATCATTAGGTCAGAGTTGCAGAGCAAGATGCATGGAAGACTACTTTCAAAACAAAGCAGGGATTGTATGAGTGGTTGGTTATGCCTTTTGGCTTAACTAATGCTCCTGCTACTTTCATGAGAATAATGAATGATGTACTCAGACCTTTTATTGATGATTTTGTCATTGTATATTTGGATGACATTCTTATATTTAGTAAAACATGGGAAGAACATTTAAAGCATGTCAAGCAGACTCTAGATGTTTTGAAAAAAGAGAATCTTTATGTTAAGCTCTCAAAATGTGAATTTGGCAAAACATCTTTGAATTATTTGGGTCATATTGTAGGGGGTGGTGAATTGAAGATAGATCCCTCTAAGGTTGCAGTCATTGTAAACTGGCCTAAACCCAAATCTGCTATAGAAGTTAGAAGCTTCTTAGGAGTAGCACAGTATTGGAGAAAGTTTATTTCTAACTTTTCCCTGATTGTAGCTCCCTTACATGCTTTAACAGGATTGAACAAGGTGTTTTAGTGGGGAGGTAAATAGCAGAAATCCTTTGACACCTTAAAAGAAAAGATTAGTACAGCAACAGTACTAGCACTACCCGATCTTCAAAGACCATTTGAGATTGAAACAGATGCCATTGACTATGCCATGGGAGCAGTGTTGATGTAGCACGGTAAACCCATATGTTATCATTCTGAGACATTTAATTCTGCAGTAGTTAATTATCCCACATATGATAAAGAATTGTATGCATTAGTATAGAGTGTGAAAAAGTGGAAACAATATTTAATGGGCAAGGATATAGTTATACATACTGATCATCAACCACTTCAATATTTGCACTCACAAACTAAGTTGCAGCAATCAAGACACTATAGGTGGATGGGTTTTCTACAACAGTTTCATCTTGTCATCAGATATAAAAAGGGCATACACAATAAAGTTGCAGATATGTTGTCCAGGCCAATCATAAATGCATCCACTATACTTAAGCATAATTCAGTATTGCATGAAAGCTACATTGAACAGTATGCTCAAGATATATATTTTAAATATGTATATGCAACTTTAAGTCATGGCAAACAAGTAGAAGAATGGGATTATCATCTTAAGGACCAACTCTTGTATCATTCGGGAAAGTTATGCATTCCTCAAACAGAAAGAGTAAAGATAATTCGAGAAGCACACACTTCTCTAATATCAGGTCACTTTGGTGTAAGTAAAATAGTTGCACAGGTGCAAAGATTTTGTTAGTGGCCAAAAATGAATGAGACAGATTCTAGATATGTAAGAGGGTGTACCATGTGTGCTAAAAGCAAGCCCAACAATAGAGAACTAGGCTTGTACACTCCACTTCTAGTTCCTTCTCATCCTTGGGAAAGTGTTTCTATCGACTTCATTGGGGGACTGCCTAAATCTAGAAAAGGTCATGACTATTTATATGTTGTTGTGGATAGGTTCAACAAAATGTGTATTTTAATACCTTGTAACAAGTAGATTACCACTGAACAAACTGCAAAGTTGTTCTTTCACCATGTATGGGTTCATTTTGGATTACCCACTTCCATTATATCTGATCAAGATACCTGATTTGTTGGGAAATTTTGGTCAAGTTTGTGGGAATTGATGGACACCAGACTGAAGAAGAGCGCAAATTTTCATCCACAAACAGATGGCCAAATAGAAGTGGTCAACAGGATAGTGATCCAGTTGCTCAAAGGCTATTGCAGTAGGCATCCCAAGCTTTGGGATGAACATTTATGTCATGTGCAACATGCTTACAACCGAGCTAAACATTCTTCTACACCAAGATCTCCTTTTGAGACCTGTTTTGGTTTCAAACCAAGCTCTCCCTTGGATTTTGTCTTTGGTAAAGACATAACGGTTGATGGACACAGTGATGTGGACAAGGCAACCAAGTTCATAGAAAAAATATAAGAGATTCACGAGGCAGTATAGGAACAACTAGAAAAGATCCAAGCCAGGTACAAGGCAAGGCATGATAAGCATCAGACTGAGCATAGTTTCCAAGTTGGTGATCAAGTCTGGCTGTATATCAGCAAAGATAGAATGCAAGGTGAAGGTAAGAAGCTGAAGCCAATAAGGTATGGACCTTTCAAGATACTTGAGAAAATTGGTGAGAATGCTTTTTGCCTTGATTTACCAACTTACATGCATATCTACTCAGTTGTTAATGCAGACAGCTTCAGACTATTTGAACCTTCATTGATTGAAGATCCCGAAGAGCAGAGTCAATTGCCTTCTATTGATGATCTGTTACCTAAATATTTTAATGAGTTGCAGGAAGATACAGTTCTGGACAGGAAGGTGAGAACTACGCACAAGGGGGATGTTGAGTACCTGAGGATTGGACTCAAAGGTTCAAAACCAAGTAGTGTAAAATGGATAGAAATTGGGCAAGCAAGGAATCTATACCCTCACTTGGTTGATGCTTAAAAAGCAACTTTTGTTGGTCCAAAAGATTTTCAGTGGGAAGGCCATGATTCGAATTGGATCCTAAAGAACTCTCTAAGTTTTTATAGCTCTGTAAAAATTCATGCCAAAGTTTCAGAGACTTACAAAGTTCGAGCTTATCAGAAATACCCTCAGAACAGTTGTAAATTGTGAGCAGCGTAGAGCAACAAGGACCCTCGGTCAAGCACAGAGACCGTTGGCCCATGGTAACACGCGCTGCCATGAAAAAACAAAACGGGAGGTCTTTTGGAGAAACGGGGGAGGTTTCTGATATGCAATTAGGCGAATCACTGGGCAAACCCCTCAAAGAAGAAAAAGCCCTGAGTGACCAAAACCAAAAAGTCAAAAACCGTACGGAATTCGCCGATTCCGTCAGAGGCGGGTCCCACACGAAAACCATCAGGATATCGAAAGGGCTTCGAGTGGTAAGTGCTTTTGACCGAGTCCCGCCCGATGCCACACACTGGGTGCCACGCGTCCAGCGGAAGAGAGATAAAACCGCTCATATCAGATGGGTAAACATCATGCAACTTACCCACTCGATATGGATGGAGACTATAGGATTTGGAGGCTCCAAATCAACGATGGACATGCGATCTGATGGATGACCGAATTCAACGGGGTAAACAGGCCGAGTTGTATAAAGTTTGAAGTCCGGCATGAACGATGAGTTGGCAAAAGAATCATGTTCGCAAGCAATCTAAGAGTTAAACGGAAATAATGACCATTCAAACATTTCCAAGAGAACTGACACTCAGTTCATTATGAAATGGGTGGCCAACTCCCTGTGAAGCGTTACACAATGATGATGACACAGAATAGGGTAATTCAAACGGACAGAGGTAGAAGAACCAGAATTTCGGGAAGCGGAAACATACAGTTAGATATCAGATTGGATTCAAAGCCACGAAGTGATAGATACAAAGTACGCAGCTAGAAAAGAGAGAAGCTAGTAAGAAAGCTAAGGGGAGAGAACAGAGAAAGTAAGTCGAGTTGACCTACAGAGAAAAGGTAGCATCGAGACAGATCCGGAGAGAGTCAGAGAGTCTGTGCACTCCAGAGAAGGCTTGAGAGGTTCAAGCGAACTCCTCGGCATAGGCCTGTCATGGATGAGTCTTAGTTTGGTCTCATACTACTGTGACCATCAGGGGTCGAGTTTCAGTAAGGAGAGTGTGTGTACTCCAGTCCTACTGATTTATATCTATTAAGTGAGACTCAAATTGAGCTCACTGTTGTAAAAACTCTGCTTACAAAACATAAATGAGAGGCCACCATTGAAGGCTGGACCAGGAGACGTAGCCCAGGAGCATTGGGTGAACTCCTTATTAAACTTGGATTATTTACATGTTTTCCTGTGGTGTTTTCTCTAACTGCTTCAATGTCTATGTATTTCGCAATCTTATCGGTCTGTTCCATAAAGTAACATAGGCACACCCATGCACATGAGTCTGTAATACCTTTAATTCTTTGTCCTGGATTAATTCCAGGTCAACTTTGCCCATATCCTTCAGCGGCTACCAATGGGCAACGCATCTACTTCCAGCAGCTACTCTGGAAACACCACACCCTTAAAGGTACAAGTAAACATTGAAATCCCCATATTTGAGGGTCAAATAGATGCAGATGTCATGGATAAACGGTTAAATATGCTAGAAGGGTATTTTTTCGTTCATGATGTTTCCAACCAGGAAAATATTAATTTCTCTCTTCTCAAAGCAGCCCCCCACATCAAGGACTAGTGGGAAACCTACTGTGAGCAGAAGGATGAAAGTATGGGTTCACTGTTTTCAGTTGCACCCACTTGGAATTCATTTTGGGATGCCATCAAGGAGCAGTACTACCCTGTCAAAAGCTATAAGGATAAATACGTAAAGTGGACCACGTTGTGGCAGGGAAGGGACCAAGAGGTGCCGGAGTTCACAAATAGTTTTCATACCCTTCGCACAAAGTTGGGTATCAAGGATTCTGAGCTGAATTTGGTACTCAAATACCATGATTGCCTACACAAGTACATCCAGGATGAGATGGAATTCCTAAACATATCCTTGCTCGACACGGCATACCAATACGCTATCAAGATCGAGTAGAAGTTTAAACAAAAGAAGCGAGACTTCGAATCTGTGAATCCGAAGAACAAAGGACAAAGCCAAGGCGGTGTGACCCAAGACAACCAGTCGAAGCCACAAGAAAAGAAAAACACCACGAAGTCAAATAAGGACACGGGAAAGTGGTGTGAGTTCCATAAGATCCCCACTCATAACACAAGTGAGTGTCGGATGAAGCAGTCGCTGGTGGCTGAGTTGAAGGCTTCAGAATCAGATGCATGTTCTGACCCGGAGTCAGAACCCGACAAGGGGAACGACAAAGGGAAGAAAATCATTGATGCAGAGTCCAGCACCATTGTTGCCATTGTGAAGGTCCAAAAGAATGAGCCTAAAGATCTGGAGGAGGAGGTGCGTCTTTTCCACTCACATATGTGGGTGAAGGGTTCATCGCTACAATTCATTATTGACAGTGGTATCCGAAAGAACCTCATTTCAGCAGAGGTCATGAAGCGGCTGCTACTACGAGCCCTACCACAACCACAACCATACAACATCGAGTGGCTTCAACAAGGACAAGATCTTCAAGTCCGCTAGCAGTGCCACCATCCCTACAGTATCAAGCCCTTCATAGATGAGGTATTGTGTGATGTTGCACCGCTTGATGTTTGTGATGTGTTATTAGGCCAAACATACTTTTGGAGGCAACATGATGTGTATGATTCAAGGCCTCACGTTTTTATTATTTCTCTCTGTAATACATTATACAGCATACTAGAGGTAGCCCCACTTATCGCCACTTCTTTGATCTCTGCTAAGAAAGGCAGTAAGATCATCTCCCAGACCAGGAAATTTATTTTATGTCCAATTCGCTCCCAAAGTAAGGGGAAGATCGTTGCCACATCCATGAAATTTGTGAAGGGTTCCTCCACGTAGCAGCAACAATAGATGCATACAATCATATTCTCCTCACCCACAGGGGTACCGTTGCACTGTCATGTCAAGCATTCGTCCGATCTGACTTCCGAAGCACCTCTACACAACGGGCCGACCTATCACCACTCCATTCAGGAAAATGCCAAGTACAAGAAATGCCATGATCAGCATCAGGTACCACACAAGTTTCAAGTGGGTGACAAAGTCTGGTTGCATCTATAGAAAGAACGGCTTACAAGAGCCCATAAGAATCTCAGACCACTCTGATATGGTCCTTACACCAGTACCAAGGTTCTAGGAAAGAATGCTTGGGAGAACAACATTCCCCCATTCCTTCGCTTGTACCGAGTGTTCAATGTGGATCACCCTTGACCAAGATTCCCACAATTACTAGACACATCAGAGGTTGCAGAACAACTCACCAAGGACCAAGTTCAGCACAAGTTTCCTGATCTCATGGAGGAACTCAACGCAATGGGGACCATTGCTTCCTAAGGGGGAAGGAATGATCCAGGTGGATTTTAGTGGCCACTCGCCTATCCTAATGGACCCCCACAACTGTCTCTTTCAGTTTTTAGGTTTCCTTATTTGTAGCACAATTTACTATTTTTGGTAGTTTTCTGGGTCCTCAACTTCTGGAGCCATTTTGAGGCTCTAAACGATGTTTTTTAGGAAGACCAATGGTAACATGGGCTTTCAAATGATGTTTCTCACTCAAAAGTTGTTTTACTCGAGTAGATATTTTTAACCAGGTATTTTTCGTGTCAAATGGAGATCGTATGCCAAAGTTATGACCCCAGGAAGTTGATGTACCAATTTACCCAGATGAGGCCCACAGTTTGGTGTTTCATCTCCTAGGGTTATGTTTTTGGATGTTTAGGGTTTTCCATTATTTCTCAACAATAAATAGGCCTTCGAGCCTCATTGGAACACAGTTCAGAGGCATGTAGCCGCCATATCTCTTCTAAGAGATAAGCTACCATCGCCCTAGCTAGTTTATTTCCATTTCTATTTGTAAGCATATTTCGGTATTTTACATTAATGAAATGAAGTATTATTTCTGTTGCATCTTTGTATTTATGGTTATCTCTATAATTTTTTGCGTTCTTGTTTAAATCTAGATCAGTGGTATCATAGGGGTCTTCTCTTTCTTTGTTTGTCTTTGCATGTCCCCAACGAGGTCGGGATATGAGGAGTTAGGGCTTGAACTAGTCGAACCTTTGCAAGACCAGCCTCGAAATCCCGAAAGCCTCCCATGGCAGATGAAAAGAAAGATGAGGGGATAGGAGATACTATCAAAATCTTTCTCGAAGAATCCCTCGAGCAACAAAGGAACACGATGATGGACAACTTTGCCCAGATCCTTTAGCAACTACCCATGGGCAACGCATCTACTACTAGCAGCTACTCTCGAAATGCCACACCCTTTAACATAAAAGTTAACTTTGAAATCCCCATATTTGAGGGTCAGATAGATGCAGATGTTGTAGATAAATGGTTAAATCTGCTAGAAGGGTATTTTTCTGTTCATGATTTTTCCTACTGAGAAACGATTTGGGCATCCAGTGGCATATCACAGTGAGACACGTTCAGACACCGTCCGAAATTATCCTACCTATGAAAAAGAGATGTATTCCATTATGCAAGCTTTATGACAATGGAAGCATTGCATTATGGGAAAGGAAACGGTCGTCCACACAGACCACTGGCCCCTACAGTTCATAAAGACACAAGGGAAGTTGCAGAACGATCACCATCAGAAATGGTCCACATACCTGCACCAGTTCCATTTAGACATTAATTACAAGAAGGGTAGCACCAACAATGTTGTAGACTTCCTCAGCCGACCACCAGTCATGGCGCTAACCATTGTGCTTGATTCTTGTGGGCACAAGACTATGGGGTGTCCACATCTTTACAAAAGCAATCGAGAATTTGACAACACATACTAGACGCTCATGGAAGGAAAGCAAGTTCCAAATTTTCACCTCCAGGATGCACTATTATGTCACTTGAGACACCTTTGTGCCCTTCAAGCGAGTGTGCCAAGACTATTTTGGAGGCACACTATAGTTGGTTCGTTGGACATTTCAAGGTAGAGAAAAAAGTGGTGATGAGCATCAGTATTGGAGCAAGAATGCTGGAACTCCTGGGGCTACCAAATTTACTTTATCAACCTGGGGTGTGTACAAACTTGGAGGTGATAGTGTTGTATACACAAGTAAATGTGATGGGTCTGCTCTTTTTCACTACTAAGCTGGCAATAGACCATTATTCAAAGAAGTTTGATTACCAATGAGGGAAAGAGAAATTTTGTCTACTGTAGTAAGGAAAAAAAATTGAAATCAAATTCTTAAACACACCATTCTTCTAATGAACTGCTAAGAGGCTTTGCTTCAAAATAATTCTAAGTTAACATATTTGCAATCCTACTGTCCTTGATAGCTAACTTCTTTTGGTGATGTGGTAGGTGACTTAGGGATGATGGTGAATGGTTTGAAGGCTTGGGAGGCAAGTAGGGGTCCTATTCTAGCTTCCTAGGGGCTTTTTCTTCAATTCGGCCTCAAAATAGGCCACTACAGGTAAACCTACAAGATGTCTTAATGTGTTCTACAAGATGTCTTGAATTGCTACAGGATCCCATGTATTCCTACAGGATACAACCAAGAGCAAAAGGATGGATTTTGAATGTGATGTGAGGCTTAGGGAAGGTAGTTGGGGGATGTAATGAGGCAAGGGAATGCCTAGGACTCCTGCAAAGCTCAAAACGAGAGTTGTGAGATGGTTGGAATTCCTCAACAAGCTTGAAGAACTGTTCTTATGAAATGATGAAATTGATGAGGAATTTAGTGAAAGAAAGTGACAATCATGGATGGATGAAGTTGGGATGAGGTTGCTGGTCATGAAATATTTCTATACTACTGAAACTCCTCCACTGCCTCAACCATTGATGTTTATCCATAAATCATGTAAACAATAAGGATTTCAATTAACTAAGGAAAACAAAATTTCATGACCTAGCTGCCTATTTCATGCATGGGAAGAACTTGCAGAATAATGTGAAACATTGATGAGATCTAAAGTAATACTGAAGATAGCAGAAAGAAAAATCAACCCTTATTCTTGAAAATTAATCAAATGCTGGCCTAAGTAACAAAAAACTCTAAATTCCATGTGAAACTAGAATTCTATCTTTTGGGGCTGCATAGGGGTTCTTTCCTCAAACCATGATCTTGAAGGAAGGAGTGAGGCAAAATCCACCTACTGACATCTTTTCGATGTTCCTTTATCTCTTCTAAGCTACTTTGGAATTAAAGAACAAATGGAAGCAAAATAATAAGCAAACTAATCAAATCCACAAATACTTGCAATGAAATAATGCTAAAGACAACTCAACCATTAATCTATGAAATTAATCTAAGCATACAAATACAAGAAGATGAGATTTTTCTGCTACGGTTGGGCCCTAACCCAAGAGATTCATCCCTCTGAGTCAACTCAGTGTTGAATCAGGGAAATTCTCATTCTCAATATCAATACAAAAAAGTACATATCAATGTCTTCCACAAGTCTAGGACTAGAAAATGACTTACAGCAAAAAAAATCGAATCCTAATGAGTCTCTAGGCTTCCTTATTTATACAACTGAAGTCTCCAACGACTTCCTTAAATCTAGGGAGGCTCAGCTCCCAAAATCAGGATAAATTGGCTCTTTAACTGTCACTTGCTTGGCTGCCTTTTGATCTCCATGACTTGGCTGCTTGTAACTTCGAGCTAGTGTGATTAATGGAGGAATATTCAAATGAGTGAGGAGTAAATGAGGAGTATCTACCTCCTACCATTTCTCCTCCTTGTCTCACTCAAGTTTCAGCAATTAATTAGCCAAAATTTCCATGATTTTCTCTCAAAAACCTGCAATCAATGCACATTAGTCCACTAGGCATAATATCTCACTTTGACTCATCTCATCAAGCAAAATACAATCAAAATAAGTAAAAGATTATGAGAAGAGTTGATTTGAATAATCTAAGAGGTGTGTTAAGTCCATATAGTTACCAAATGATGAGGCTCATCATCACCCCCCTAATGAAAGTGTTGCTCATCCTCTGAGAAACTCAATCTATATCCATGTCTTTCATTTCTCTAGCGGCCTCCCTAACATCCCATGCTTCTATTGTAGTTTCCTCTTCCTATGCATATAATCACGCCTTCCTTTCTATCTCCTCCCACTACTTTCTTTCTTCCTCTTCCTTCATTCCTTCCAACATTCCTAAGAGAAGTGGTGGACTGAGTCTCAAGCCAATCCAATTGACTTTGAGTATCTGGAGATCTTGCTTGTACATGAGTGTTATGTTCAGTGCTTCTCTCATTCTCTTAGGAGGATGGTACTCTCTAATTTTCAAACTGTAAGGAAAGTGTTCCATCTCCTTTGGAAAGCTTGCATGTTGTCATCCCCTAACAACCTGAACATGTCCTCAAAGTGTGTGATTGCTTTATCTTGGGTAGCAAGGTACCTAGGTGCAAGTTGAGGGTCATTTGCAATCAAGTTATCAGTGCTGATGATAGCCATGGGATTTGATTGCTCTGCTCTTATCATGATGGGTTCCGTTTCTTTCCTTGCCATTACTTTCTTCATTTCTACAACCCTTTCTTCCTCATGATTCATCCATGATGTCAAAGCCATCAACTTTAAGTCTCCTAGTTTTGAATTAGGGGCCCACACATTAAAATTAGTCAAGGCCAAGTTATGTAGGTAGAATTCAAACATCTTAGCTCTATCCTCCAATGTGCTTTGATCACAGAGATCAATGAATTATCTGTAATCCTGGAAGGGCATAGTGCCTCTCTATGCTTAGGTCTTGATTTGGAACTGCATCCATTGTTACTTAAGATATAATGCATAGGACTTTGCGGGCATCCTGCACTGGATTGCCTCTAAGGATAGACTGGACATGGTTGCCAATTATTCTCTCTCTCTTGTATCTGTCCTCTTAACCATGCATTTTCTACCTCCAACTAAGCTTTCATCATTGCCTCTCTATCCCTCAGGCTACTTAGTTCTCTGCCCATCTCCTTTACTTTCTGCTCCATGTGACCTATGTCCTCCACTCCTTTAGATTTGGCAATTTTCATCCATATATGGGTTCTTGCCCTTTATTTCTCAAGCTCAAAGAATAATGGGATGGAAAACTTTTGTGGAATGACCCTATCCCCTTCAATGAAACTCTAGTAGGAGTCTAGGTTAGGTTGAGGACTAGGTTCCCTAAGCTCTGGGTCCTCCTTCTTTGTTTCTTGCTGCATGATTCCTTCTTTGTCCAATTTCTGAGTTCCCTGTATGTTTAGAAGAGTTTCCTATATGATTTCCTCTGCTTCTTGTAGGTCCTTCTGTGTATCCTGTAGGAGGCCTTTTCCTTTGCATGAGGTAGATCTAGTGACACGACTCCTAACATAAGTGATAAGATACTTGGGAGAGCCTTGTCCTAATGATCCTTCTCCTTTATTTTTCGTAAGAGGATTTATCTTTTCCTACTATTTTGGTGAGTCTTCAATGACAATAGGAACCTTGGTGTGAGTTTGAGGTTTTCCTTGCCTTATTCTTGTACTTTTTCTTGTCCTAAAGTACAATGGAGTTTGTCTATGTCTCTTCCATTTTTGCTTGATAGGGGTACTAAGGACAGTGAGGGAAGTTTCTGCCTCTTTCTCAGTGGGTTCTGGAGATACCCTGGGTGATTCCTCCCCTTCTTTGCCTTGAATTGTAGACCTCTACTCTTCCTTGTCTCCTATCTCCCCTTTTCCATTTTCCTTTTCACTCTTGTTTTTCTCCTTTTCTCCTCCCTTTAGTTCCTCACTTTGTTCATTAGTTTCCTCCTTTTCATCTTCTTCTATCTCTTCACCACTTTCTTTCTCCTTTTCTTCCTCTTATTCCTCCTCTATTTCCTCTTCATTCCTCTTTGTTTCTTCTTCCTCCTTCTCTGTTTCTTCTTCATCCTTCTTTGTTTCTTCTTCATCCCTTTCACTGGCAGTGGGGCTTTTGTCATATTCAAGGGCTTTTATGTCTTCCTCTGTCTGCATGTCTCTGAAAGCTTCCCATGTGATAGGGAATCTGAGGTTTTGGACGGCATCTTATATGATAAGTCTAATTAACCCATGATGGGCTAGCTGTTTATGGTTCCCTTCCTGCACCTTAATGCTCATATCTATTGTTGATTGAAGAAGGAAGTAGGATATGCTGAGTCTATTTTGAGGAGGTGTGTCTAATTGAAACCTCAACTCTTGGAGAAGCCTAAAATGGTATCCATATACCACACTGTACCTACCTTCACATGATATCTAATTTATAAGCTGGTAGCTAATTTCATTCCAAGGATATGGCAGGCTTGCTCTTCTTACGCCATTTTTTTCTTCCATTGCCTCCTCTCCTTCTAAAAAGAATTTCTTCTTTGCAATTTTGTTATTACCCTTATCCTCCTTTCTCCAAGGCATCCCTAAAGGAAGGGTGGTGATTTTGCCTATGATTTCAGGGGTGCGTTTTATATAGAGGCCTTTCACCACAACAGTGGCATGGGTCCTAGTCAATGGAATGAGGGAGAGAGAAAAGTCTCTGGCCACTTCATCATCATATCCCCTCAATTTCTCAAAGAAACCTATCCAATTGTGCCTTGTGAATATCTCTAGCACATGAGGGTGCTAATGAATCCTCACTGTGTTGATGGGTTCCCTCTTATTAAATCCCCCTATCATTTTTCTCTGATGGATGGAGGGTTGTATATGTGTGATACTAAATTATAATGGATGAAGAGTTTTAAATGCAAATTCTGTGGACAATCTCCCTAGACTAAAATCCTTTCAACAAAATAGAAGTCTTTCCTATATTTGTTTTTTACTTGGAAATTGTGGGAAAGTTCAGTTCCTACCTCCTTATCAATGTCTAATGAAGCCAACCTCTATTTTTCCCTTTTAAAATTGCTCACTATCGATCATGTAGGTGTTGTTCTATATCTTGTAGGATCTCCTGTAGGATTCGTATGATCCTGTAGGTGCTCCCGCGATGGAAAAAAAAATCAATACCTTTCCTATAGACCGCTTCAGTGCCGAGAGAAACTTTTCTGGTGTGTAGTCTCGAGAATGCGAATGCTTCTATGCATAGGGATCAACATTTATTTCCTCATATGGGTGATTTGAGTGGGCTTGTGTGCTAGCAGCCGAGGTACGAGTATATATTTTTGGACCATTGGTCCCACTAAGACATCATCATTCCACTTACCTTGTAATCAATTCCCACTTCGGGCATCCGTAGCTTAACCACTTTTGACCTCATCTCCCCTTTCTCTTGACTTGACTACTGCCACGTGTGAAAGAACTAATTTTATTCTCTTCGTTAACTAAACGAAGGTGTCCAAGTTAATTAGCCACCTTTCGCTTATAAATCAACTCTTTCACAACTTTTACATGTTTGATCATATTGTGCTAACGAGAGAGTGGAAGCGAGATACATACCTGTGGTAATGATGCTTTGATGTTGTTTGTTGGAGAGTGAACTCCTCGCTATGTATTTGTTACATGTGTTTCTCCTTTATTTTTATTATCCTCTGATGTTTTTCTTTGATGTGCAGGTACTAGATGGTGATGCTGATGATCCTGATGCTACTGCTAAGCTCTAGAGGAGCTTCTTTGACCTCTGGATCTCCATGCTTGAAGCTGACTACAACCTGTGATTTTTTTTGTTTTATGGGATAAGTTGTTACACGATTCCTACAGGATGTCCTGTATCTGCCTCTCCCTCAAAAAATTTAACCATTTCTTCGCTTTTGGAGCATGAGCATGGTTAGCATGGATAGAGAAGGGGTCTAAGGATTGGTGAATGAGAGGTATAACTTCCAGGTGTTGTCCCCTTGTTCTCTATCTCCATCCTCTTTTATCTATTTTTTTTCCTTAAAACTGTAATAATTTTTTTTTGAAACTTACTTTATTGGATGAATGCAAGGGTGATCATGGTGGAGAGAGACATGGTGAAGTAGATTTTTTTTTTTTATTTTTTTTACATAAGCAGGTCATCCTCTTACTCTAGGGTTAATTCCTGTGGGATTCCCATGCCACTGTAATTCCTACGGGATCATCCTATAGGTTTTGAGGGGATCCTGTAGGTTTATAGGGAATCCTGTAGAAAACACAGAACCCTTTCAAACTGAGCTAAAAGAGTAGAAAAGTGGAGGGAATGATGGTATGATTAAGGATAATGAATGGAGAAATAAAAACATGACTAGATAGGTCCCTTTTGATCCTCTCTTGTTGCTCTGGTCGTCCTCCTGCTGACCTGCAAACAAAATTTTAATTTTTTTTTCTCTTATATATATATATATATATATATATATATATATATATATTTAAAGCAACTAGTCTGCCTCCAAGAAGTTTTCATCCTGGATTCTTGCCCTGGGTGCCTCAAAAGAGGTTTTCACCGAGAGAGTTTTTTTTTTGACACCATTGGGCTGCCTCAATAGGTTTTCAACCCAACAGTGGGACTCAAGTGCCTCATGGAGGTTTTCAACTGAGTCTCCTTATTTTTTCTCCTTTTTCTCTTTTTTTCTTTTTTTTTTTTCCTTTTTTTTCTCTTTTTTTTTCCTTTTTTTGAGTGACTTGATGAGCTAGAAGTTGAGACTTGCTCCACCACCATTGTTGTCTTGCTGATGCCATCAATGAATTCTTTCTTTAACAATGGATTCTTGTAAACCTTCAACCTATTCCCATTAACAAGTAAAGGAATAGACTCTGACTGAATGGTTCTAATATGCACTAAACCATTAGTATGAAATTTCTTTATGACATAAGGCCCTAACCATATAGTCCTTAACTTGCCTTTGAAATCTGTGCATCTAGAATCATACAACAAAGCCCAATTACCTTCTTGAAATTGTTTGTCCTTGATGTTCTTTTCATGCCAGATATTCCTCTGAATTTGAGTCACCTCTGTGTGCAGGAGGGCTTGCATTATAAACTCATCTAATCCATTTAGTAGGAGTAATCTCTCTTTTTGTGCACCGCTGAGATCTAGATCTCGTTGGGCTACCATCCTCAATGTATCGTACTCAAATTCAATGGACAGGAGGGCCTTCTTCCCATAGACCAAAACATAGGGTGTGAATCTAGTGGTGGTCTTCCAAGTGGTATTGTAGGCCTAGGTGGCCTCAACTAATCTATCTGCCCAATCTTTTATGTTGCTTCTAACCACTTTGGTCAGGATGCCCTCCAACGCTCTGTTGGTCACCTCCACTTGCCCATTAGCTTGTGGGTGATGAGGAGTGGATTTTCTATTCTTGATCTTGTGTTGGCTTAACAAGTCTTCAATCATGTGAGATGTAAACTGGCTGCCTTGAATATCAGTGACCAATTCTCTAGGGTACCCAAACTTATAAAATACACTTTCCCTTAAGAACTCAGCCACTTTCTCCTCTTTTGCTGCCTTGATTTCCTTGGTTTCAGCACACTTGGTCAAATAGTCAGTGCACCCATTGATGTATTGATTTTTCCTGGATGGAGGGTAATATGTCCAATGAAAGCCATGACCTACTTGTCAAATGGCTCAAAAGTCACTTGAGGTTACAGAGGCATTTAATCCCTTGGAGTAGGATTTCCCATTCTTCACACCGATCACACTGACTAGTATACCTTCTCACATCCTGATGAAGAGTGGGGCAATAATAACCAACTTGTAACACCTTGAATGTTGCCCTTTTGGCTAAGACATGACCTCCACAAGGCCCATCATGACAGGTTAGAAGGATGTCAAAGACTTCCTCCTCCTGGACACATCTTCTCAAAATTTGATCTGGGCCTAGTTTGAAGAGGTTGCCCCCAATCCAAGTGAATGGGGCACTTTTCCTCACAACCTTTCTTTTCCCTTTGGAGCAAAAATTCGGTGGGAACCGTGCAGACACCAAATAGTTTGCTATGTCAGCAAACCATGGAGAGAGAACTAAAGTGGTGAAAAAGTGTTCATCCGATAACTGATCATTAACCATTCCTTCCTCCCCTACAGGCAAAGTTAATCTGGAAAAGAAATCTACAACAACATTCTCCTTACCATTCTTATCAATAATAGTTAGATCAAAATGTTGTAATAAAAGTAACCATCTAATAATACGGGCATTCACATCAGGTTTATTCATCAAATTTTTAATTGCAGCATGGTCAGTATGTACAAATTTTTGGTAAACTGTAATGTAATGCCTAAATTTTTCAATGAATGCACCTCCTTTTCGGTCACTGTGTAGTTCAGTTCGGCCTTTGACAAATTCTTAGTGATGAGGTAAATGGCATAAGGCAATTTGGCATCTATCTGGCCTAGAGCTGCTCCTATGGCTATGTGTGAGGCATCATCATGTATATGAAAAACAAGGGCCCAATTTGGGCCTCGAAGAATAGGTGCAGTGGTCAACTTGTCCTTCAAGGTGTCCAAGGCCTCTTGACAACTTTTTGACCATACAAATTCACAGTCTTTCGCCAACAACCCAAATAAGGGATAAGCTAACTTGCTGAAGTATTTTATAAACATCCGATAGTATCCATCTAAGCCTAGAAAACTTATGAAATCTCTCTGTTTTTGTGGAGATGGGACCCTTGGGATGATGGCTATTGTTGGGCCACCAAATTAACATACACTTTCTCTCCATTTTCACCTTTATCCTCATTTTCTCACCTCATTTCATCACATTATCATTACATAACCCTATATTTCCATTACCATATGGGTTCATATTTTCATTTTCCAAAGTTATTTATTTAATGTATTTAAAGTGAATTTATGATTAAAGATTAGAAAAATAACATGTATTTTCTTATACCTAAAGGTGAAATGAGTTTGGTGACATGTGTAAGTGATTTGGAAGGTTCCAAGACACTCTTATGTGGCCTCCAAGACTCAAATTCGAATTCTATTGAAGATTTGAAATAGATTTGGGATAAGGGTCAAGCATATCTCATGGAGAAGAATCATGGATAAAGGAATATGTGTCTCATATTGGTTGTAACCATATGAAGGATTTGTGGATCTAGGAGGGATTAGTGGATCTCCATTAATAAGTTAGTTTCTTATGCTTTTGTATAAATAGGAACACCTCCTCCATTCCAACAGGAGGACTTTTGGAGCATGTATCCTAACTTATGATGGAATAGAATAAAATTTTCTTTCTACAATTTTAGATATAAAATTTCTTAATGTAGTATATGAATTTATGGAATAGTTTGTCACTTTGTTCTTAAGAGAATTGAGCTCACTCTAAAAGGATCAAAGAAACATTTTATTTCATTATAGATTTTATTTTCATTTAATTACTTAGATGTTTGAAGATTTTTCATTATTAATGAATGAATTTTAGTTTAAATATTATCAGCATATGAAAGGACAAACAAGGGTCTAAGTTAGGCTCTCTTCCATTTGATATGAGTAATAATTGAAATTCATTCTCTTTTTCTAGTTTCAAGTGATTTTCTAAATTTCCAGTTTTCCAACAATGGCATTAATGATGAATGAATTTGTAATGAAGAACAACAAGGACCTCCTTAGTTAGAAGCCTCTTCTATTATTTGTTTGTGCATCTTAATCTATTTTCCATTAGTGGTTTTTTATTTTTGTTCATGAAGTAGTATTCTAGAAGAAGGACAAATCTGATTCTCCTAAGTTAGGAGCCACTTCTCCTACTTATTAAATAATAAATTAGAAATTACTTAGTTAAATTTGATATTTGTAATTTGAACTTCTAATTAGCTTATAATTGCATTCCCTTCAGTTTCCATAACTTATCTTCTAAAGCTGATTATAGTTGCATCTGAGGTCCCGTATATTTTCGTTTGCTTCTAAGCTTTACAAAACCCTCGGTTTGACAAATTAAATGACAGGGATTTAACAGACAATTAAAACACCCAAAAACTATCTTATTTGGGTCCACCTGCAGTCCTTGATGGGATATTGAATGACCTAAAATAGTGCATACAATAATTAAGAATTTACGTTTTTCGGGACTAAGATACGGGTTCATTTCAATGCATTTGTTCAGAACCTTACCTAAGTTGGACAGAGCCTCCTGGAAATCACACCCATAGGGTGTAAAATCATCCATATAAATTTCTATTGCATCATGGACTAGATCGACAAAGATACTCAGGATTGATCTATGGAAAGTGGCAAGGGCATTTCAGAGGCAAAAAGGAAGGACCCTATAGGCGAAAGTACCCTAAGGAAAAGTGAATGTGGTTTTAACCTAGTCTTCCAGGATGATCTGCATTTTATTGTACCTGTTGAAACCATCTAGGAAATAGAAAATATTTTTCCCTACCAGGCCATCTAGCACTTGGTCAATGAAAGGTAGAGGGAAATGGTCCTTCTTTATGGATTTGTTTAACTCTTTGTAATCAACACAAATCCTCCACTTCCCATTTTTCTTTGAAACCAGCACCAAAGGGGAGATCCACTCACTGTTCGAGATAGGGTACATGAATCCTGCATCTAACAGCTTTTGAAATTCTTCATTGACTATATCCTTGAGAGCTAGATTCATTCTCCTTTGGGGTTGTCAGATTGGTTTGTAACCTTATTTGATATAAATGTGGTGAGCACACACCAAGGGGTGCACTCCCTTCATTTCCTTGTAACTCCAAGCAAAGGCATCCAGATGTTCCTTTAGCATGTTGCACAACTTTTCTTCTTGGTGTACAGAAAGAGATGTGTTGATTTTCAAATTTCTCTCAGAGCTAAATTATATGGTTTTGACACAGGTAGGGTTTGAATAAGCTAAGCATAGATCAATTTGATGGTTGTTATGGGTTTCCTTTACTACTTCCTCTAAGGAGAATGTGCTAGGAGTTGGACTTTGGAGTATGTATTCAATTAAATCATCTTCATCTGGTGGTCCTCCTCCCATGGTTGTTTCTAAGGTATAGAGTTTGGCTGAGTAGATTTCATCTTCTTCCTCCTCTTCTAGCCATAAAGGTAAGTCATGTTCTAGAGATGGTTGGGTAGGAGGGTATAGGACTAATTGCTTCGACATATGCCCATTTTTAATAGTCATATTTCCAGCCCTACAACTGATGTAGGTGTTGGCAGTGGCTAACCAGGGCCTCCCAAGCATGATAGGGTAAACAGTAAGCTTGGCCTCAGGCTGGAGAACTAGGAAGTTTGCAGGGTACTCCCAAGAGTCAATAGAGACCATCACATCCTCCACAATCCCCTCAGGGGTCACTATGGAATAGTTTTCAAGTTGCAAGATTGTTATGGTGTTCCTCAATGAACCCTGGAGATTGAGCTTGAGCATGGCGTCCTTAGTCATCACATTAATGGTAGCCCAAAGATTAATCAAAGTGTGTGAGAAAATGGTGCCATTGATGTGCACATCTACTACAGGGCTTTAAGGGTCCAAATACTTCAGGAAAATTACCTGCCCCAGCAATAAGTCGGACAGTTGTCCAATGACATTAATGGTAGGGGTGTCTATTTTTCACCTCCCTGGATGTTTGAATCACTTCTCCTTAATCAACTTGTTGTAAATCGTTACATCCTTTATAGCTTGGAGAAGTGGAATTTTGACACATAGATTTTCAATTCTCCCAGAAGTTCATTCTCTTCTAGGGTAGGCTGGATTGGATGGGTTAATCTCTAAGGTAAGGGTGGTGGATTTACTCGAGAAATGATTTCCTCTCTTTCCTCATCACTCTCCGTAGGTGGAGGTGGACGTTGGTTGTCTGGGATTACTCTCCCATATCTCAGGTTGATTTCGTAAATATCCACAACATAAGCAGGATAAGATGTCTCTCCATTGTATACTTCTTGTACCTGTCTATGGTTCGGGTTCGGATTTGGCTGGGTAGGTATATGGGGTTGTTTAGGTTGAGAAGGGTGTAGAATCTATGGTTGAGTAGGTGGTGAAGGCAATAAAGTTGGAGCATTGTTGTATGTGGGCCTCCACCCCTGGGGTAGTGCATTCCACTGGGGTTGTGGCAAAGCATATGGATGAAATGACTAGCTGTTTTGCTGGGAATGGTACTGAAGTGCAAAGGACCAAGGAGCAGGTGTAGGCCAGGAAGGATGAGTAGGGGGGCCCCAAGAGGGAATTAGTGTGGTCTGGTTAGGGTTGTAATAGGCATGGGATGACCCTTGCATGCCATGCTGGTATGGTCAAGGCCCATGAGATCTCCTTTGATTTATGTAGTAGAGCTGTTCAGTCACCCCTTCAGTTCCCTGATACACAAATTTTAATCCAGGTAGAGAAGGGCACTTGTCTGTGGAGTGGTTTTCTTCATAGACTGAGCAAAATTCAATCAAATTCAATGGACATTCATTCCTAGGGTGCCTCCTTGTGCATCTAGGGCAGAAAATGGCTAAGGCTCTCTCTGCTTCCTCCTACTTTCTCTTGATGTGCATAATGTCCATATGTAGGGCAAGGGTTTGCAACATCTCACTCTTGAAAACTTCTAGCATATTTCCAATTTCACCTTTGATGGATGTATTGGAAGAGGATGGAATGGCCATTAGTTGACTGCCCCTACCCTTTTTCCTAGCCGCCCTATAATAGCTCCTATAGACAGTCTTGATATCTTCATAGGGTAGTTGGGAGATGTCCCCTCATGCTAGTAGGTTTAGGGTATCCAGAATATCTTCCCTTACCCCTCTAAGCAGGACTAGCTTTAGTGAATCAGGATCAAGTGTACACCTGGCCCTTTTGTAGCTAAGCTGGAATATTTCTTCATAATTATCTACGGATTCATCATGACCTAAGGTCATCCTAAAAATTTATTCTTTAGTGTATTTGGACCTACAATAGTCTCTATACTTGTTGTTGAAGGCTTGCACCATATGAGCCCAAGTTGTGATGCTATCCCCAGGTAAACCCATGAACCAGTGCAAAGTTGCATCCTTGAGAGTGGATGGGAAACGTTTCAACTTCTGATCATCATTTGTGTAATCATAGGTTTTTCATATGACAACAAAATCAAACAAGAAAGTGTCTGGATCTTCTGCGGTCAGACCATGGATATTAGGAAGAGCAGAGGGGCTTATATTCTTCATCTTGGTATGCCCATTAGTTTCTCTGATGGGAAAGGCACCCTCAACTCTTTCTCTATTTCCTCTTTCATTTCTATTTTCATCCATTAGGTCAGTTGGAATGGGTTCTTCTTCTTCTTCTCCCCCTGTAGGCTCTTCGAATATCCTTGGTTGTTCACCTAAGGGTTCCTCCAACTCATAGCCACCAAAGAAGAGGGAAGGTTAGCTATTTGAAGTGGTGGGGGTATTTGGTAGAAATTTCCCTAAGTTATCCCTATTCCTACGATGCATGAAATAAGTGTTTTTGCTTTGTTTTGTGTTTTTCAAGCTTTGAGAATAATTGCAAAATTGAAATTACAAACTGAATGGAAATTGACTGACTGAATGAAAACTAACTACTTGAATGAAATCTCACTTGCGGAATGGAAAAGAAAGCAAACTAAATTACTTTTGCAGAAATGAAGCTACTAGAAAATTGTTAGAGAAAAGAAATAGAAGAAAGAAAGCAGAAATCACATATTACTCAGACACCTCTCCGGAAAACATGCCAAAAAGTGATGAGAACCAGTATTGCAGCAAGAATGTTGCAACTCATGGGGCTACCAACTTTACTTTATCAACTCGGGGTTCATACAAACTTGGAGGTGACAGTGTTGTATACATAAGTAAATGTGATGGGTCTACTCTTTGTCACTGCTAATCTGGTGATAGACCACTAAGGCTTTTCAAACCAGGCTTCTATTGATTGAGAAGAAGTTTGATTACCAATGAGGGAAAGAGAAATATTGTCTACTGCAGTAAGGAAAAAGACTGAAATCAAATGCTTAAACACACCATTATTCTAATGAACTGCTAAGAGCCTTTGCTTAAAAAGAATGCTAAGTTAACATGTATGCAATCCTAATGTCCTAGGCATGCAAATTAAAACATCAAACATTCTACTATTGTGTATGTAAATGAACAAAATAAATTTGTTTTTCCTTTTGTATTTTCTATGTGAAAGTGTGAAAGCTAACTTCTTTTGGTGATGCAACAGGTGTCTTAGGGATGATGGTGAATTGTTAGAAGGCCTAGGAGGCAATTACGGGTCCTACTCTAGCTTCCTAGGGGCGTTCTCCTCAATTCAGCCTCAAAACAAGCCACTATAGGTAAACCTATAGGATGTCCTAATGTGTTCTACAGGATGTCTTGAATTCCTACAAGATCCCCTGTATTCTTACATGAAACAGCCGAGAGAAAAAGGATGGATGTTGAAGGAGATTTGAGGCTTAGTGTATTTTTTTGGTGGATGGAATGAGGCAAGGGAGTTATTAGGACTCCTGTAGAGCTCAAAACCAGAGTTGTGAGATGACTGGATTTGCTCAACAAGCTTGAAGAAGTGTTCTTGTGAAATGATGAAATTGATGAGGGATTTAGTGGAATAAAGTGACAATCATGGATGGACGAAGTTGGGATGAGGTTTTTGGTCATGAAATCTTTCTGTGCTACTGAAACCCCTACACTGCATCAATCATTGATATTTATCCATAAATCACGTAAATAAGAAGGATTTCAATTAACTAAGGAAAACATAATTTCATGAGAGAGCTGCCTGTTTCATGCATTGAAGAACTTGCAGAATAATGTGAAACATTGACGAGATATGATGTAAGACTAAAGATAGAAGAAAATAAAACAACCTCCTATTCTTGAAAATTGATCAAATTCTACCCTAACTAACAGAAAGCCCTAAATTCCATGAGAAACTATAATTCTATCTTTTTGGGGCTGCATAGGGGTTCTTTCTGCAAACCATGATCCCTGAAGGAAGGAGTGAGGCCAATCCACCTACTGACAGCTTTTTGATGTTCCTTTATTTCTTCTAAGCTATTGCTGAAGTAAAGCACAAATGGAAGCAAACTAATCAAATCCACAACTACTTGCAACGAAATAATGCTAAAGACAACTCAACCATTAATCTATGAAATTAATATAAGCATACAAATAAAAGAAGAGGAGCCTTTGCTACTAGGGTTGGGCCCTAACCCAAGATCTTTAGCCCTTTGAGTCAAATCAGTGTTGGATCAAGGAAATGCTCATTCTCATTATCAAAACAGAAAATTACATAACAATGTCTTCCACAACTCTTAAACTCAAAAATGACTAGTGTTTTTACAGCAAAAATTCGAATCTTAATGGGGCTCTAGGCCTCCTTATTTATACAACTAAAGTCTTCAATGACTTCCTTAAATATAGGTAGGCTCAACTCCCAAACCTGAGATAAACTGGCTCTTTAACTGTCACTTGCTCGGTTGCCTTTTGATCTCCATGACTTGGCTTCTTGTAACTTCGAGCTAGCGTATTTGATGGAGGAATATTCGAATGGGTGAAGAGTAAATGAGGAGGATATACCTCCTACAATATCTACTCCTTGTCTCATTTGAGTTTCGGCCCTTAATTAGCTAAAATTTCCATGAGTTTCTCTCAAAAACCTGCAATCATTGAAAATTAGTGTACTAGGCATAATATCTCACTTTGACTCATCTCATTAAGAAAAATACAATCAAAATATGTAAAATATTATGAGAAGAATTGATTTGACTAAGCTAGGAGGTGTATTAAGGTCCATATAGTTACCCAATGATGAGGCTTATCAAGTGGCAGTGTTGTAAAAGTATTTTTATTGGTTGAACATTTGATAGGATGTTGGGAAGTACATATGATCTTGCATTTCCTGCACCATTGCCAAACCGCCTATCAAGAAGCAAGGCCTATATACTCCTCTGCCTACTCCTAGTCGACCTTGGGAATCCATCTCCATGGATTACATTTCGAGCCTTCCTTTTACCAAGCATTGCAACGATTGTGTTTTCATGGTTGTAGACAGATGATCTAAGATGGTCATTCTAGCGGCCTACAATAAGAGTATCATAGCATAATCCACTGCTAAGCTCTTATTTGAATGAGTTTGTGTACATTTTTGGAACCCACAGTCCATTATCTTAGATCGGGACAACATTTTCCTTAGTACAATTTGGTCAAGTCTCTGGTCGATGTTGGATACCAAGATCGCTAAGTCCACGACTTTCCACCCCCAAACTGATGGCCAATCAGAGGTCATCAACATGATGATCATACACATTCTATGTATGTACAATGCGAAGCATCCACACACATGGGATGAAATCCTCCCCTATGTCTAGCATAGCTACAACATAGCTCTCCATAGCTCAATTGGTCACAACCCCTTTCAAGTGGGGTTGGGATTCCAACTATTATGCCCCATTAACGTGACCATACCATTTGTAGATACTCAAGCAGATTTTTGTCATGTCCAGTCTGAAGCCGACATGGCTAACAACTTCATTGAGTACATATAACACATTCTCCAGCAAGTCCATGACATAATGGTCAAAGCCAATTCTAAGTATAAGAAGTGTCATGATCCGCATTGGGTGCCACACAAGTTCAAGGTGGTCAACAAAGTTTGGTTACATTTGCAGAAGGAGCGCCTCGTTGGGCCCCATTGCAAACTTAACCCACTCCGATATGGTCCTTACACCATCACTAAGGATTTAGGGGACAATGATTTCAAGCTCAACATTCCACCATTCCTTGGCCTGCACCGAGTGTTCAATGTGGACCACCTTTAACCATACTTTCCACCATTACTAAATGCATCAGACATTGCAGAACATCTCACAGCAACAGAGTTAAACCCACATTGCATGGAATAGGCCACAACTGATCAGATCATGGACATGCAAATCAAGAACACTCGCTAGCAGAAGATCCAATTGTATCGGGTTGTTAAAGTTGGAAAACTCTTGACTGATCTAGGTGGATATTTTTGGCCACCCGCCTATTCCACCTAGACCCCCTAGTCAATTTCATCTGTTTCCTTGTTCATTTCAACATTTACTATTTTTAGCAGTTTTTTGGGTCCTAAACTTCCGAAGCAGGTTTTACCCCCTAAACAAAAATTTTTGGGTATGTGGTAGGCCCGTAACAATAGGAAGGAGCCTGCGATGAAACCTATAGTACTCAGAGAGACCTTTCCAACAAGGTATCATACACACCAAACGGAGATAATATGACCAAGTTACGACCTCGGAAGTTCGTTTCCCAACTAACCCCAATGAGGCCCACAAAATCTTGGTGTTACATCTCTTGGGGTTAAGGTTTTGGTTGTTTAGCGTTTTCTCATGTTTTCAAATAAAAAATAGGCCCTTGATCCTCATTGTAACATTGTTTAAAGGCATGTAGCTGCCACATCTCTTATCAGAGATAAGCTAGCATCGCCCGAGCTATCTTATTTCCATTCCTTTTGTAAGCATAGTTCAGTATTTTCTTAGAAATGAAGTGCTTTTCTGCTGCATCTCTATGTTTATGATTATATCTGTAAGTTGTTGCACTTCTGTTTAAGTTTAGATCAGTTGTTTCAGAGAAGTTTTCTTTTTCTCTGTTTATCTTTGCATGTCCCCAATGAGGTCAGGGTATAAGGAGTTAGGGCTTGATTTTGTTGAATCATTGCAAGATTAGCCTCGCAAATCCTGACGACCTCCAATGGTGGAAAAAATGAAAGACAAGGAGGCAGGAGATCCTTTTGAAATGTTGCTCGAGGAATCCCTTGAGTGACAGAGGGACATGATGATGGATAAATTTGCCCATATCCTTTGACAACTACCCACAGGTGATGCATTTTTCATCTAGTAGCCACTGTGGAGGCACCACCCCTTTTAAGGTACAATTTAAATTTGATATTCCCATATTCGAAGGCCTGATAGATGCAGATGTAGTAGATAAATGGTTAAATCTATTAGAAGGATATTTTTTAGTTCATGACTTTTCCAATTGGGGAAAGGTTACTTTTGCACTTGTTAAAGATGCCTCACACATCAAGGATTGGTGGGAAACCTACTATGAATAAAAGGATGAGAGTGAACCCTCGCTATTTTCAGTCACACCCACTTGGAATTCTCTCTGAGACATCATCAAGGAACAATATTACCCTGTCAAGAGCTATGAAGATAAATACATAAAGTGGACCACACTACATTAGGGAAGGGACCAAGATGTTCCAGAGTTCACAAATACTTTCCATACCCTTCACACAAATTTGGGTATCAATGACACTGAGTGGCATTTGGTGACCAAGTACCGTGACTGTCTAGACAAGTACATCCAAGTCGAGATGGAGTTGCTAGACATTTCCTTGTTCGGAACGACATATCGGTACGATGTCAATATTGAGCAGAAGTTTAAATAGAATAAGCAGGACTTTGGATCTGCGAATCGAAAGCAAGGAAAAGGAACCCCCAAACCATAAAACAAAGGACCAAGCTAAGGCGGTGCTACCCAGGATAACCCACCAAAGTCGTAAACAAAGAACAACACCCCGAAGATGAAGAAGGATATGGGAAAATGGTGTCAGTTCCATAAGAGATCCATTAAACAATACAAATGAGCTTCAGCCTAAGAAATCACTGGTGTTTGAGCTGACAGCTTCTGAATCAGACACAAGGTTCGACTCTGAATGAAAACCTGATAAGGGAATTGACAAAGGGAAGCCGATCATTGATGCAAAGCCCAATGCCACCGTGTCCACCGCCAAGATCCAGAAGATTGAGACTGAAGATCTAGAGGAGGGGGAATGCCTCTTCCACTCACAAATGTGGGTTAAGGGTTCTCCGATGTAGTTCATTGTCGATAGTGGGAGAAAAAAGAACCTCGTTTAAGCAAAGGTTGTGAACCATCTAGGCTTAAATACTATAGCATATCCACAGTCGTACACCATCGGGTGGCTTCACTAAGGATGAGATCGTCGTGTCAGCGAGTAGTGTTGCCTTCCCTACAACATCAAGCCCTTCGCAGATGAGGTATTGTGTGGCATTGCTCCTCTTGAATTTTGTGATGTATCGTTAGGACAACAATACTTGTGGAAGAAACATGTTGTATATGAGTCTAGACCTCGCTCTATGATTATTACTTTGGCTAATAAGTTGTACAGGATAACAGAGGTAGCCTCGATAACCAGCATCTCTTTGATCACTACAAAGCAATGCAGTAAGATAATTTCCTAGACCACAAAATTTGTTTTCCTTATGATTCACCCCTAGTGTTATAGACATTTTTGGGCACTACAACCCCAATCATAAATGTCCATAAACCAAGGGCTCCTAAGTCCCTAAAGGTGTTGTTCCAACCCCTAAAAGAACAAGGTCAACTGATTACAACATCTCCCAGAAGTTCTCCATGAAAAACTACTCAGAACTGGTCAAAACTGGACCATTTCACCTGCTCCATGGTCAAAGTGCGTTGCATCCCACCTGCCTACACACAGTAGGTGTGATGCATGTTGAAAATCCCTTCTATGGGGTGCGATGGGTGAGAGTGGACAAATGGCAGGGTCAATCCGCAAGGTGGAGGATCATGGAATCTTCTAGAAACTTCTCCTGTGACACTTGCCTCTCTGCATTCGCCTATGGATGAGTAAGAGATCATCAATCTCCAAGTGGAATCAAGAACTATCAGAGAGAGGACACTAATCAAATCTCAAAAGCTGACTCACCCCCCTTTGAAAACATCTATATATGGATCCCTCATCCCAGAGATCCGAAGGCGGGAGTTTTGTATCTTGTAAGGAAGTGTTGCTGGTTTCTTGGTGCAATATCATAGTGTTGGGTGATCTAAGCTTTTCATGAGGTGAAGAAGGGCTTTCTTGCTGAGAGGATGATGCTGGGTCAGAACAATTGGTTGTAATCCTCTTTGCTCTTTCTCGATTATAAATAAAGCTATTCAAGTTTTCCTCTACATTCTTGTATGATTGATGTTATATGCATTTGTGTGGTCAATATATATCTGGTCCTATATTGTTTATGATAATAGATCGATGTTCTTGGATAGTGTTATGCTTCTTTGATTCTACAGGTGCTCTTTGAAGCTAGGTAGACGAGGAAGCGAGTGGCGAAGACCTAGCAGAAGGGAGAGGAATCGAGCAAGGAACCAAGCGCAAGACAGAGGTTGGTCTCCTTATTCTCCTCTTATCTATTTCTCATAAAGGAAAATGAAAGTAGTTTTAATTTGTTTGTTTCTAAGGTAGCTACTAGTCTTAGTGGGACTAGCAGCTCTGCATAGACACTAGTTTTCCCGATAACAAAATGGAAACTCCACTGGGGAGCGAATAGATTGTTTTTTTATCTACATTTTTTTACATTATAAACTTACAGACAGAGCCTGAAGTCAAGCCAGCTAGCCTTCGAACTGCATTTGCTATGCGAGTGCAAAGTAGATCAATGCTGCTTCAGTCTATCTCCAGGTTTTGTTTATGAATTAAACAATTGATTTACAAGCTCTATAATTTCCCTTGTGGTGGCTCTAGTAACCTCCTTAGATCTACCCCTGTGATTCATTTACTGATTACCACTTGCTCGGCCTAAATCCCTGAACTGAGCTGCAAACTGTGACCCGGAACCCAGTTAAAGTCTCGTCCCTGGTCCATCACACTGTCTCTTCTTTGAAACCTGAATGCATCACACTTCCCAAGTGTAGTAGGTGCGTTGCATTTCAGTTTCCTTGTGCTACAGGTGCGCTGATCAGACCTCTTCTGCTCTTAGATTTTGGTTTCTGTGTTCACTCTTTTCAGCTCTATTCAAGAGTTTTGCTGCCTGTAGTCAGTACACCTTTGTTGAAACCCCCTTCCTTGCCATTATTTCGCCTCCATTGTGCAAAGAACTGTAAATGTTTTTATGTATTTTGAGCCATTTTCAGTTCTCTTTTACAAAGAAGTGGCGTAATTGAACTGTCATTTCTTGATTTGAAAGTGTCGCAAGTGTTGTTTTCAGTCATAGAAGAGAATCCGATTGTTCTTGATAGTCAATTACATGGTTACTCTTGTATTTGATTTGAATTAGTAGTTTTTTCAAGTGTCGAAAGCAATTTTTCAATTCCAAATAACAAAGTTTCATCATTGTCCTCATTTTGTCTTGAAAAGAAACTTGTTAGTAATGTCGCTTTGAAAAATAATTCAGATTTGCGCTTAGCTTTCTTTTTATCATTCACACATTAAGAAGGCTGAAAACAAATACATGCATGTGCATTTGCATTTAGACTGTTTTTTGGTTTGATTTAGGACAGTGCATATAGTGTGTGCTCTCTGCTCTTTGTTGAAAGAACGCCATCTCTCTTTCCTTAGTAGCTAGGATTTTCATTGCAAAAGGAAGACTAAACGACTGTTTATCATCTTAGATTGCATTTTAGGAATTGTACATCTACATCATGCAGTGAACCTGAAAGGCAAATTTCTTAAGCAAGATCAACTACAAAATAAATTTAATGAATCTAAAAATGCTTTGGAACCTAATGCACAACATCTAGAAGTCTAGGCTAGAGACGTATTCTGGCGTCGTGAAGTCTGGTAACTGTTGTTTTCACTGTTGGTTGGGTGATTCCTCCACTTTGAGACGAAAAGTGCCAGTACGGACTTGTGCTCCCACGTACCGTCGAGTATATTTTGGGAGACCACAATAGGCTATATCCTTTATCCATAGGAAGTCGTGTCTGCCGCCGTATTGATCGCAATGCACTGAACACAACATTCGGGAAGATTGATTGTCGTACCGTAAAAAGTATTCTGCAGTTTTGTGATTGGTTTGGTAATCCCTCTGTCTAGATTTCCAGAGTAGTCTCTTTCATTCCTTTTCAGACTCCTTAAAGGAAAAGGTCCATTTGAGCACTTGTCACTTCAAGCTCATTAAAAATCAAAGGCGACTAGAGTCATCTTTTGTTTTTTCTCGACTCTTAAAAATTGAAAAAACAAGTTGTGTCAAAGCGTCTAAAATTTATTTTAATCGGAATAAAAATCACCTTTCCTATGTTGGTCTTAGGTTGAGAAAAATGGAGTCCACCAACCAAGGGGTTCCCCTTGGAGGAAATCCTAGTCCCTTCTCCTCTTGGGGAGATGTTGGGGCACCCCATATGGCCACATTGTCTCTTCCAGGATTGACAATTGGCTTGCCCGTATGGCTCTTCTCAACTTCTATCGTTCAGAACACCGAGATTCCTGAACAATCAAGTCAGCAACTAAACGATACCAGAGCTACCCCCCAACCCTCTACTTCGTCCAATTCTTCCTCTCCTCCTTCCTCTTCGCTTGATGAAGCTGGTAAAGCCAAAAATCAAGTAACTGAGAAGAAGAAGAAAGAGAAGAAAAAGAAGGAGCCAAAGGCGAAAAGGGGCGCTCAGGCATCGTCTAGCGAAAATCCACACACTACACCATCTAGGCCTAAATCGCCATGTGTCATTTGCAAAGGAGACCACTATCATCGATATTTTCCTTGCATCCCTCGGATCTTAAGGGACTTGTCTCCTCGTTTGCACAATCCGGTGTCATCAACCTCTGACGATCATGTTGAGCATACACCGTCAACTAGTGAAAGTGAAGCCCCTAGACAAAAAGGAAAATATAAATTTCCTTGTAAATTGTGTGAAGGCGATCACGCCGTCCACTGTTGTCCCTTCTTAGACGAAGCTAAAAGAGTTTTGGACGACCGTCCGGTTTCACCAATACGGCTTCCTCCTGGATATAAGAAACTCTTGCCGAGTCTGTCACTAGTTGAAAATCCAGCTGACACGCCCTTGTGGTCGACCGAAGCATCTATCATTGAATAAAAACCATCTGAATCCACACCAGATGAAAGTCAAAAGGTCAAGGCGGCAGTTGACCCAGTCTTGCCTTCAGAGGATCCATCTTCAGATGATACAGTCACCGAAGAGAACAAGAATGACACCGTTCAAATTCTCTTCGTAAGTACAGACTCCGATGAACATGGGGGCAGTCTACCCGTTCCTTTACAGCAGGAAGGAAGTTCATCAGAGTCATATCCGATCGTCTATTCGGTCCCACCTCCAAGCAACCTGGTTGTTTCCTTTGATTGGAATCTACTAGGCAGACCCCGTTTATCGGCTAGTGTACCATTTCGAATCAATGTTGAAATATATAGAATGGTCATGGCCGGTAGCATCATAGATGAAGGGGATTCTATGAGTATCCTTTCCTCAACTGCTTGGAAAGTGCTTGGTTCACCATCGCTTTTGCCTGAGATGAGAAATCTAACAAGATTTGACAAAGGAACCAGTCGACCGTTAGGGATCCTTCCCAATGTGCCGATAACATTGAGAAGGAAAATCGTTCACATGAATGTAATGGTACTCCAAGGACCCCTGGATTATAATCTACTCCTTGGACGCGACTATATTTATTGCATGGGAGCCATTGTCTCCTCACTCTTTAGAGTAATGTGTTTTTCGCACGAAGGAAGAGTGGTCAAGCTCGTAGACCAGCTTTCATTCCCCGGTTCACACATAGCAAACAGTCATATACCAACCGTAAATGGACTTTTCACGCAAGGAATGTTTCATCAATCCCCAGTCCATCCTCCTGATGAGCACGAGTGATTCAGAGGATATGACTGAAACCTAGGGGGCATGCACCCTGGCCTGTTTCGACGAGAAAACCTTGGGTATAGGGTAGGTTTCCGCGGAGAGTATATGACTGGCCTGACACACCCGTCCATTTTGGAAAATGGCATTAGACTAGAATACGATACCTCTGTTAAGGTAGGTGTTTCCCGATAAAACAAATGTTTTGTCTGCAAATTGAGGGGTAACCTGAAAAGGTAGGCCTTTCCCGATAAAACAAATGTTTTGTTTCCAAATTGAGGGGTAACCTGGAAACTCTACTTCGCTATACCTGGGGGCATGCAAACCTTTTGGCGTGCAAGCGAAGAGCGACCATTTGTTTTTTAAATTTATAGGTCCTCTAACCCTTTAAACTTGTAGGATTGGTCGTTTCCTAACTTTTTCATAAAGAAATGATGCGGGGCAAAGCTTTGAATTAATGTCGTTTTTATATATGAGACATCCTTATTATACGATTGGATTAATCGAGTAATTTTAACGCGGAATTCAAGCTCGTTAAAAAATAAACATAAGCAATGAGCAAATGTTCCTCTAGAGTTTAAGCTCATTAAAAAATGAACCAATTTCAGGTAAATAACCATCGTGAATGTATTATCATCACCCTTTGAAGCCTTTGTCATGTTCTCATCATCACCTCCACTCTGTATTGGCCGATCATTCACCTCCACTTGATTGTTTACCCTTTTTGAGGAACAACTGCGAAGAGTGATCCTGTTAGCCATCCTTGTGACACTGCCGTGATTGGAAAATTCCAAACCTTACCTGGAATCAACTACTACCGAAATTTATCACTCGTTCCTCAAAAAAGCGTCTCCTTTAAGCTCTTTTCAACTGACTCGTAACATATGAAAAGATTGTCGAGCAATTGGCCTCTCCAGCTCGTTAAAGTGACCGGAAGTGCTATCCCTCCTTTAAATTTTAATTTTTTTGGACTTGAGGGATTATTACACAAAAAGAACGAGCGCTTGTTTTGTTCAGCTCGTTAAAAGTACCGAAAATTCATCCCTTTTGTATTGTTTTATACTTTTTCGGACTCAAGGGATTATATGACGAAAAAGGATTGTTGGAGTTTTCTTTACGTACCTTTTCAGACTCTCTAAAATTGAAAAGGACCGAGTTATCTTTATCGTTAAACTCGTTAAAACCGAATAGCGACAAACTTGTCCATAACATATAAGAACGAGTTTCACTATCGCTAGGCTCGTTAAAACATAGCGATGGGTTTGCCCGAAGGGAAAATTATAGAACAAGCATATGTTATCCTCCCCAAGCTTGACAAAAATAAAGAGGTACTGGTCAGCAATGACTGGGGAAAAATTGGGAAGAAAACTGGAAGAAACTTTGTTGGTAGCAAGTCGCTCTTGAACACGACACTTTCGCTCTGCATCCGAGTCAGGTTGGGTTGTTCCATTCATTGGTCACATCGCCATGGTTCCGTCACACCATCCATATTTTGGGTTAATGCTACCAATCCATCATGTCAGTGTCACCGATATGTTCAAGAGAAGTCTCTCAGAGAATTCACCTGTGTCTCATCCGCTGCAATACATTCATGCTCCATTCTTTCATGACCGCCACCCTGAACCTTATATCACCAGATCATTTTCACCTCCATTAAAATCATTTGCTCTATTCCATGTCATTGATGTGGGATTCACTAAGGCCCTCCTATGGCAGATCGCTTCTTGTCGACATCAGCTCAATATCCAAGAAGTCGATCTAGGAACAACCCTTTCAGTACTTTGAAGCTTGCATGCCTCAATAGCAAGTTTCTCACTTTCGGCGACAAGTTTACATCAATGGCCTTCGACCGAAAGATTTTGTGTGGTGTTCGATGCCAAGTCCCTTGTTCACACCACGTGAATTGTACTGTAGTACCTTGAAGGTCATCATCATTATCGATGATTCCTCTCGCGCCTGTTAACAGCTTACATCATTGGCTGGTAATCAGGCGATGTCTTTCCATGTTCGACTCCAAAACATCTCTCACATGGATCGACTTGTACTTTGAGTGAAGATCGAACGAGATTGAAGACCCCAGATCTAGTTTCATCCATCCGGGCTGCGATATATATTTAAGAAAATAAAGACATCAAATGTACATCATTGCTGCACAGATAATCATCCAATCTAAGGGATGATGGCTCTACCAGAATCATCAGTCTACACTCAAACGATTGTCTATCTCATGTACATGAAAATGAATTTATAAAGTTGAGCATGGGAATGCCTGCCTCAGCTAGATCATGAAAATATTATGAAGATAATGTATTGTATTGTATCTTATTACAGGTCGCCTTCCAGCTCGAAAAAACTCTGGATCCTCGTGATAAAGCATTTCACCCGACATCAAAAGATTAACAACCTCATGCTTTAGGGGGCAACTGTTATATACATTTTTGGGCACTGCAACCCCAATCATAAATGTCCATAAACCAAGGGCTCCTAAGTCCCTAAAGGCGTTGTTCCAACCCCTAAAAGAACAAGGTCAACTGATTACAACATCTCCTAGAAGTTCTCCATGAAAAACTACTCAGAACTGGTCAAAACTGGACCATTTCACCTGCTCCATGGTCAAAGTGCGTTGCATCCCACCTGACTACACACAGTAGGTACGATGCATGTTGAAAAGCCCTTCTATGGGGTGAAATGGGCGAGAGTGGACAAATGGCAGGGTCAATCCGCAAGGTGGAGGATCATGGAATCTTCCAAAAACTTCTCCTGTGACACTTGCCTCTCTGCATTCGCCCAGGGATGAGTAAGAGATCATCAATCTCCAAGTGGAATCAAGAACTATCAGAGAGAGGACACTAATCAAATCTCAAAAGCTGACTCGCCCCCCTTTGAAAAAATCTATATATGGATCCCTCATCCCAGAGATCCGGAGGCTGGGATTTTGTATCTTGTAAGGAAGTGCTGTTGGTTTCTTGGTGCAATATCATAGTGTTGGGTGATCTAAGATTTTCATGAGGTGAAGAAGGGATTTCTTGCTGAGAGGATGATGCTAGGTCAGAACAATTGGTTGTAATCCTCTTTGCTCTTTCTCGATTATCAATAAAGTTATTCAAGTTTTCCTCTACATTCTTGTATGATTGATATTATATGCATTTGTGTGGTCAATATATATCTGGTCCTACACTGTTTATGATAATAGATCTATGTTCTTGGATAGTGTTATACTGCTTTGATTCTACAGGTGCTCTTTGAAGCTGGGTAGACGAGGAAGTGAGTGGCGAAGACCTATCAGAAGGGAGAGGAATCAAGCAAGGAACCAAGCATAAGACAAAGGTTGGTCTCCTTATTCCCCTCGTATCTATTTCTCATAAAGGAAAACGAAAGTAGTTTTAATTTGTTTGTGTCTAAGGTAGCTACCAGCCTTAGTGGGACTAGCAGCTCTGCATAGACACTAGTTTTCCCGATAACACCTAGGGAAAGAAGAAGGTTGCAGCCACGACTTCCAGGTAGGGCTCCTTTACACAACAACAATAGATGGATAAGGTCATGGAGGAGTACAAGGATATTTTCAGCTCACCCACAGGGATACCTCTGCACTGTTAGGTCAAGCACTCCATCAATCTAACCCAGGGCGCACCACTTCCCAATGGACTGATCTATCGATGCTCTGTTCTAGAGAACAATGAGACAAAGAGGCTAATTCAGGAACTATAGCAAAAATGGCACATCATTCCAAGCTCATCACCTTGTGGGATCCCAATTTTATTGGTACAAAAGAAGGATGGGGCCTTGAGGCTTTGTATTGACTATCCAGCACTGAACAAGATCATTGTCCGAATTAGGTACCCAATCTCGTGGACTGATGAACTTCTGGACCAGCTCAAAGGGGACAAATATTTCAGGAAGATTGACTTGAAGTTAGGTTATCACCAGGTGCTTATCGAACCCTCTGATGTGTGGAAGACTACCTTCAAATCCAAGGAGGTACTTTTTGAATGGTTGGTCATGTTGTTCGGATTGATGAACACCCATGCAACCTTCATGAGACTTATGGACGACATCTTATGACCCTTCACCAATGCATTCATGGTGGTGTATTTAGATGACATCTTAATATTCAGCCAGAGTTGGGAAGAGCACCTCCACCATATTCGATAGGTCCTTCAAACCCTATGCCAACACAAGTTGTGTGCTAACTTGGAGAAATGCACCTTTGGCCTAACCCAGGTTCAATATCTGGGGTACATCATTGATGAGCAGGGTGTACATGTGGACCCATCCAAGATACAAGTCATTCGGGATTGGCTAGTCCCAACCACTCTAACAGAGCTCCACAACTTTTTGGGTCTTGCCAATTTCTACCATAGGTTCATGTTGGGGTTCTCTCATATCACTTGGCCTTTAAGTCAAGTCACCAAGGGTGGAGCGAAAGAAAAGTTTTTTTTGTCAGAAACCCAACAACAAGCATTCTCCAAGTTGAAGAATCGCCTCTGTTCTGCACCAGTGCTCACATTACTAGACCTGCAACAACCATTTGAGATTGAGATAGATGCCTCTGACTATGCTATTGGTGTGGTTCTTACTCAGCATGGGTATCCAATGGCTTACCATAGTGAGACACTTTCAGACACAGTCCAAAAGTACCCCACTTATGACAAAGAAATGTATTCCATTATGCAGGCCTGTCGTCAATGGAAGTATTACATTCTAGGGAAGGAAATGGTCATCCACACAGACCACCGACCTCTATAGTTCATACAGACACAAGGGAAGTTGCAGAATGATCGCCATCAGAAATGTTCCACCTATTTGCAATAGTTCCATTTGAACATTAAGTATATGAAGGGAAGCACCAATAATGTTTATGATTACCTTAGCCGACCACCACTCATGGCGTTGATAATTGTGCTCGACTCTTGGGGGCATAAGACATTGGGGTGGTTGCACCTTTAAAAGAGTGATCTAGAATTCGATAGCATATATCGAACACTCCTGAAAAGGAAGCAAGTTCCAAATTTTCACCTTTAGGATGCAGTGTTATGCCACCTGGCACACATATGTTTTCCTTCAAGTGAGCGTGCCAAGATTATTTTGGAGGTGCACTACAATCGGCTCGCTAGACATTTCAGAGTAGAGAAAACAATAGCGGTATTACAAAAGTATTTTTATTGGCAAAAACTTTGTGAGGATGTTGGGAAGTACATTAGGTCCTGTACTGCCTGTTCCATTGCCAAATCAACCATCAAGAAGCAAGGCTTATATACTCCTCTACCTACTCCTAACCAACCTTGGGAATATGTCTCCATGGATTACATGTCACGCCTTCCTTCTACTAAGTTCTTCTTTGAGAGAGTATGGGTACACTTTGGGATCCCATGTCCATTGTCTCATATTGTGACAACAAATTCCTGAGTGCATTTTGGTCAAGTCTCTAGTCGATGCTGGATACAAAACTTACTATGTCCATGGCTTTCCATCCCCAAACTAATGGCCAAACAGAGGTTGTCAACAGGATGATAGTACACATTTTGTGCATGTACAACACAAAGCATCTGCACACATGGGATGAAAGTCTCCCCTATGTCCAATACAACTACAATAGAGATCTCCACAGCTCAACAGGCCACATCCCTTTTCAGGTATGGCTGTGATTTCATCCATTATGCCCCATTGATGTGGCCATATCATTTGTAGCCACTCAGGTAGATTCGGTTCATGTTCAGTTTGAAGCTGAAAGGGCTAACAACTTTATTGAGTGCATTCAACACATCTTCCATCATGTCCATGATATATTGGATAGATCTAATGCTAAGTACAAGCAACGCCATGATCAACATCAAGTGTCGCACAAGTTCTAGGTGGGTGACAAAGTTTGGCTACCTTTGTAGAAGGAGCTCCTTGTTGGACCCCACTGCAAGCTTCACCCGCTCTGATATGGGAAATAAACCATCACCAAGGTCGTCGATGACAATGCCTTTGAGCTCAACATCCCACCATTCTTTGGTCTGCACCCAGTGTTCAATGTAGAAAGCCTTCACCCATACTTTCCACCATTGTTGGACACATCTGACATTGCATAACAGCTCACACCAACAGAGCTCAACCTGGAATGCATGGAACATGCAACAACTAATCAAATCATGGACACACAAATCAAGAACACTCACCAATAGAGGATACAACTATATCGAGTTGTCAAAGCAGGGCAACTCCTTCACTAGGGTAAGTGGTTCACTAGGGACTAGGTTCAATAGAAATTTCCTCACTTTATGGAGGCTCTGCACACAATGGGGACCATTGCTTCCTAATGGGGGAGGAATGATCCATGTGGATATTGATTTCCACCCGTCTATTCCACCTAAACCCCCTAGTTAGTTTCATCTGTTTCCTTGTTCATTTCAGCATTTACTACTTTTAGCAGTTTTTCGGGTCCTGAACTTCTTGAGCAGTTTTGACCCCCTAAACAACATTTTTTTGGGGTCTACAATGGGCCCAATGCTATTGGAAAACACCTACATTGAAACCTATAGTAATCAAAGAGACTTTTCTAACAAGGTATCATATGCGCCAAACAGAGATAATATGACCAAGTTATGACCCCAAGAAGTTGGCTACCCAACTAACCCCAACGGGGCCCACAACTCTTGGTGTAACATCTCCTGGGATTAGGGTTTTGGTTTTTTAGGGTTTTATCATGTTTTCAAATAATAAATTGGCCCTTGAGCCTCATTATAACATAGTTCAGAGGCATGTAGCCGCCACATCTCTTCTCAGAGATAAGCTACCATTGCCTAAGCTATCTTATGTCCATTCTATTTGTAAGCATAGTTCAATATGTTTATATTAATGAAATAAAGTGTTTTTATGTTGCATCTTTTTGTTTATGATTATATCTGTAAGTTTTTACATTCATGTTTAGTTTCAGATCATGCACCAAGGTAAGTGGCTCACCAGGGACCAATTTTAGTAGAAGTTTCCCCATCTCATGGAGGCACTCAACTTAATGGTGACCATTGCTTCCTAAGGGGGGAGAATTGGTCCAAGTAGATATTAGTGGCCACCTGCCTATTCCACTTGGACCCCACCATTGTTTCTTTTCAGTTTCCTTAATTGTAGCACAACTTACTATTTTTGGCAGTTTTTCAGGTCCTAAACTTCCAGAGCCATTTTGAGGGGCTAAAAGACGTTTTTACGGAAAAGAGAGAGACCGAAAAAGTCCTAAATATCTTATTGGTTTTTTTTGGCCTACTCTTCAAGACCTTCAAAACACGATATTATGATAGAAAAATGAAGATCGTATACCAAATTTATGACCTCGGGAAGTTGATGTACCAATTTACCCAAACGGGGCCCACAATTTTGGAGCTTCTCTCCTACGGCAACGTTTTTTGACGTTTTTGTTTTTCCATTGTTTCTCAATAATAAATATGCCTTTGAGCCTCATTGTAACACAGTTCAGAGGTAGGTAGCCTCCACATCTCTTCTCAGAGATAAGCTACCATTGCCCAAGCTAGTTTATTTCCATTTTTGTATGTAATGATATTTCATTTCTTTGATATCAATTAAGTGATGTTTTATTTTTGTTGCATCTCTGTGTTTATGTGTATATTTGTGATGAGCCCCAATTTTGGAACAATTTGGGCTCATTTTGGCCTATTCTACTTGCTCAAACCATTCATTTTTTACTGCTTATGCATGCATTTCTTAGTTTATTCATGTTGTTTGTAGGAAGAAGGGTAGGCACTCTATCTACGTGACTAATGCATTGTGATTCCAGGTTTTGGCATTAAAAGGGAGCAAAAGACAACGAAAAGGGAGACAAGGAGACAATGAGGTGGCACTGCTGACTGTTAGGAGAGGATGTCCACGGTCTTGGGGACATTCCTCGTGATTCCCACCAAGAACTCCGAGCTCCAATCCATCTCCCCTCCGAGCTTAGAAGCAGCCAGCTGTTCTACAGGAACAGCAGTTATAAACTGCTCTACAGGAACAGCAGTTATGACCGTCCTACAGGATCAGCAGTTAAACTCTAGTTGCACAGCCGAGCTCCTAAAATCAAGGACACTTGTTGGATCATCGTTTTTGTATAAGTGTAGAGGCCTTAGCCTTGGATAGGTTGTTGAAACTCTTGTATTGCTATTGTAATTTTCGAGCACAGCTCAGTTTTTGTTCCTTTTTGTAAGCCAATTTGGCATGATATCAGATTATGAATAAAGAAGGTAGATTTTGATCTAGCTCTGAGTTTTCTTAAGGAGACTATAGCTCTCAGGTTAGGGCCCAACCTGAGAGCCATAGATCCCCTCTGCTGTAGTGTTATTTCCATTTCATTTCAGCACTTTGAGCTTTTCATTTGCACATGCAATTCGAATTACAGGTTGTTAAGTTGGTCTTTTTCATGAGTTAGATAGGAGTTGCTTATGATGAATTTGTTTCCACTTGCTTAGTGTAGCAGAGGATAGATATAATCGATTGGAGCTCCAACAAAAAGGTTGTTAAGGCTCACTGCCGTCTCATCTGGGATTGGAGTGCAGTCCATGACTAGCCACCAAAAATACGCATTTCTTTATTTCATGATTGTTGCAAACACAGTCACGTTACGTTAGATGCTTCCACATGATTCACACCTGCACCACACTCCTTCACCACAGCTTCATGCACATTCTCCTTCGCGTTTTGGATTGCTGTTCATTGAATTTACAAGAACAGGTAGTTTAGGTTAATGCATTTTTGGTTTGGTGACAATCATAAGCATTTGTTTCACTTACACTGCTTTCTCTCATTCCATTACTTCGTCCTCCATCTTGATCACGCATGCAAACACATCTTTGACCCCTGCTCTGCTCTGTTATCTCCCAAAGTCTTTCACTCCTCTCGTACTTCCATTCTCTAGCCTTTTTCGTTGACCTAGCCCTCTATCTTCCAACCTACTCCATACATTCACTCCCTATCCCATTCCTCCACTTCTACAACCATCACCAGCCTCATTCCTACCTTACACATCTCCCCCTACCATTTCATCACTCCTCCATCACGCCAAACACTCACGGTAGGTCATCCTGTAGCCATTTGTAGACATCCTGTAGAAACCAGAGTATCCTGTAGGATCCCCTACAGACATCATGTAGGAGGCCACTCACTTGGTTGCCGAGCTTTTGAATGTGAGGGACCTTTGTGGATGGATGCTAAGGATCCCTAGGGACCTCTCCTAGCCTCCCCAACCTGTCCCCCGCTTTCCTTCCTTCTCCATCCCATCTGCACAATCAAACCCTAGTTAGCACAAAATCACAATCATTCCACACACTTAAGGAAAAAATACAAAAACATATCTTTCATGATGCAAGTAGTTTAGATCCATGCATTTTCACTTATTAGAGGTAACAGCAGCATTGGTAGAAGTTTCATTCACATGTTTTGCATTGTAGAGGTTAGACTAGTTAAATTAGGGTTTCCTAGGTTTACATGCTTTGATTTTCTTTCAGTCCATTTTGTCAAGTAGAGTAGTTTTCCTTTGAGAATAGCTTTCGTCCATCAATTAGCAAGCTTCTTCTGAGAGCCTATAGAAGTTGGCTTGAGCCCTAGCGGACTTGTGCCAGCTGACCAAGTGACAACTGCGACAAGAGCTAGTACTTGTGCATATAGCACCGTCGCTTCCAAGTTTGTACGAACTACCGGGTTGATAAAATGAGAGACAGGAAGCCCCAGGAGTTGTAGCATTATTGCTACAATACTGGAGCTCACCATATTTTTGGCGTCGTTGCCGGGGAAGCGTCAGAGTATTAGTAATTGTTGCTTTTCTTCTACTTTCGTACTCTTACTTCTGCTCAGTAGTTTATTTCATTTCCATTCTGCAAAAGTAGCTTAGCATTTCCTGCTTTCATAGATTAGCATTTCCTGCTTTCCTAGATTAATATTTCTTGCTTTCCTAGATTAATTTTTCTTGCTTTCCTAGATTAGCTTTCCAATTCTGCAATTTCATTTGAGCAATATAGTTAGTTGTAGATCACTTTGTTTCAGTTTTGCAGGTACCAAAGAAAAAGAAAAAGCACTCAAAAAAAAGAAAAGTCCTTTCCATTTCATGCCTCGTAGGAACCGAGATAGATCAGGCAAATTCCTACCAAACACCCCCACCACATCACTGAGTCACCCTTCTCTCTTCTTTGGTGACAGTGACCCAGAGGAACCTATAGGTGAACATCCTGAGATATACCAAGACCCTATAGAAGAAGAAGAGTTAGAAACCACTCCATCTGAAGCCATGGCTGATAATAGGAGAGAAGATGAGAGAATAGAAGGAGCTTTCCCCATCCGAGAGACCAATGGAGATATGAAAATGAAAAACATTAGCCCCTCCGCCTTGCCTCACTTCCATGGACTGACCACTGAGGATCCTGATACCTTCTTGTTTGAGTTTGTTGTCCTTTGTAGAACCTATGACTATACTGAAGATGAGCAAAAGCTGAAGCTTTTCCCTTCCACTCTCAAGGATGCAGCACTACGCTGGTTCATGGGATTACCTGGGAATAGCATCGCTACTTGGGCTCAGATGCAGCAAGCCTTCAATACCAAGTATAGGGATTATTGTAGGTCCAAGGAAACCAAGGGAGAGATCTTTCGAATGACCATGGGGAATGATGAGTCTTTAGAGGATTATGAGGAGAGGTTCCAACTTAGCTATAAACGGGCCAGCTGCACACTTGACCCTGAATCCCTCAAGTTGGTTCTACTCCGAGGAGTCCCTGAAGATCTCTTAGACACCCTTCACATGTTAGCTGGGGGGGACATTTACCAACTACCTTATGAGGACATCAAGACTGTGTTTCGAAATCATTCCAGGGCAGCTAGAAAACGAGGTAGAGGAAATCTCCTCTCCACCGGTGTCCCTTTCTCCAAACATGAGTTTACAAACCAATTAAAAGATCTTAAGAGTGAGGTGAGACAGACCATTGCCATGCAGCTGGACACATTCAGGATCCAGCAGAAGAAAGAAGAAGCTGAGAGAGCCTTGGCTGTCTTCTGTCCTAGGTGCACCAGAAGACACCCTAAGAACGAATGTCCATTGCATTCGGTTGAAGTGTGTTTCGTTTGTGAGGAGGACCACCCAACAAATCAGTGTCCAACCTTACCTGGGTTAAAAGCCATGTACCAAGGAACCGAAGCCCCCACTGAACCTCTCTACTTCATCAACCAAAGGAGGCCTCAAGGATCTAGACCTTATCAGCAGGGGATGCAAGGGGCATCTCAAGCTTATTACAACCCCAACCACTCGACTCCCATGCCTTCCTGGGGTCCCCCTGCTCATCCTTCTTGGTCCATGCCTCCTCCATGGTCTTATCCACCTCAGTACCCTACTCAACCTACTTCTCATCCATATCACTCACATACCCAGTCGCAGCCTCAATGGAGTGCTCCTCAGTCGGGGTGGAGGCCCCAATACAACACTCCTCCTGCCATTTTGCCTCCACCACCAGTTCAACCTCAGCCTTTACCTCCTGCTCCTCCAAGGCAACCTCAGATGCCTGCTCAACCGAACCCGAACCCCAACAATAGACAAGCCCAGCAGGTATATACTGGGGAGACCTCATGCCCTACCTATGCTATGGAGATCCAGGAGATCAATCTTAGATCTGGAAAGACTCTTCCAGATCGCCAACCTCCTCCCCCAGAGGATGAGGAAAACCATCAGGAGAGTGAACCAAAGCCTATTCCACCCTTTCCTGAGAGACTAACAGCCACCACACAACCTGACCCAGAAGAAGATGAGCTTTTGGGTGAGCTCAAGCAGTTGTGTGTAAAAATCCCACTTCTCCAAGCCATCAAGGATGTGCCAATATATAACAAGCTGGTTAAGGAGAAGTGTTTCAAACACCCAAGCAGACGGAAGAAAGATGCCTCAACTATCAATGTCATAGGACAGCTGTCTGACCTTATGCTAGGACAAGTCATCTGCCCAAAGTACCTAGATCCTGGAAGTCCTGTAGTAGATGTTCACATCAATGGCACCATTATCCCCCACACCTTGATTGATCTAGGGGCGGCCATCAATGTGATGACCAGGGATACCATGCTTAAACTCAATCTTCAGGGTTCCTTGAGGAAGACCTCGACAGTACTGCAATTAGCAGATCGCTCCACCGTGACTCCCGAAGGGATTGTGGATGATGTCTTGGTCTCTATCGATTCTTGGGAATACCCTGCAGACTTCCTGGTTTTGCAACCAAAGGCCAAGCTTACTGGATATCCTCTCATCTTGGGAAGGCCTTGGTTAGCTACTGCAGATGCTTACATAAGTTGTCGGGCAGGAAACATGACCATCAAAAATGGTCCCATGTCCAAGCAGCTAGTCCTATACCCTCCTGCCCAACCTTCTTTAGAGCATGATTTACCACTCTGGTTGGAGGACGGAGAGGAAGACGAGGTGTACTCTGCACCTCTGTGCACCCTAGATACCACTAGAAGAGACCCTCCTACCGAGGATGATTTGATTGAGACCCTGATCCAGAATCCACCTTCCAGTGCACTATCTTTAGAGAAGTTGGTGGAGGATGCCCAAGCTAGCACCTTAGTGAACCTTTGTACAACCAGCCCTGTCACTCCCAGAGTCAAAAGTGTGGAGTTCGGCCCTGAGAGAGCATTAAAGATCAGCTCCTCCCTATCTCCTTCCCAGGAGAAGGAGTTGTGTAGCCTATTGGCCAGCCACTTAGATGCTTTTGCTTGGAGCTATAAGGAGATGAAAGGAGTCCATCCCTCGGTCTGTACCCATCATATATACATCAAAGAGGATTGTAAACCAGTTAAGCAACCCCAGAGGAGAATGAATCCAGCCCTTAAGGACATTGTCAAGGAAGAGTTGCAAAAACTGTTGGATGCCGGATTCATCTACCCCATCTCAGATAGTGAATGGGTGTCCCCTCTAGTGTTGGTTCCCAAGAATAATGGGAAGTGGAGGATCTGTGTAGATTACCATGAGCTGAACAAAGCTACCAAGAAAGACCATTTCCCTCTACCTTTCATAGATCAAGTGTTGGATGGACTGGCAGGAAAGAAGTTCTTCTCTTTCCTGGATGGGTTTAGCGGGTACAATCAAATCCAAATCAGCCCGGAAGACCAAGATAAGACCACCTTCACTTGTCCTTGGGGTACCTTTGCCTACCGAGTCCTTCCCTTTGGGCTATGTAATGCTCCTGCTACTTTTCAGAGAGCTATCTTGAGCATCTTCTCGGAGTTGGTCCATGATGCAGTGGAAATATACATGGATGACTTTACTCCTTATGGGGCCAACTTCCAGGAAGCATTGTCCAACTTGGGAAAGGTCCTAACCAAGTGCATCGAGATGAACTTGTCCCTTAGCCCTGAGAAATGTGAATTCCTAATGACTGAAGGGACCGTGCTAGGCCATACCATTTCTTCCCAAGGATTGCAGGTGGATCCTAACAAAATTTCTCTCATCAAGAGCGTTCCACCTCCTCAAAAAGTAAGGGATGTCCGGAGTTTCTTGGGATTAGCAGGATACTACCGGAGATTCATTAAGGACTTCAGCAAGTTAGCCTCACCATTGTTTGGTCTGTTGGCAAAAGATGTGGAGTTTAATTGGACTGACGATTGTCAGAAGAGTTTGAATGAATTAAAAGACAAGTTAGTGTCAGCTCCAATCCTGAGAGGTCCAAACTGGGCCCTACTTTTCCACATCCACACTGATGCCTCGAACAAAGCCATAGGTGCAGCCTTAGGACAAGTTGAGCAAAAACTTCCATATGCCATTTACTTCGTTAGCAAAAACTTGTCCAAAGCAGAGCTGAATTACACTGTAACCGAGAAGGAATTCTTAGTTGTGGTTCATGCACTGAACAAGTTCCGACATTATATTATTGGTTACCAGACTTTTGTACATACTGACCAAGCTGCTATTAGATATTTGATGAATAAACCAGATGTGAATGCTCGTATTATTAGATGGTTACTTTTATTGCAGCAGTTTGATCTAACCATTGTTGATAAACCAGGGAGAGAAAATGTTGTTGCTGACTTCTTGTCTAGATTGGATTTGTCTGCAGATGAAGATGGGACGGTGGATGACCAGATGCCTGATGAGCATCTGTTTGCTATCTCAGTACTCTCTCCATGGTTTGCTGATATAGCAAACTACCTTGTTTCAGCTCAGTTCCCTCCGCACCTCTCTTCAAAAGAGAAGAGCAAAATCATCAGAAAGAGTGCCTCATTTACATGGATTGGGGGCAATCTGTTCAAGCTTGGCCCCAATCAGATCTTAAGGCATTGTGTAAGGGAAGAGGAAGTCTTTGACATCCTCCTCACCTGTCATGATGGGCCTTGTGGAGGACATTTTGCAGCAAAGAGAACTGCCTTCAAGATCCTGCAGGCAGGCTACTATTGGCCCACACTTCATCAAGATGTCAGAAGATATGTCAGCCAGTGTGACCAATGCCAAAGAATGGGGAAACTGACCCAAAGGGATGAGATGCCTCTCCAACCTCAAGTGACTCTTGAGCCATTTGAGAAGTGGGGCATGGACTTTGTGGGTCCAATCAATCCCTCTTCGAGGAAGAGATCCTACATCATTGTGTGTACTGACTACTTGAGAAAGTGGGCAGAGACTAAAGAAATCAAAGCAGCAACAGAAGAGAAGGTGGTTGAGTTCTTAAGAGAGAACATCTTCTACAAGTTTGGCTACCCAAGAGAGCTAGTGACCGATCAAGGGAGCCAGTTCACATCCAACTTGGTTGAAGATCTACTAGCTCATCATAAGATCAAGCATAGGACTTCCACCCCCTATCATCCTCAAGCAAATGGGCAGGTGGAAGTCACCAATAGAGCATTAGAAGGGATCTTGACTAAAGTGGTGAGCAGCAGCAGAAAGGACTGGGCAGATCGCCTGGTTGAAGCCACATGGGCTTACAACACCACTTGGAAGACCACCACCGGCTTCACACCTTATGAGCTGGTCTATGGGAAGAAAGCTTTGCTGTCCATTGAGTTTGAGTATAACACTTTGAGGATGGCAGCTCAGCTGGACCTAGATCTCAGCCATGCACAGCAAGAAAGGTTATTGCAGCTGAATGGACTAGATGAGCACCGCATGCAGGCCCTCCTTCACTCAGAAGTGGTTCAACTTCAGAGGAAGGTGTGGCATGACCAACATCTCCATGACAAGCAATTTCAGCCGGGAGATTGGGCTTTGTTGTATGATTCCAGATACAAAGATTTCAAGGGGAAGTTAAGAACCAGATGGCTAGGACCATATTCAGTGGAAAAGTGTCATGACAATGGATCTGTCCTCATTCGAACCATTGATGAGGAAGCCATTCCCATGCTTGTCAATGGGCATCGATTGAAGATCTACAGGAAGCCTCCCTCAAGACAAGAGTTCATCAAAACAATGGAGAAGGCAGTATTGGTCATAGAGAAGGGTCCTGCCCCTGCTTTGGGCACACCCTGAAGCATCTAAAAAAATAAATAAATAAATAAATAAATAAATAATAAAGATCCTTGGGTAAAAACCTCTCTGAGACGCCCAAGGCAGGTGGTAGGGGTGAAAACCTCATCTGAGGCGCCCCTGCTATCTTTCAAAAAAAAAAAAGGAAATAAAGATCCTTGAGTGAAAACCTCTCTGAGGCGCTTAAGGCAGGTGGTAAGGGTGAAAAACTCATTGAGGCGCCCCTGCTATCTTTCAAAAAAAAAAAAAAAACAAAAAAAAAAAACAAAATCAATAAGCTATTATGTGAAATTTGCATGCAGATTGCAGGTGTTATATGGAGGAGAGGAAGCCTCTCAAGTCAAAGTCAAAGGTCCTTCTCATGCAGCCAGGACACCTCACAAGCTCCTCCTCCAAGAATGCTTATGTTTTTCAAGATATGTGCAATTTTATCATGGTTTGAATCTTCTATAGGAAACTGCTATCTTTCTACAGGAAGACACAGATTTTCTGCAGGAAGGTGCAAATTTCTACAGGAAGAGCTGCCTGTCTACAGGAAGCTCTGTACTTCTACAGGAAACTTCCTGTAGAAGCTCAGAACGAGCCAGAATGCGTTTCATGAGCGGATCTGATGACTACGGGTTGGTGTGGACGCATGCAAGCCTCTTTTGGGCCCATGCACGACGCTGATACCTTGCTCCACCATCCTCGTCGCCATGCAACCAAGATCCCTGCACCAGCAAACCAGATCAATGAGTTCTCGTGGAAAAAAATCAGTTGTCAGAGAAAAACGAACACCGAGAGCTCATACCACGTCCATGTCAAGCATCAGAAGCTTCGGGAGCGCGATTAGCAGGTCATCTCCATTGTCAAGTAGCATGCACCCAAGGAGGTGAGACTGTTACAAGGCACCCCGCGGGAATCCTGTAGCAGTCAAACCTGCAGGAGTGGATACCATTCATCGCCCAGCCATCTGCAAGCAACACGCGGGCGCATGCAACCAGAGCGTCCACTACAGCGCCAGCATCCTGTAACCACGAGCCTCCGGGACTGTGTGAGCCACATGCAGCAGGTAGATCCGTCGTCCAAAAACTGGAAATCATGTGCAGACGCGCGCAGGTAAGTGTTCTAATCCTTCCTTCCATCAAATCGCATGAGTATCACTTTGATTTGTTTGCATGGCGTAGAAATGAATGGTTGAGCGGCCGTAAGGCCAGTTGACTGGCCACGTTGGCTAGTGAAGGGATAGTCAGATGATGGGTGGCAGCCACGACAAAGGGAACACGCAGCACGCACGGGAAGATCAGTCCCGTCAACCGAGAAACGAATTTAACCGAAAAGGGCGGCGGCAGATCTGTGGGAATGAATGCGGCAGTAAGTGAATATGCAGGCGGATGATGGGCGACGTCACCCAACGGTCCGGCGGGGACAGCTCACCCTCCGCGCCACGAGCTGCACCGATTCAAAATCTAATCGGCTAGATTGTGCACGTATATCCATCCACCTCCACTTCAAAACTTGAGTAACTCTGCATGTTGATACGCCAAGCTTTCGGCCGACTGAACACCAGTGAAGCGCACCTCAACCGCAGTCCAACTACCGTTCTCCCCGAAGCCTGCGCACTGCTCCTACAGGAACAGTTTCTACAGGAACGCAGTCCTACAGGAAGCAGTTTCTACAGGAACGCAGCTCTACAGGAAGGTGAAGTCTTCACGTAAGAAAAGGTTGCAGAAAAGAGGTAACCCTGAAACTCCTTCTGCAATTGGCTTTCAAAGGTGGCAAGGTCATTATTCACAGTCTGGTCATAAAAAAATATTGGATTACCGTGCCTATACTATCGCTTCTACAGGATAGCAGTATAATTAGACTGTAGTCTGTGAATTCATTGCATGTTCTGTCTATAAGGCCGAATTTCCTTTGTATCTACCGCCTTTGGTCAAACCCACTGTGTTCATCATGCCTGGTGGGTTTATCAGGCGAGAGCCCACTGATTCAAATGCATTAAGGAGAAACCCGGCAGTGGTTGAGCTCTTCACTAGAGCACAATGGATGCCTTTTTGTGATAAACTACAGGGCTACGATGATGAAGTAGCCGAGGAATTCTTGCAGGCATTGAAGCCTAAATCCCAGACACTGGCCACAGTAAGCTTTAGAGGTCTCAGCCTCCAACTCACCCCAGAGCATATAAGTCGAATCACAGAACTGCCCATGGGTCTGCCGTGGGATAAAGAAGAGCGGAAGCAGAGCCAGCAAGCAAAGAAGGAGTTCTTCCCACCTGAAGAATCATTCACAGAGGACAAAAATGGGGTGAAAAGGACAAGCCTGTTGCCACCATGGAACGAAGTCAGTTTGCAAATTATGAAATATATCACCTGTGAGGGTCGTTACAGCATCGTATATGCGTATCACTTCAGGCTGCTCAATGAACTAAGACACCGGATTGACCTCCCTGCAGCACAGAGGCTGAGCATTCCTTACTTTTTACTGCAGTCCTTGATGGAGTGCTCCACAAAGCTCAAGGACGGAATTCCGGATCAGGTAGCCCACCATGGGTTAGTCAAGCTTCTTGTGGAGGATGCTCTCCACTCATATAAAGTCCCCCTCGCATGGGAATCATTTAGGAATTTAACAAGAGAAGGGAACATAAAAATGTTGCTTGAAGAAACGGAATCCTCTAGCGGTGAAGAAGAAGAGCCAGTAGCCGAGAGTAAGAAAGGGAAAAGCCAAAAGGTCCCGACTCCAACACAGAAGAAAGAACGAAAGGAGAAGGAGGAGGGAAAGGATGACAGAGAAAAAGAGGACAGCCCCATCCTGTCAGCAAGGGAAAAGAGGTTGAAAAGCAGGGCAGTCAAAACTGAGGTGGTCCCTGCCAGCCCAAGCACCTCGTCAGCTCCTGCAGTCAAAGCCAAAAGCAAAATCCATGCAGCCAAGCAAGAAAAGGTGGTGAGAGTTGCATCTGCAGGAACGCAAAAACTGGCTTCTACAGGAAGCCCGAAAACACAAACACAGGCTTCTATAGGAAGCCCGAAAACAAAGACAAAGGCTTCTACAGGAAGCCCGAAGATCAGTAAGGAGCAGGCTTCTACAGGAAGCCCAAGAGCAACGACCAAGGCTTCTACAGGAAGCCCGAAAATCGTTGGAGAACAGGCTTCTACAGGAGGCCCAAAAATGGAGACAAAGGCTTCTACAGGAAGCCCGAAAGTGCAACCACAGGCTTCTACAGGAAGCCCGAAGACAGAGACAGGGGCTTCTACAAGAAGCCCGAGATTGGAAAGAGGGGCTTCTACAAGAGGCCCGAAGGTCATTGAGAAACAGCCTCCTATAGAGAGTCCGAAGACAAAGAAAGAATCTTCTACAGGAGGCCCGGAAGCGGGCAAAGCAGGGTCTTCCACAGGAAGCCTGAAATCTAAAAAGGAGGGGCCCTCTACAGGGAGCTCCGAGAGAGCAAAACGCAAGAAAGAGAAGGCTGGCATTCTCGAAAAGGAGGCAGCAGCGGCACTGGCTACCCTCAGCACACCTCCAAAACCGAAAGAGAAAAGGGAGAGGGAGACCCCTCTACCACCTGAAGCCAGGAGAAGCAAGAGGATGACCGCGGGCAAGCCACAGCCTCCACCCAGCAGCCAAACCACTTCAGGGGATGTCCCTACTTCACCCAGTGCAAGGACCCCCTCTAAAACATCAGCTACCCCGAAAAGGGGAGCCCAAAAATAACTTCCTGGACACGAAAGATAGGCCAGTCGCCTTCCGAAGCCCGACTCAAGGAAATAGAAAAAGGGAAGGAAGCATCACCCTCGTCACCACCAGGGGCAGAGAAGGCAGGGCCATCAAAAGCAGAAAAGAAAGATCCTGTTCCGGTCCCGAGTCCTCGGCCAAGGACAAGGAGCAGGAGCAAGGTTGCTCAAGGATGAGCAAATGGTTCAGCTGGGGGGTGATGATGAGCCCCAATTTTGGTACAATTTGGGCTCATTTTGGCCTATTCTACTTGCTCAAACCATTCATTTTTTACTGCTTATGCATGCATTTCTTAGTTTATTCATGTTGTTTGTAGGAAGAAGGGTAGGCACTCTATCTACGTGACTAATGCATTGTGATTCCAGGTTTTGGCATTAAAAGGGAGCAAAAGACAACGAAAAAGGAGACAAGGAGACAATGAGGTGGCACTGCTGACTATTAGGAGAGGATGTCCACGGTCTTGGGGACATTCCTCGTGATTCCCACCAAGAACTCCGAGCTCCAATCCATCTCCCCTCCGAGCTTAGAAGCAGCCAGCTGTTCTACAGGAACAGCAGTTATAAACTGCTCTACAGGAACAGCAGTTATGACCGTCCTACAGGATCAGCAGTTAAACTCTAGTTGGACAGCCGAGCTCCTAAAATCAAGGACACTTGTTGGATCATCGTTTTTGTATAAGTGTAGAGGCCTTAGCCTTGGATAGGTTGTTGAAACTCTCGTATTGCTATTGTAATTTTCGAGCACAGCTCAGTTTTTGTTCCTTTTTGTAAGCCAATTTGGCATGATATCAGATTATGAATAAAGAAGGCAGATTTTGATCTAGCTCTGAGTTTTCTTAAGGAGACTATAGCTCTCAGGTTAGGGCCCAACCTGAGAGCCATAGATCCCCTCTGTTGTAGTGTTATTTCCATTTCATTTCAGCACTTTGAGCTTTTCATTTGCACATGCAATTCGAATTACAGGTTGTTAAGTTGGTCTTTTTCATGAGTTAGATAGGAGTTACTTATGATGAATTTGTTTCCACTTGCTTAGTATAGCAGAGGATAGATATAATCGATTGGAGCTCCAACAAAAAGGTTGTTAAGGCTCACTGCCGTCTCATCTGGGATTGGAGTGCAGTCCATGACTAGCCACCAAAAATACGCATTTCTTTATTTCATGATTGCTGCAAACACAGTCACGTTACGTTAGATGCTTCCACATGATTCACACCTGCACCACACTCCTTCATCACAGCTTCATGCACATTCTCCTTCGCGTTTTGGATTGCTGTTCATTGAATTTACAAGCACAGGTAGTTTAGGTTAATGCATTTTTGGTTTGGTGACAATCATAAGCATTTGTTTCACTTACACTGCTTTCTCTCATTCCATTACTTCGTCCTCCATCTTGATCACGCATGCAAACACATCTTTGACCCCTGCTCCACTCTGTTATCTCCCAAAGTCTTTCACTCCTCTCGTACTTCCATTCTCTAGCCCTTTTCGTTGACCTAGCCCTCTATCTTCCAACCTACTCCCTACATTCACTCCCTATCCCATTCCTCCACTTCTACAACCATCACCAGCCTCATTCCTACCTTACACATCTCCCCCTACCATTTCATCACTCCTCCATCACGCCAAACACTCACGGTAGGTCATCCTGTAGCCATTTGTAGACATCCTGTAGAAACCAGAGTATCCTGTAGGATCCCCTGCAGACATCCTGTAGGAGGCCACTCACTTGGTTGCCGAGCTTCTGAATGTGAGGGACCTCTGTGGATGGATGCTAAGGATCCCTAGGGACCTCTCCTAGCCTCCCCAACCTGTCCCCCGCTTTCCTTCCTTCTCCATCCCATCTGCACAATCAAACCCTAGTTAGCACAAAATCACAATCATTCCACACACTTAAGGGAAAAATACAAAAACATATCTTTCATTATGCAAGTAGTTTAGATCCATGCATTTGCACTTATTAGAGGTAACAGCAGCATTGGTAGAAGTTTCATTCACATGTTTTTCATTGTAGAGGTTAGACTAGTTAAATTAGGGTTTCCTAGGTTTACATGCTTTGATTTGCTTTCAGTCCATTTTGTCAAGTAGAGTAGTTTTCCTTTGAGAATAGCTTTCGTCCATCAATTAGCAAGCTTCTTCTGAGAGCCTATAGAAGTTGGCTTGAGCCCTAGCGGACTTGTGCCAGCTGACCAAGTGACAGCTGCGACAAGAGCTAGTACTTGTGCATATAGCACCGTCGCTTCCAAGTTTGTACGAACTACCGGGTTGATAAAATGAGAGACAGGAAGCCCCAGGAGTTGTAGCATTATTGCTACAATACTGGAGCTCACCAATTTGTATTATGTTTCATTCTTGCATAAGTCTGTATCAGTGGTATCAGAGCGGTCTGCTCTTTTCTTTTTTTATTTGCATGTCCCCAACGAGGTCAGGATATAAGTATTTAGGACTCAAACTCGTTGAACCTTTGCAGGACTAGCCTCAAAAACCCCGATGACCTCCCATGGCGGAAGAAAAGAAATATGATGGGGTAGGATATCCTTTCAAAATATTGCTCGAGGAAGCCCTCTAGTGACAAAGGAACGTGGTGATGGATAACTTTTCCAAGATCCTTTAGTGACTACCCATAGGCGACGCATCTTCATCCAGTAGCCACTCTGGAGGCGCCAATCCTTTTAAGGTACAAGTTAACTTTGACATTCCCATATTTGAAGGACTCATAGATTCAAACGTTGTAGATAGATGGTTAAATCTATTGGAAGGATATTTTTCAATTCATGACTTTCCCAATCGGGAAAAGATTATTTTTGCACTCCTCAAAGTTGCCCCACATGTTAAGGACTGGTGGGAACTTATAGTGAACAAAAGGATGAGAGGGAATCCTCATTGTTTTCAGCCACACCAACTTGGAATTCTTTATGACACGCCATAAAGGAACAATATTACCCTATTGGGAGCTATGAAGATAAATACATAAAGTGGACCACGCTGCGGCAGGGAAGGGATCAAGATGTGCATGAGTTCAAAAAAAAATTCCATAACCTTCACACGAAGTTGGGTATGAAGGATTCTAAGAGGGATTTTGTACTCAATTACCACGATTTCTACACAATTATATCCTAGACAAGATGGATTTCATCTACATCTCCTTGCTTGGCACCACATATCGATATGTTGTTAAGATCAAGCAAAAATTTAAACAAAAGAAGTGAGACTTTGGATCTCCAATTCTAAAGCAGGGGAAGGTCGCCCCCAAACCACAAAACAAATGAAAAAGCCAAGGCAGGGTGACCAAGGACAACCTACCGAAGCCGCAAGCAAAGAACAACACCACGAAGACAAGGAAGAACAAAGGGAAATGGTGTGAGCTCCATAAGAGCCCCACTCACAACACAAGTGAGTGTCAAGCGAAGCAGTCACTGGTGGCCAAGCTAAAGGCTTTTGAATCAGATGCATGTTCCAACTCTGAGTCAGAAACTAACAAGATGAGTGACAAAGGGAAGTAGATTATCAATGTGGAGCCTAGTGCCACCATTTCCACCTGTTAGCTCTGCTACATGTTGCTGATATTCAAGGAGCAGAAGTGGGCTTGGTTCTTGGTTTTGCTCAAAGGAGGCCCATACCAGTCGCTCTCACCTTCCCCTCCACCTCATCTATCCTCCTTTCACCTTCATTTCCTCGGGCTTGCTATAAAAAATCATATAAAAAACTTTTACTCTTAAGCCCTAAGTAGTAAGTTTAAAAACCGCATATAACCCGCACCCATATACTCGCACGCCTTCATAAATCCTTCGCAGAAATCTCAGCCGTCGATCGTCGTGTCCCAATCCAAATGTCTCCCGTCACGTCAAACGAACTAACCCGTGCACTTAAATACCCATCATTCGATCACATCCGCCGTTATCGGACGGCGATTGCTTCCCCCGCGCCCACAAAACAATCGCGCGATAACGCACGATGAAAAGCAGTTTTCCCGCCCCTATTCTACCACGCGTCACCCTTTGAGTGGGATCGCTCAGCCCTGTATGATTACCACCCAATGATCCATGGTGGTGCAATCAATACCGCCCGCCACCGAAACTGCTTTCCCGCCCACTAACTCCCGCACATCTCCCCCATCCGATAACCGTTGGATCTGTCCGCCCGAGATCCAACGGCTCACGATCATCTTCCACCTCGCCTTCCCGATAGCCCCTGCCAAGCCGTATCCACCATCCATTTGTTCAATCCAACGGCCAATTTGTTCCTCCATCCAGTTCATCAATCTGTTGTGTAGTCCACGTCCTTGACCTGTCCCATACACCCGAAAAGACAAAGGTGGCCTGCATCCAATACTCGGCGCAGTAGCTCCTCATCAACCGCATTCAACAAGAAGAATGGCCGAGAAGGAAAAGGACAAGCCTCGAGAAAATAAATTCATTTAGCAGTTATGGGACTTCATCCCATATAACACTCCACCTGCCCGAGAAGGACAGCAAAGCACCAGAGAAGATCAAATCATTCACTGAAGCAGGCAAATTGCACCAGAGACTCCATTAGATAGTTAAAGTGTATGGTGGTCAATTATGACCTCCTCAGACCTAGAATGGCCGAGTGCCTTTGTATTCAAACTCTATATATACCTAGAAACAAGATGTAATCAGGGTTGATGGTTGTTGTTTTGATGTAAGGTTCAACTTCTGGAGACTGTAACTGCTTTGATACTTGCAGTGTCTCGTCTTCATTTTCAGCTAATACAAGCTTCTTTTGTTGTTAATTGCTCACTTTCCATTTCTATTCTATTCTAGGTTGTGCTTGATATGCATTTTTCTTGAACTCTTGATGTTTAGCATTAGAGGAGCTGTCATCCTACCTCTGTGTTTAAATCTTGCATGTATCAGTGAATGTGTTAATCAGGTTTCTTTTCACTTAGTGACAGAGAGCTGTCATCCTGTCTGTACACTAGGGAATTAGATTTGCAAACCTCTTTACTAGTTGTAGCTGGCCATCATAGGGCCCTATGCATATGCTAGTGTGGTCAGTATTCTCCATATTCACCCAATCCTTAAACTGTGAGTAACTGGTGGTCTAAAGCCTTATAGTCTGGGGGTGTTCACGCATGTCTGGAGTCAAGCAAATTAGAAGTGGTTATCTGGCTTGAACAAGCATCATTCCTTCCATTCATACATTTCCAACATTTAGTTGAGTTTGTAATGTTCCCGAGAATCTCTAAGATACAACCTAGGAGAGTTTCTTGGGGTCATAAAATTGATTGGCGCCATTGCCAGGGAGAGGAGATTGAAGCTCAGCTTCCCTGGGAGAATGACAAAGTTCCATGCTTTGACTATAGACATAGTTTGGACACATTTTTGGTTGTAATCATCTATCTGGCGACTCTACTGGAGGACCAACCTAGTGGTGACTCCACTTTTTAGTTCTGGCTCAGTTTGTGAGGCATACCGAGAGAAATCCTCAGAAATCACCAGCTAACCCAGTGCCTGACCCTGAGAAGATTGCTAAATAGAAGAAAACATCACAGAAAGGAGAATGAGGATCAGGTAAGCCTAAGAAATCTTATACATCTCTGAAAGAAAATATTACAGCTAAGAATATACAGTTTAAAGATTTAGAGCCCAGCATTGTTAGTCAAGAAGTACCTTCAGAGATTCATAAAGCTCCTTGTTTAGTCAGTTCCTCTTTGGATCTCAGTCCAAAGAAGGCCTCCCATACAATACATCATTTTTCTTCATTTTTGTCATCTATTTCATTACTTCCTACCATTCAATCTGTCAGTGTCCTTCCACCTCCCCCAGTCATGGCAGGTCAACAAGCTCCCACGAAGATGGAAAGAATTATAGCTGCTAGGTACGGACCCCTGGTCTTGCCCGTTCCTTTGAATGCCATGCTTGCAGGAGAATACCATAAATATATGCCAAAATTCACTGATACAGAGGGAGTAACAGCTGAAGAACACCTTGAATCTTTTTATAGTTATGTTGATAACTTAGATATCAGTGAAGATGATGTGTGGATGAGAGTGTTCATCCAGAACCTTGATGGAGAGGCTAGGAAATGGTTCAGAGAATTGCACCATAGGTCCATAGCAGACATTGAAGCATTGGATGATGTATTCCTGAAGCAATGGGGATATAGGAAAGATCTGCTCTATTACCATACAGAGTTTGGAAACCTAAAGAGGGAAAATGGTGAATCATTGCCTGATTTTAATAAAAGATTTAACCGTATGTATAGTAAGATACCAGCTGAAGTAAAGCCTACCCCCACCTCTGCCAATGATTTTGACTCCGATTTCTACCTACTCTTGAGAGAAAGAGGATGTGCCACTCTAGCCGATATGAAAGATGCAGTATTGGAGGTGGAATCAAATATTATGGATGTAGAAAAGCTTAAAAGTCATGCTGATAGAAGAAGGCAGAGAGGTGAGGCTTCTTCTTCCTCTGCTTCATCTTCAGAACCTAAATTAGATAAGATGACTAAAATGATAGAGTCATTAGCTGCTGAGATATCTAAGCTGAAAGTTGAGCAGAGTTCTGGGAAAGCAAGGTTTCAAAACACATTTGCTCCAAGAAATCCAAATCCATTTAGAAGAGCAAATGAACAGTTGCAAATCATTCAAAGGGGTAAAGAAACAAATGAAGAACAAAAGGTTAAGGCTCCTTTCCAGAATGTAGTCATGGAGGAGGAACAGTTCGAAGAAGAGGATGAAATCCATTGCATGGAAGACAAAGGCAATGTTGCCTTTTTGACGTTGACTGCATATGAAGAATCATTATTACAGGACCAAACCAGTCAAGAGTGGAACAAAGAGGCTTTTTTGCAGATTGGTGAACAGCAAAGATATAATCTAAGGTCAAAAGCAAACAATGTCAAGGAGAACCCTGCCCAAAGAGCTGTTGTCCAAATAGAGCAACAGAATATCAGACAAAAGAAGCCAGCAGCTGATCCAGTCATCCTCAAAGCACCAGCTCAAGAGGTAAGAGGTCTTGATAAGTCTCCTTCCCCTTTCAGTTTTGAGTCAAAAGTCCAGAAGTTAAAAATATTTGTGCCTCTGATAGAACTTGTAAAGAGTGAAGTTTTTAGAAAGCCTATCCTTGAGGCTCTTGAGATGAAAGCCACACAAACCTCCATTGACTATGTCAATTTGCAAGATGATAAGGCTGCAGTTGTGCTTAGTCCGATGACTGAACCTACTGATGATAATTCCTCATAATTTTATGTCTCCTTGACCATTCATGACAAAATCCTCCACAATTGCCTGCTAGACACAGGGGCCGGCTACAATTTGATGCCTAAAGCTATCATGGAAGAGTTAGGCCTTGATATCACTAGACCATATCATGAATTATTCTCGTTTGATTCAAGAAAGGTAAAATGCCTAGGATTAATCAAAGATCTAGCCATTACCCTGACTCAACTACCCATGAAGAGTATGATGATGGATATTGTGGTAGCAGATGTCCCTCCTAAGTTTGGCATGCTGTTGTCCAGAGGGTGGATTAAGAGACTAGGTGGGACATTACAGAATGACTTATCTTATGCCACTGTCCCAGTTTTTGGAGGAGAAAGCAGGAGATTGTACAAAGAAGCACAACTGGCCTACATCATCAGTGATGAGAATAATCCTTCTAATCATCCCATATATGCTGTGGACACTGACTTTGGAGCTTGTATTCTCCAAATTGAATAATCTCATAAGGCCTCAATGCAGATCAGGAAACCAATAATCCAGGCTGAGAGAGAGCAAGGAAGTTAGGTTTGGGAGATGTTCCTTGATGGAGCATGTTCCAGGGAAACTGCAGGAGCAGGGGTGGTGCTGATATCTCCAAAACCAGAAAGCACACATCTGTCTTTTAAGCTGGCTTTTCAAGTCACAAACAATATAGCAGAATATGAGGCTCTGATGTTGCGTCTCAATGTAGCCAAATACAAAGGAATTAGGAACATAAGGGTGTTTGGAGATGCTGATCTGATCATTCAGCAAGTGAACAAAACATTCCAAACAAAGCACCCAAGGCTGAAAGCATATAGAGATGAGGTATGGAGACTCAATGATTCCTTTGATAACTTTTGTATCTCATATATCCCTAGAGTAAAAAATCAACTTACCGATTCTTTTGTTGTGTATGCTAGCATGTTTATCCCTCCTATGCCTTCCAGACTAGTTTATGAAGTCCAAATGAATTATAGACCATCCTTGCCTGATAATGTCCAGCATTGGAAAGTTTTTGAAGATGACGACGAAGTGAATAGGTTTCTGCAAGTCATTGATGAATTTTCTAAAATAAAAATTTACCAAGAGAATGAAGCCTTGGAAGAAAGTCCCCAATCTCAGCTTAGAAACAAAATTGTCCAAGATAGCATCGTCCAACTGCCCAACAATCATATACCTAAGGGTCTGGTTCCATTAGAAAAGTTGTTTGACCAAAATGATGTGCCTTACAAGGCTGCCCAAAAAAAATACCAATCTACAGTCTGTAAGCATAATATAGGGAGTCCATATCAGCCCAGATACATAAATCTGTCCACTCATCTGCCTGCTGCCCATAGTGTTGAATACTACAATTTAATGAAGAAATTTGCTAATGTATTTTCCTGGGAATATAGTGACCTAAAAACTTATGACAGAAAGATCATCCATCTTAAAATACCTTTAGAGAAAGAAACCATCCCTTTCAAGCAGAAGCTGAGACCAACAAATCCTTTGCTCCTTCCTCTAATTGAAAAAGAAATAAAGAAGTTACTTGCTGCCAAAATCATAGTTCCTCTCAAATATTCCAAATGGGTATCCAATTTAATAGTTGTAAGGAAGAAAAGTGGAGAAATCAGGTTGTGTGTTGATTTCAGAAACTTGAACAAATGCTCTAAAAAAGACAATTATCCTCTACCCAAGATGGAGCATTTGCTACAGAAGGTCTCAGGGGCCAAAGTGATGTCTTTTCTGGACGGGTTTTCAGGATATAATGAGGTTGTTGTACATCCAGATGACCAAGAGAAGACTGCATTCGCCACTCCTTGTGGCACTTTTATGTATTCCAAGATGCCTTTTGGACTGATGAATGTTGGAGCCACCTTTTAGATAGCTATGGATATACCATTTGTGGGAGAAAAGGATAAGTTTGTCCTTATCTACCTAGATGATATAACAGTGTACTCCAGCAGCCATCATGACGATTTACAACATTTGAAGAAAGTGTTCCTGAATTTCAGAAGGTTTGGGATTTCAGTCAATCCTAAAAATTCACAGTTTGCTTTAGAAGAGGGTAAGCTGTGAGGACATGTTGTTTCTGTTGCAGGTGTCAGAATTGACCCAGAAAGAGTAAAAGCAATACAAACCTTGTTTGTCCCAAGATCAAAAAGGATATCTAGTCCTTTTTGGGAAAAATAAATTTTGTGAGGGAGTTCATCCCCAATTTTGCAGAACTTGTGAAGCACATTACTTCCATGTTAAGAAAGGGGTCGGTGATCAAATGGACTGATGCAGCACGAAGATCCTTTGAGTCCATTAAGAAATCTATTACGGAAGCTCCCACTTTATGAAGTCCAGATTACAACAAAGAGTTCCATATATTTTCATTTGCCTCTGAAGACACCCTTGCAATAGTTCTATTACAAGCAGATGAAGAAGGCTTAGAGCATCCAGTGGCATTCTTTAGCAAAACCTTAAGGGATCCTGAGCTGAGGTATGATATCATTGAAAAATAGGCATATACTCTTGTCAAGTCTTTGAAAGCATTCAGAATTTACATTCTGCATTCCAATATAGTTGCATATGTACCCTCTGCTTCAATAAAAGACGTTCTAACGTAGTCTGATGCTGATGGAAGAAGGGCTAAACAGATTGCAAAGCTAATCGAATTTAACATAGAATTGAAGCCCACTAAGCTGGTTAGAGGTCAAGGCCTTGCCAAGTTATTGGCCAAAGAAAATTGTAGAATGTTGGACATAAATCTCATAAGCACAGATGCAGAAAGGGGTCAAACAGAAGAAGAAACAGCTGAACCAAGAAAAAATCAGTCATTGGCAGAAAATTTAGCTTCTTTTGGTTGGTACTCTGCAATAGCTCAATTTTTGCTGAAGCTAGAAATTCCTCCAGGCTTTAGTGCAAGCCAAGCCAAAACTGTTAAGCTCAGGGCAGCAAAATATTGCATTCATAAAAATCTAGTCTACTGGAGGGACCCCTCTAGAATTCTTTTGAGGTATCTGGACAAAGAACAATCCATTGAAGTCATGCAACAATTTCATTCCAGCATGTGTGGAGGACATCATTATTGGAAAACTACAGCCCACAAAATCCTTAGAGCTGGGTGCTATTGGCCCACCTTATTTTCTAATGTCTTTTCAATTGTTAAATCTTGTGATAGGTGCCAAAGATTTGAAGGAAAACAACAATTGAAGTCCCTGCCCCTAAAACCAATATATGCAAATGGTCCTTTTCAACAGTGGGGCTTAGACTTCATTAGAGAAATCAATCCCCATTCCAGTGGCCAACACAGATGGATCTTAGTAGCCACCGATTACTTTACTAAATGGATTGAAGCAATCCCTACCAGAAAGGCTGATCATAATGTGGTCATGAAGTTCTTGACAGAGAATATCTTCACCAGATTTGGGTGTCCACATAAAATAATCACAGACAATGTAGCAGCCTTCAGGGCAAAAGAATTGGTGGACATGTGTGATTCAATGGGCATTAAGCTGGTTCATTCCACCTCATACTACCCTCAAGGCAATGGTCTAGCAGAATCTTCCAAGAAAAGCTTGATAAGGATAATTAAAAAGCTGCTAGAAGATAAAAAAAAAGAATTGGGATTCTAAGCTCAAATATGCATTGTGGGTTGACAGAGTAACCGCCAAGAAATCCACCGGGAATTCCCCTTTCAAGCTGGTATATGGCACTGAGGTTGTGTTTCCAATTCAGTTAACTCTCCCTGTGGCAAAATTCCTACAAGAAGGGTAGAATGAGGAAGAAGACATGGCAAAGAGGATCACTGATTTAGCAGAGGTACATCAGATCAGAGAACAACTAGTTTGGAAGTCAGCATCACATCAGCAGAGAATCAAGGAAATGTTTGAAAAAAAAGCCAAAACAAATAATTTTCAGGTTGGAGACTTGGTTCTCAAGTGGGACACATTGAAAGAGAAGAAAGGCAACCATGGGAAGTTCGATGCTTTCTGAACAGGGCCTTTTATCATTTCTCATATTCAAGGGAACAATACCTTCATGCTGCAAAGTGTGGAAGGGGAGACAGGTTTTGATGGACAGTTAATGGGCATTTTCTAAAAATTTATGTTGCTTAAGGTCTTCTGGCCTTAAGGTTGTAAATATGTTATTTGATCAGTTTTAGTGTAAGCTCAGCTAGACTCCATGCCCAATGGAACACTAGGAAATTTTTCTAATTTGCTTTCACATGAAAGGCAATCATCTGCAGTTCTTGAGACCTCACAGGGAGGATCTCATCTCCAAAAGGAGCTAGTGTTAGCTCTGCTACATGTTGCTGATATTCGAGGAGCAGAAGTGGGCTTGGTCCTTGGTTTTGCTCAAAGGAGGCCCATACCGGTCACTCTCACCTTCCCTCCACCTCATCTATCCTCCTTTCACCTATATTTCCTGAGGCTTGCTATCAAAAATCATATAAAATACTTTTACTCTTAAGCCCCAAGCGGTAAGTTTAAAAAACGCATATAACCCGTGCCCATATACTCGCACGCCTTCATAAACCCTTCGCAGCATCCTCAGTCGTCGATCGCCACGTCCCGATCGAACTGTCTCCCCTCACGTCAAACGAACTAACCCAGGCACTTAAATACCCACCTTTCAATCGCATCTGCCGCGATTGAATGGCGATCGCTTCCCCCGCGCCCGCAATAACGCGTGATGAAAAGTGGTTTTCTCATGCCTCTGCTGCCACACGTGACCCTCCAGGTGGGATCGCTCACCCCTGTATGATTACCACCCGATGATCCACGACGGTGTGATCAATACTGCCCACTACTGAAACCACTTTCCCACCCGATAACTCCCGTGCATCTCCCCCATCCGATAACCATTGGATCTGTCCACCCGAGATCCAACAGCTCACGGTCATCTTCCACCTCGCCTTCCCGATAGCCCCTACTAAGCCGTATCTGCCGTCCATCTGTTCAATCCAACGGCCAATTTGTTCCTCCATCCAGTTCGTCAATCTGCTGTGTAGTCCACATCCTTGACCTGTCCCATACAGTCGAAAAGACGAAGGTGGCCTACATCCAGTACTCGGTGCAGTAGCTCCTCAACAACCGCATTCAATAGGAAGGATAGCCGAGAAGGAAAAGGACAAGCCTCGAGAAAATAAATGCATTTAGCAGTTATGGGACTTCATCCCATATAACACTCCACCTACCCGAGAAGGACAACAAAGCACCCGAGAAGATCAAATCGTTCATTGAAGTAGGCAGATTGCACCAGAGACTCCATCAGATAGTTAAAGCAGTTGGTGGTCAATTATGACCTCCTCAGATTTAGAATGGTCGAGTGCCTTTTTATTCAAACTCTATATATACCCAGAAACAAGATGTAATTAGGGTTGATGGTTGTTGTTTTGATGTAAGGTTCAACTTCTGGAGACTGTAACTGCTTTGATACTTGCAGCGTCTCGTCTTCATTTTCAGCTAATACAAGCTTCTTTTGCTGTTAATTGCTCACTTTCCATTTCTATTTTATTCTAGGTTGTGCTTGATATGCGTTTTTCTTGAACTCTTGATGTTCAGCATTAGAGGAGCTGTCATCCTACCTCTTTGTTTAAATCTTGCATGTATCAGTGAATGTGTTAATCAGGTTTCTTTTCACTTAGTGATAGAGAGCTGTGATCTTGTCTGTACACTGGGGAATTAGATTTGCAGATCTCTTTACTGGTTTCAGTTGGACATCACGGAGCCCTGTGCATCTGCTGGTGTGGTTAGTATTCTCCATATTCACACAATCCTTAAACTGTGAGTAATTGGTGGTCTAAAGCCTTGTAGTCTCGGGGTGTTCACGCATGTCTCGAGTCAAGAAAGTAGAAGTGGTTATCTGGCTTGAACAAGCATCATTCCTTCCATTCATCCATTTCCAACATTTAATTAAGTTTGTAATGTTCCCGAGCATCTCTGAGCTACAACCTAGGAGAGTTTTTTGGGGTGATAACACCACCACAAAGATCTAGAGAGATGAAGGCAAAGATCCAGAGGAGGGGGGGCGACTCTTCCACTCACAACTGTGGGTGAAGGGTTCTCCACTGCAATTCATTATCGATAGTGGGAGCCCAAAGAACCACATTTCAATAGATGTCATGAAGCAGTTGGACCTATTGACCACACCATACTCGTAGCCATACACCATCGGGTGGCTTCACCAAGGGCGAGATCTCTATGTCAACCAATAGTGTCACCTTCCCTAAAGCATCAAACCCTTCACATATGAGGCATTGTGTAATGTTTTTCCTCTTGAAGTTTGTGATGTTTTATTAGGCCAACTATACTTGTGGAAGCGGTATGTTTTGTATGAGTCTAGGCCACACATTATTATTATTACTTTGGGAAATAAGTTGTAGATGATACCGGAGGTGGCATCGTCTACCGCTATCTCTTTGATCACTGCGAAGCAATGCAACAAGATCATTTCCTCGACTAGGAAAGTTGTTTTCCTTATGACGCTCAAGACAAGAAGAAGATTGTGGCTGCGACCTCTAGGTAGGCCTACTGACAACACCACACCCATAGCCATACACTATCAGGTGGCTTCACCAAGGGCGAGATCTCTACATCAGCCAACAATGTGTCCTTCCCTAAAGCATCAAGCCCTTCACATATGAGGTATAGTGTGATGTTGTTCCTCTTGAATTTTGTGATATTTTATTAGGCCAACTATACTTGTGGAAGTAGTATGTTGTGTATGACTCTATGCCTCGCATTGTTATTATTACGTTTGGCAATAAGTTGTAAAAGATACCAGAGGTAGCACCACCTACTGCTATTTATTTGATCACTGTGAAGCAATGTTGCAATATCATTTCCTAGATTGATAATTTTTTTCCTTATGATTTTCCCTCAAGGTAAGAAGAATATTGTGGCGATGACCTCCAGATAGGGCTCCTCTACATGACAACATCAGATGCTCGAGTTTGTATAGGAGTACAAGGACATATTCACCTCACCCACAGGGGTACCTCTACACTGTTAGGTCAAGCACTCCATCGATCTAACCTTGGTATCACTGCTACTGAATGGACCGATTATTGACGCTCTGTTATGGAGAACGATGAAATCAAGAGGTAGATTCATGAATTGTTGCAGAAAGGGGACATCAGGCCAAGTTCATCACCCCTGTAGGAGCTCGATCATGTTGGTACAAAAGAAGGATGGGATATGGAGACTCTGTATTGACTATTAGACACTGAACAAGATCACTGCCCAAAATAGGTATCCAATCCCATGACTTGATGACCTTCTGGACCAGCTCAGTGGGGGGGGGGGAATATTTCAGCAAGATTGAATTGAAATATGGTTATCATCAAGTACCGATCGAACCGTCCAATGTGTGGAAGACTGCCTTCAAATCCAAGGAGGGCCTTTTCGAATGGTTGGTCATGCTTTTTGTGCTAATGAATGGCCCTGCAACCTTCATGAGGTCGATGGATGACATCTTTTGACCCTTCACCAACTCATTCTTGGTGGTCTATTGGGATGACATTCTAATCTTTAGCGAGAGTTGGGAAGAAAACCTCCACCATAATCGATAGGTCCTCCAAATCTTGTGGCAACATACGTTGTGTGCCAATTTGGAGAAATTCACTTTTGATATGACCCAGATTCAATATCTAGGGTACATCACTGATGAACGGTATGTGTATGTGGACCAAACCAAGATATGAGTCATTCGGGATTGGCTAGCCCCAACCACTCTACCAGAGCTCCGCAACTTTCTTGGCCTTGCCAACTTCTACCGCAGATTCATGTTGGGGTTCTCTAATATCACTTGGCCTTTGAGTCAAGTCACCAAGGGAGGAGCGAAAGAAAAATTGTTTTTGTCTGAATTGAAACATAAGGTGTTTTTTGCATCGAAGCATTGCCTCTACTCTGCACCAGTGCTCACATTACCAAACCTTCGACAACCATTTGATATCGAGATAGATGCCTCCAACTATGTTATTGGTGGAGTTCTTACTCAACATGGCCATCCAATGGCATATCATAGTGAGACACTTTCAGACATAGTCCGAAAGTATTCCTCCTATGACAAAGAGATGTACTCCATTTTGCATGCCTACCAATAATGGAAGCATTACATTTTGAGGAAGGAAATGGTCATCCACATAGACCACTGACCCCTACAGTTCATATAGACACAAGGGAAGTCGCAAAATGATAGCCATCAGAAATGGTCCACATAATTGTAAAAATTCAATTTGAACATTAAGTACAAGAAGTGAAACACCAAAAATGTTGCATACTGCCTCAGCCGAACACCGTTCATGGTGCTAATGACTATGCTCGACTCTTGGGGACACAAGACTACGGGCTGGCCACATCTTTACAAGAGCAATCCAGAATTCAGAAACATGTACCAAACCCTCTTAGAAGGTAAGCAAGTTCCAAATTTTCACACCCAAGATGCATTGTTCTTCCAACTAGGACACCTCTATGTTCCTTCAATCGAGCATGACAAGATGATTTGGGAGGCACACTATAGTCAGATCACTAGACATTTCGAGGTAGAGAAAATAGTGGTAGTGCTGCAAAAGTATTTTTATTGGACGAACCTTCAATAAGATGTTGGGAAGTACATCAAATCCTACATTTCTTGTCCCATTTCCAAACCGACCATCAAGAATCAAGGCCTATATACTCCTCTGCCTACTCCTAGTCGACCTTGGGAATCCATTTCCATGGATTACATGTTGGGTCTTCCTTCTACTGAGCATGGAAATGACTTTGATTTTGTGGTCATTGAAAAATTCTCTAAGATGGCCATTTTAAATGAGTGTGGGTACATTTTTGGATCCCATATTCCATTATCTCATATCGTGATAGAAGGTTCCTAAGTACATTTTGGTCCAGTCTCTTATCGATGTTGGATATCAAGCTCATTAAATCCATAACTTTCCACCCCAAAAATGATGGCCAAACAGAGGTCATCAGTACGATGATCGTACACATTCTGTGTATGTACAAATCGAAGCATCCATGGACATGGGATGAAAGCCTCCCCTATGTCCAACATAGCTACAATAGAGATATCCATAGCTCAATTGGCCACAATCCCTTTCAGGTGGGGTTGGGATTCCAACCACTATGCCCCTTTGATGTGGCCATACCATTTGTAGCTACTCATGAAGATTTGCCTCATACCAAGTTTGAAGCTAACATGGCTAACAACTTCATTGAGCGCATATAGAACATCTTCCAGCAAGTCCATGACATATTGGACAAAGCCAATGCTAAGTACAAGCAATGTCCTGATCAACATCAAGTACCAGACAAGTTCTAGGTGGGCGACAAAGTTTGGTTACATTTGTAGAAGGAGTGCCTCTTTGGGCCCTACTGCAAGCTTCACACTCTCCAATATGGGCCTTACACCATCACCAAGGCTGTAGGGGACAATGATTTAGAGCTTATCATTCCACCATTCCTTAGCCTGCACCCAGTGCTCAAATTTTTGGAAATAATACTGAGAGGGGGGGGTGAATCAGTATTATCAGATCAATAAAACTTTTCAAATTTCATGCTCAGAAACATATACGCTACTTCAGTTAAGTGAACCAGCGTGTACACGCTACTGTGTCTAAAGCAACTAGCGTATATCCAGAAATCTTATGATTCAGTTAGCTTATCTTCAGTAAATGCATCAGAACATTATTAACCACATTGACAGTAAACAGGTGCAGTATAACAGAACATATCATCACATAAAAGCCACACACATGAACACCATGATATAAGGTGGAAACCCAATGTGGGTGAAAACCACCTGCTGCAAGTCGTCTCTTTCTTTCTTTAATAAGAAACTTCAGTTTACAATCTTTTGTATTGGTGCAGCCTTATACCAGTACGCAGGCTACAACCTGCAGAGGGCTACAACCCTCTCTCATTTTCCAACTACTTTTGGAAGGGAGCTACAACCCCCTCAGCTCTTGTACTAGCCGATCCATTTACTAGTACGTAGGTGCTGACCCTACAGAAGGCTACAACCTTCTTTCTTACAGGGACCACGTTTCATCAATTTTCAGACTGGATCCATGAGTATAAAACAAACACTGCTGCAATACAATCATCAACTTATACTTGCATCATAATTCTCTAGATCACCCAATACTGAATCACTGAAACCCTGTCATCAAGAACACAGAACACAAACCAGAGCCCAGAACTCTGCAACAACCACCAGAATCAACAGCAACCTGAAATATCAAATCTTATTATGCATACGCTACTTCGATATACCAAAACCGCGTGTATACGCACTTTCTCCAAAGGCAACCCGCGTGCAGATCTAGAAATAATTACTTATACCTTCGCTGTCAGATCCGACCCTTGCCAAGCGTCCCGAACAGATAACCAGCAATACCAGATCTTCTCACTTCATCAGACACACATTGCTTACGCACTTTGCCTGATGATCTTCTCCTTATATAGCCTTAGGCACTTCACAATACCATGGACCAAAACCATAGTAACACAATACCATCAACTTCAAAACTAGGGATCGACACGCCCGTCGAGACACCATGGTCCAAAACCATAGGCACAACTTCCAAGGACTAACCGCCACGGACCAAAGGTACTTTTCACATGTACGCACTTTTACTGAAGCCAACCTACGTGTACACGCTGGTTTTCCTTAATGAACCAGCGTATATCTCTTTCTTGTCCTGCTGTACTGAGATCTGTCCTCTGATCAAGTTGCCATCACTTGTACCTGTCTCTGAGTGAGTTGCCATCAAGGACAACACTTGTATCATAATGCCAAAAATCTCCCCCTTTGGACTTGATGGCAACCACCACACCAAGTCACTCTCCCCCTTTGACATCAAGGGCAAAGGGTGGACCAAGATATTCTCTTCTTTGGTATACCTTCTGTTGTCCATACTCCCCCTAAGTACCTGCTGAAATCTCCAAATGTGCTCCCCTTTGTGTATGCCAAAGTGTACCAATCTATCCATGCTCCCCCTGAGCAGATGCAGGTTCTAAGACCAGCAATAACTAACATTTATCATATATGATCTATACCATACGCATAAGCCTGCAATACCATTCCTTTGATCAAACAACAAGATGTATCATTTAGTTTCATCAGCAACTTCCAACCATAATGCCAACAATGAATAATTTGAAGTATATGCTCCCCCTGAGCGTGAGCCAACCATGATAGAACCATTCCTGAGTCTGTTCTGCTGCCCTTTATGCTCCCCCTGAGCCTGAGTCAACCATGACTGAACCATTTCTTGGGTCTGTTCTGCTGCCCTTTCTACATATACGCGACTTTGCAGCCTGTAACTCGCGTATATACGCGACTTGTCTTCATTATATCAGCATATGCAAGATGGAATACTGAAATTCATCACTTTCAGATTCCCCTATGTCTGTTGTGTCAGCTGTCTGAATTCTGCCACACCTTTCTGTCTCTGTCTTCTTCAATTCCTGGAACTGTGATGATGTATGGTCCTCTTGTTTTGAATTTTGAAATCTGCTCCTGCATTCCCTTGCTTTATGCCCATAGTTGTTGCATGTATAACATCTTACATATTTCATGTTCCTTCTATCGCAATCAATTGCTTTGTGTCCATATGCATTGCAGGAAAAGCAATATCCTCTGAAATACCTGGGATGCGATGATCTTTTGTAATGGTCTTGAACCATTCTACTTCTACATATGGCTGCAACATGTCCAAGATTATGACATACATAACATTCAACATTATTCAGTGGAGGAAATAATCGTCTATCACGTCCATAGTTAGGAGTAAAGGATCTTCCTTGAGGAATTTCTTTCCTTGGTTGTTCCTTGTTGAGCATTTCAGATTTCTCATTAGAGTTTCTTGCCTCACCTTGTGAACTAGATTCACCTTCAACATATTCATGAAAACCAAGACCAGTTTTGATAGCAGGAGACCTTTGACTATTAAGAATATCGTCCAAGACTTTAGTACTATCTTGAAATCATAAAATCTTATCCTTTTCTTCTAATTTACCTTTCAAGATATTTACCTCAACTTGATGTTGTTCTTCCTTTTTCAAATATTGATTCCTTAGGTCTTCTTCAGCTTTTCTTCCTTCTTCCACTTGTTGCTTTAGTTTGATCACTTCATGTTCTTGATCTTTAAGAGCTTCTCTGTTCTGTTCTCTTGATTTTTTAAGATCTTCTTTTAGAGAGAGGATATTTGATTCAAGTCTCTGAATAGTTATGCTCTGATCCTTTACTATATCCTGCAATTGCTCCCTTACCCTGGTTTCTGTCTCCAATTGTTCGTTTAATTTGGTAACTTCTTCAGTTTCTGCATTCTTCTGTTCATGTGTCATGAGACTTCTAATATCTTCACTATTATTGGATGAAGCATTCTTCTTTTCATGTGCCATGAGACTTCTAATATCTTCACTATCATTGAATGAACTTTTAATATGGGTATAATAGCTTCTACCATCTTCTTCAGATATCTTTCCTTTGTTATGAGGGCATATAGCAGCATAGTGACCAACTCTACCACATAGAAAACATTTGAAAGGTAGCTTACCTTTGAACCGTCCAGTTCCCCGTTCAAGATTCTTGACAAAATTTACCTCATCTTCTTCCTCTGACGCTTCGAATGCGGCTTCTGATGGTACCTCTTGTCGCATTTCAAAAGCAGTTAAGATCCCGTGAAGCTGTGACATGGTGATTTTCTGTACATTCTCCTTTTCTTCTATGGCAGATACTTTAGAATCAAATTTAGCAGACAGAGATCTCAAAACCTTTTCAACTAAGACAACTTCCTCAAATTCTTCACCCAGATCCCTCATACAATTTACAATCCCATCCATACGCAGGAAATAATTAGCTATGCTTTCATTATTATGCATCTTAAGAGTTTCATACCGGATTCTGAGAGTTTGAAGCTTTGCTCTTTTTACCTGATCATCTCCTTCGTAGCTTGTAACGATTTTGTCCCATATTTCCTTGGCTAATTTGAAATGCATGATCTTCATAAATTCTGATTGTGTCAAACTACTCAATAGGACAGTAACAGCTTTGGCATTGAGCTCATATTTCTTTTTCTCTACTGGATCTGTAGGAGTTGCTGATGGGAATTTGTATCCTCCTTCTACGATTCCCCAAACTTCTGCTCCAAGAGATTGTAGATATGCAGTGGTTCTTATCTTCCAGTGGGTAAAATTGTTCCCGTCAAAGACTGGTGGCCTGATGTGTGCCTCTCTTTCTGGATTAGCCATTCTGATGGATCTTTTCCTTCAAGCGATCAAGCTTCCTCTGAAGGACCTGCTCTGATACCAATTGTTGGAAATAATACTGAGAGGGGGGGGGGTGAATCAGTATTATCAGATCAATAAAACTTTTCAAATTTCATGCTCAGAAACATATACGCTACTTCAGTTAAGTGAACCAGCGTGTACACGCTACTGTGTCTAAAGCAACTAGCGTATATCCAGAAATCTTATGATTCAGTTAGCTTATCTTCAGTAAATGCATCAGAACATTATTAACCACATTGACAGTAAACAGGTGCAGTATAACAGAACAGATCATCACATAAAAGCCACACACATGAACACCATGATATAAGGTGGAAACCCAATGTGGGTGAAAACCACCTGCTGCAAGTCGTCTCTTTCTTTCTTTAATAAGAAACTTCAGTTTACAATCTTTTGTACTGGTGCAGCCTTATACCAGTACGCAGGCTACAACCTGCAGAGGGCTACAACCCTCTCTCGTTTTCCAACTACTTTTGGAAGGGAGCTACAACCCCCTCAGCTCTTGTACTAGCCGATCCATTTACTAGTATGTAGGTGCTAACCCTACAGAAGGCTACAACCTTCTTTCTTACAGGGACCACGTTTCATCAATTTTCAGACTAGATCCATGAGTATAAAACAAACACTGCTGCAATACAATCATCAACTTATACTTGCATCATAATTCTCTAGATCACCCAAAACTGAATCACTGAAACCCTGTCATCAAGAACACAGAACACAAACCAGAACCCAGAACTCTGCAACAACCACTAGAATCAACAGCAACCTGAAATATCAAATCTTATTATGCATACGCTACTTCGATATACCAAAACCGCGTGTATACGCACTTTCTCCAAAGGCAACCCGCGTGCAGATCTAGAAATAATTACTTATACCTTCGCTGTCAGATCCGACCCTTGCCAAGCGTCCCGAACAGATAACCAGCAATACCAGATCTTCTCACTTCGTCAGACAAACATTGCTTACGCACTTTGCCTAATGATCTTCTCCTTATATAGCCTTAGGCACTTCACAATACCACGGACCAAAACCATAGTAACACAATACCATCAACTTCAAAACTAGGGATCGACACGCCCGTCGAGACACCATGGTCCAAAACCATAGGCACAACTTCCAAGGACTAACCGCCACGGACCAAAGGTACTTTTCACATGTACGCGCTTTTACTGAAGCCAACCTGCGTGTACACGCTAGTTTTCCTTAATGAACCAGCGTATATCTCTTTCTTGTCCTACTGTACTGAGATCTGTCCTCTGATCAAGTTGCCATCACTTGTACCTGTCTCTGAGTGAGTTGCCATCAAGGACAACACTTGTATCATAATGCCAACAATCAAGTGCCAGACAAGTTCTAGGTGGGCGACAAAGTTTGGTTACATTTGTAGAAGGAGTGCCTCTTTGGGCCCTACTGCAAGCTTCACGCTCTCCAATATGGGCCTTACACCATCACCAAGGCTGTAGGGGACAATGATTTAGAGCTTATCATTCCACCATTCCTTAGCCTGCACCCAGTGCTCAATGTGGACCACCTTCGACCATACTTTCCACAATTACTTGACACATTAGACATTGCAAAACAACTCACACCAATAGAGTTAAACCTAGACTACATGGAAGAGGGCACAACTGATCAAATCATGGAAATAAAAATCAAGAACACTCACTAGCAGAAGATCCAATTGTATTGGGTTGTCAAAGTTGGCCAACTCCTACACCAAGGCAAGTGGCTCACCAGGGACAAAGTTCAGCAGAAGTTTCCCCATTTCATGGAGGCACTCAATGCGATGGGGGCCATTGCCTCCTAAGGGGGGAGGACTTATCCAGGTGGATATTGGTGGCCACCTGCCTATTCCACTTGGACCTCTACTCTTGTTTCTTTTTAGTTTCCTTAATTGTACCACAACATACTATTTCTAGCAGTTTTTTGGGTCCTAAACTTCGAGAGATGTTTTGAGGGACTAAAAGATGTTTTTAGGGAAAACGGAGAGACTAGAAAAGTCTTGAATGAAGATATGAATTGTTTTTGGCCTCTTCTTTGAGACCTTCGAAATGAGGTATTATAATAGCCAAATGAAGATCGTATGCCAAAGTTATGACCCAAAGAATTTGATGTACCAATATACCTAAATGGGGCCCACAATTTTGGTGCTTCATCTCCTAGGGTTAGTTTTTTGGATGTTTAGGATTTTCCATTATTTCTCAATAATATATAGGCCTTTGAACCTCATTGTAACACACATTAGAGGCAGGTAGCCGCTACATCTATTCTTAGAGATAAGCTACCATCGCCCGAGCTAGTTTATTTCCATTTTTGTATGTAATCATATTTTAGTTCTTTGATATTAATGAAATGAAGTTTTATTTCTGCTGCATCTCTGTGTTTATGTGTATATCTATATTATGTTACATTCTTCCATAAATCTGGATCAGTGGTATCAGAGCAGTCTTCTCTTTCTTTGATTTTCTTTACATGTCCCCAACAAGGTCAGGGTATAAGGAGTTAGGGCTCAGACTGGTTGAACCTTTGCAAGACCAGCCTCGCAAACCCTGACGACCTCCCATGGCAGAAGAAAATAAATACAAGGGGACAAGAGATCCTTTCAAAATATTTCTCAAGGAATCCCTCAAGTGACAAAGGAACATGATGATGTATAACTTTTCCCAGATCCTTTAATGGCTACCAACAAATGACACGTCTTCATCCAATAGCCACTTTGGATGCACCACTCCTTCTAAGGTACAAGTTAACTTTGAAATCCCATCTTTTAAGGACAGATAGATGCAAACACCGTAAATAGACAGTTAAATATGTTGGAAGGCATTTTTTCAGTCCATGACTTTTCCAATCGAGAAAATATTACTTTTACACTCCTTAAAGCTGCCCCACATGTCAAGGAATGTTGGGAAACCTACTGTGAACAAAAAGACGAGAGGGAATCCTCACTGTTTTCAACCGCAACCACTTGGAATTCTTTTTGAGATGCCATCAAGGAGAAACATTACCCTTTCAGGTGCTATGAAGATAAATACATAAAGTGGATCATGTTGCAATAGAGAAGGGACCAAGATGTGCCGAAGTTCACAAATGTTTTCCATACCTTTCACACAAATCTCAGTATCAAGGATTCTGAGTGGCATTTTGTACTCAAGTACCATGGCTATATACACAAGTACAACCTAGATGAGATGGAGTTCCTGGACATCTTCTCGCTTGGCGTTGCCTATCAATACATTGTCAAGATCGAGCTTAAATTTAAATAAAAGAAGTGACACTTTGGATTTGTGAATCCGAAGTAAGGGAAAGGCACTCCCAAACTGTAGAACAAAGGAAAAATCCAAGGCGGGGTGACCTAGGACAACCCGCCAAAGCCACAATAAAAGAACAACACCACAAAGACAAAGAAGGAAACAGGTAAATGGTGTGAGTTCCATAAGAGCCCCACTCACAACACAAGTGAGTGTCAAGCCAAACTGTCACTAGTGGCCGAGCTGATCAGATGCATGTTCTGACTCTGATTCAATAACCAACAAGAAAAATGATAAATGGAAGTAGATTATCGATGCGGAGCCTAGTGCCACTATTACCAGCACTAAGATCTAGAGGGATTATGTTGGCATTATGATACAGGTTTTGTCCTTGATGACAACTCACTCAGATAAAAGTTCACAGTGCAGCAAGTCAACAGCAAAGGATTCCAGCTCATACTCCAAAGAATGAAGAAAGAGAGGTATACGCTGGTTCATTTTGTCCAAGGCCTGTATACATGGGGTTTAAGAAAAAAAAAGTAGCGTATAACGTATACACGCACTTTCAAAGAAGGAAAAGCACGTACATGTTGGAAAACCAAGTTTTTGGTCCAACGTATTTGATCCAAGGTATTTTGGTCCAAGGTAATTGGTCCGAGGCATTTGGTCCAAGGTATTGACCCTAGGTATTGGGTCCAAGGTATTGGTCCTAAGTGGTTTTGGTCCAAGGTGTTGAGAAAGGCCTAAGAATATATAAGGAGGAGAAGATCATTAGGCCAAGGGTGCAAGAAATGAGATTCTAATGAATACTTCTATCTGAAGTATATATATTATGTTGCAGGGTTATGTTTGGGATTGGATGTGAAATTTTCATGTGCACCTTTAGTTCAACATTGCATCAGGAATCATGAGACTTGAAATGACTTATTCTTGAATGATCTGATATTGGTTGAGACCAGATCTGATGTTTTGCGCCTATTCTACTTGTTATCTATCATGATCTGGGTTTGTCTGAAGTCTAAAATTGCAGCAAAGTTTTGAGTCAAAATTTGTAGATCTATACGTAGGTTCGTCTCAGCCAAAGCGCATGTACACGTAGGTTCGACTCTTTCAAGTGGCGTATACAAAAAGTAAAGCTTCTATTCAAATCTGACTGATCTATCTGATCAAATTCTGTTGTTTTACTGATGTCTATCAATGAAGTCCTCTTAGATCTGAACGTGGAACTGTTGTATAAGGAAATTGAGTTTGATAGATTGATTGATTGAGAAGGAAGGGTGCTCCTTGTTGCTATCTATTTTTGAACTCTGTAATATGATAGTAGATCTTCAGAATGTAACTGATTGGTACATTCTGTGGTTCAGAAGCTTATGATTCAGTATCTTTAGAGATATACGCAGGTTGGGTTAAAGGAAGTAGCGTATACACACAGGTCTGGTTCAACCAAGTAGCATATACACTCTAATGCATGATTTTAGAGGTTACAGCTAGTTTTGGATGATGATGCAGGGTTCTACATTCAGTACAATGTTCTGGTGGTAGTGATCTGGTTATTCAGATTAACTGAATATTTTCATCTTTGCTTTGTCGACGTTTCGAGCCTAAACCAAGACTCATCATCAGGACTTGTATAATATATAAAATTAAAAGAACTTTAATATATCCATAATAATAATAATAATAATAATAATAAAAAATTAAATGAATATTAAAATATTAAAAATCATCCTAACCATAAAAAGTTTTAGGCATTCATTAACAAACATATAAACTTAAGAACACAACATTAATAAAACATTAACCTCCTAAGTAACTGAAATCTTGTAAAAATTAAACAAAATCAATATAAGTTACAATTAATTAAAACATAACCATTAGGATATATTATTAAATAAAATATAACAAAAACTTTTTCACTTAAACTTTAATAATCATATCCATGTATAATAAATAAAATTAAAAAGAGCTTTAAAAAAATAATAAAATAAAATAAAAAATAATAAATAAAAAATAAAAAATAAATAAAAAAAAGAGGTTTAATATATTAGGACAGTTATAAAAAGAGCTTTAATATATTAGGATAGTTATAACAAAATTAAAAAGAGCTTTAACATATTAGGGCTATTATTAAAATATTAAAAAAAAATCTAGTTAATTCAAATCATTAGGCTAGTCGGCTCTCTGACTTGACATCTCAACCTAACCTTATTTATCTCTACTGTCTATATCCTTTGTAAAACAAGTCCTGATGATGAGTCTTGGTCTAGGCTCGAAACGTCGACAAAGCAAAGATGAAAACTGTGGAATATCCGAGTTCAGAGTCTAAAAAACCTAACCACAGAAATCTACAATCCATTAACTGAATATTGGTTGATGCGGTTTAAGTTTAAAAGGCTTTGATGGGTCCAGTGTGAAAATTTGATGAAACGTGGCCTTCATCTTGTGGTGTTGTGATCTAGGAGTATCCAGTCTGAAAATTCATGAAATGTGGTCCCTAGTGGAAGAGTGGAGCTTTCTATAGGTTGGCACCTATGTATTAGTAAACATATTGGCTAGTACAAGAGCTAGGGGGTTGTAGCTCCCTTCCAGTAGAAGCTCGAAAATGAGAGAAGGTTGTTACCTTCTGCAGGTGGAAGCCTGCATACTGGTGTGAGTTTGCACCAGTACAAGATTGTAAATAGATTTTCTTATTATTAAAAGAAGACAGAGACAACAACAACAGGTGGTTTTTACCCACATTGGGTTTCCACCTTAAATCTTGGTGTTCATATGTGTTTCTTATGTGTGATGCTTTATTCTGCTTTTACTACATTGTCTAATAAATCTCTGATATACTAGTTTAAGCTCAACACATGATAAACTGTCTAAATCACAAGTTCTCTGCATATACGTTGGTTTCTTTAAGCATAGTCACGTGTACACACTAGTTCACTTCACTGAAGTAGTGTATATAAATCTGTTTGGGAAATAAAAATTTTGATCTGATAATACTGATTCACCCCCCTCTTAGTATTATTTCCAACAATTGGTATCAGAGCCGGTCCTTCAGAAGAAGCTTGATCGCTTGAAGGGAGATCCATTAACATGAATATTCAAGAAAGCATGGGATCCATCAGACCGCCAATATTCGATGGGAGCAACTTTGTTTGTTGGAAAATAAGAACCACAACCTATCTACAATCGCTTAGAACAGATGTCTGTGAAATTGTGGAAGGAGGATATACATTTCCACCAACAAATTCCTATAGATACGGCAAGTAAAAAGAAATATGAAAACAAGGCCAAAGTTTTCAATACTTTATTGGGAAGTCTGTCACAATCAGAGTTTTTCAAAGTCATGAAGCTCAAATCAGCTAAAGAAATATGGGACAAAATCGTTCTAAGCTACGAAGGATACTCTCAGGTAAAAAGTGCTAAGCTTCAAACTCTCATAATTCAGTATGAAACTCTTAAGATGCATAGTGATGAAAGCATAGCTAGTTACTTCCTACGTATAGATGAGGTTGTCAATTGTATGAAGAATCTGGGTGAAGAAATTAAGGAACTTACCTTAGTTGAGAAAGTTTTGAGATCTTTGTCTGCTAAATTTGAATCCAAAGTGTCTACCATAGAAGAAAAGCAGGATCTACAGAATATCACTATGATGCAGCTTCACGGAATCTTAACTGCCTTTGAGATGAGAAAAGGAGGACCATCAGATATGAGAGAAGCTGCATTCAAAGCTTCAGCAAAAGGAAAGGAAGAACACAATGAATCAGGACATATTTCAGAAGAAGAAAATGAGGTAAACTTTGTCAAAAAGCTTCAACGAGGTTCTAGAATATTTAGAGATAAGTTACCCTTCAAATGCTTTTCTTGTGGCAGAGTCGGTCATTATGCTGCTAGATGTCCTCATAAAGATAAATTTGAAAAAGGAAAGGAATATGCAAAAGGGAATAGAAAACAAGTTGTGAATAAAAGGAGTTACTATACTCATGAAGATAACGATGGTTTATCTAATAGTGATGAAGATGAAACTGGACAAGATTACAAAATTCTCATGGCTTATGACGATGATTATTTTTGGGATTCTTTAGAAGAGGAAGACCTTCATGAAGAAATATCTAAACTCAAAATTTGTTTAGAAGAAAAGAATATGATTATAAATACCTTGACATACCAACTTGCTGAAAAATAAAAACACAATGAAAAACTAGAATGTGAAATTGTGGGTCTAAGAAAGGATACTAAGAAAACAAAATCTCTCAATATTAGATTTGCTAAAGGATCAGAAACTTTAAATGAAATTATCAACGTACAATTTTCTCCTCTAATAAAGACAGGTCTTGGATATACTGAAGAAGCATCTCAATCACAAAAGTCGTCAACCTCCACCAAAAGCTATCTTGATGTAGCAAAGACCAGTGAACAGTATGACAATCGTCAGCAAAGGAATAAAGCAGATCACCAGGTAAATCAGACTCAATTTACTCCAAGGATGAATAAAAGCCACAACCAACCTCAGGTAAATCATACTCAATTTGCTCCAAAGATAAATATCAATAGAAACTACAATCACCAGGTCAATAGATTCGATAGTCGCAAGAACTTATTTAATGGGAAAAAAATTTCATGTCATAATTTTGGACACAAAGCTGCTCAATTTGTTGCTTACAAAACCATCATGACTAGAGAAGCACAAAATCAAAGGAATGTAATAGGGATCAAGAAAAGTCCTATAATAACTTTTCTCTTCTTGAAAATGAAATAGAATCCTCAATCTGTAACAACTTTGGTCAGGAAGAATCAGAATGTAGGAGCAAATTTCGACAAACATCTCAAAAAGAGAAAACTCCATTAAATCCCAAGATATGGAGAAGGAAAGAATCTCAAACAGAAAGATGTGGTATATCCTTGTATGCAGAAGGACAAGAAAATCAATGTTACATCGACAATGGATGCTCAAAACACATGACATGTGACAAAGAAAAACTTCACTCATAAAATGCCTTAGAAAAGGAAAAGAATGTCTCATTTGGAAATGCCACTCATGATATCATAAAAGGTAAAGGCTCTGTTTTCTTGAAAGAAAAGGTTAAAGCTGGAAATGTTATATATGTAGATGATTTAAAGCATAAACTGTTGAGTGTCAGTCAAATGTGTGATCAAGGAAATGAAGTGTTGTTTCGATCAAACGGGTGTGTTGTTAGTGAGCTTGATACAAGAGAGACTGTGATCAAAGGTAAAAGAACTCCAAACAAATTATACATACTCGAGGGAGGACAACAACAGTGATGTCTAAGCAAAAATGATGAAAACTGGCTGTGGCATAGAAGATTGGGACATCTAAGCTTTTCTCAAATAAGAAAAACATGCAGATTCAAGGTTGTTCATGATCTTTCAGATATCAGCATCCCAGAAAATACAATATGCAAACCATGTGAAATTGGCAAGAAAACCAAAGTTCACTTCATGGAAAGGGTGAGCTAGTAAGCCTCTTGAACTTGTCCATACTGATTTATGTGGACCATCAAGGAAAAATTCACCTCGTGGAGAAGAATACTTTACTTTGTTCATTGATGATTTTTCCAAAATGTGTTGGATAGGTCTTCTAAAGCATAAAGAGGAAGCTTTTGAAAAGTTCCAACCCTTCAAAGCTTTGGTTGAAAATGAATCAGATCAAAAAATCAAATGCCTCAGATCTAATCGAGGAGGGGAATTTACCTCAGATGAATTCTTTGACTTTTGTGAACAACATGGAATAAAAAGGCAATTCTCCATCGCAAGGACTCCTTAGCAAAATGGTGTGGTTGAAAGAATGAATAGAATAATTCAACAAATGGCTCGAGCTATGATAGATGAATCTGGAACTCTTGCAACCTTCTAGGGTGAAGTTGCATTCACTGCCATAACTATTCTCAACCAAGCAAATGTTCGGGTAAACAACAATCAAACTCCACATGAACTTTGGTATGGTAACACTCCTACTGTGAAATACTTTAAAGTTTTTGGAAGCAAATGTTATATCAAAAGGACTGATGAAAAACTTGGTAAGCTTGAACCCAGAGTAGATGAAGGTATTCTTCTTGGTTATTCTTCCAGAAATAAAGGATATAAATGTTATAATAAAAGACTTGGAAAAATTATTGAAAGCATTGATGTTGTAGTTGATGAAGCATGCAAAAATCCAAAACAGATAAAATCAACAGAAGATTATGACAATGAAGAAGCTGGGGATTATTTTCCCACATCAAATCAAAATCATATTGAAGAAGAAACCAATGAAGCACCAGAAGAAGAGATAATGGTAGAAAAAAAGACTTTGTCCAGGTATGTTCAGAAAAATCATCTAGAAACTAAAATTTTAGGGGAAAAAGAGGCAGGTGTACAGATAAGAAGAACTGTTATAGGGACCTCAAGCTATATAGCATTACTATCCTCCACCGAACCTCAAAATGTAAAAGAAGCATGCAAAGATGAATTTTGGGTCAAGTCGAAGGATGAACTTGAGCAAATTGAAATAAATGATACTTGGGAATTAGTTCCTAGACCTCATGATAAAAATATTATAGGAACTAAATGGATATTCAAAAACAAGATGAATGAAAATGGAGAAGTCATTAGAAACAATGCCGGACTTGTTTGTAAAGGGTATGCTCAACAAGAAGGTATAGATTTTGAAGAAACTTTTGCACCTGTTTCCAGAATTGAAGCCATAAGGATGTTTCTTGCTCTTTCTAGCTTTCAGAAATTCAAAGTATACCAAATGGACGTAAAATCAGCCTCCCTGAATGGATATATAGAAGAAGAATTTTATATTGAACAGTCAGAAGGATTCATTCTTGGAAATGATGCAAAACTTGTATGCAGACTCAAAAAGGCCCTCTATGATCTGAAATAGGCTCCAAGGGCCTAGTATTACTGCCTTGACAAATATCTACACCAACAAGGTTTTACAAAAGGTTCAGCAGATAGCGATCTATATACAAAGATTGAAACTGATAAATTTCTAATTATTATTGTTTATGTTGATGATATCATTTCTGGTAGCAATGAAGAATCCATGAGTCAGAATTTTGCTTCAGTAATGCAGCAAGAATTTGAAATGTCCTTGCTTGGTGAACTTACCTATTCTCTTGGTCTACAAGTTCAACAAAATAAAGATGGTATTTTTATTTCACAAACCAAATATCTCAAACAGATCTTGAAAAAGTACAGAATGGAATATTCTAAACCTGTATGTACCCCAATGGTAACAGGATGCAGTCTCAACTCAAATGATGAATCAGCAGCAGTACATCAACCAACTTACAGATCCATGATTGCCAGTCTGCTTTATCTAATAGGTACCTGACCTGACATCATGCATGCAGTAGGAATAGTTGGAAGATTCCAAGCAAACCCAAAGGAATCGCACCTTCAGGCAGTCAAAAGAATTTTCAAATATCTTCAAGGAACTCAGGACTTTGGTTTATGGTATCCTAGAGATGCAGACCTTACTCTTCATGCATATACATATACAGATTGGGCAGGAAGTGTTGATGACAAAAAAAGCACTAGTGGTGGTGCATTATATATGGGTTCCATGTTAGTGTCTTGGTTTAGCAAGAAACAAAATTCAATTGCTTTATCTACAACTCAAGTAGAATATGTGGCTACTACATCTTGCTGCACACAACTACTTTGGATGATGAAAACCTTGCAAGACATTCAGATCACATATACTCCACCCATCTCCATTCTATGTGATAATGCAAGTGCCATCTGTATTTCAAAGAATCCAGTCATGCACTCCAAGACCATGCACATACCCATCAAATACCATTTTCTATGTGAACAAGTGCTTGAACAAAAGGTCAAATTGGAATATGTTACCTCCAAAGAATAGGTTGCTGATATATTCACTAAACCACTGCCCAGAGAAACATTTGAATATCTCAGACAAAAGCTGGGAGTAGTCGCTGCATCATCCTGCTATTAAATCTAATTTTTCATAGAAAGGTTATTATATGCATGTTTCATGAAGTCTATGATGAGCCCCAGAAATGGGTAACTATATGGGCTCATTTTACCTCTTATTTCGATTTAATCCACCATTCTCAATGGTTTTATGCATGTTTTTGAATATATTTATGTCAATAGAGTGAATTGGGTTGGTCACATTGCCATGTAGTCTAATGAGTGTTTATTGCAGATTTTTTGGACAATTTTGGACAAGGACAAGGAATTTATGAGCACATGGCAGCCAAACTCGAGGAAACAAGGAAGAGGACTTGTAGGGAGGGTGTCTCCTTCATTAATGACCCTTTTCCTCTAATCCTCCATCAGCATCTCGGAGTACAAAGGCCCACATTGATGATTCCAAGGGGCAACAACGCAAGTCAAAGTAGGACTATTGTTATCTTCAGTCCTAGGAAGCCGAGTTCCTTAAATTTAGGATGGCTGTTGGGAGTCCCCATTTGTATAAATAAGAAGGCTTCGAGCTTTAGTAGGTTAGCCATTTCTTAGTATATTTTCTCACTTTTGTGCAGCCTTTTACTTAGCTCATTTTCGAGCTCTTTTTAAAGATAATTTATGTGATGTAACTGCTATTTTTTTTATAAATGAGGATGAACCAAGGTTTGAACCAGCATTGATATTTTCTAGAGGGCTGAAGCTCTTGGGTTAGGGCCCAACACAAGCTACCCAGCACCTCCTTTGTGTACTTATATGTTTTTGTTTCCATTCATGAGTTTATTTCTGTTGCATATACTCATCTTACTTCATTAGATTAGTTTGCTTTTGATGATTAGCATAGTTGTTTTTATCAGTTATGCAAGTAGGTTGTTGCAGTGACAAAATAAGATCCAAAACGGCCAACAGTAGGTCTTGATCTCCTCTCTCCCTTCTTGGGACCATGATTTGAGGTCAAGGCACTACTGTTACCAACAAAAACACAGTTTTTCCTCTTCCAATGCAACTGCTAGTGTGATATTTCGAGTTGGAGAAGTTGATATTAGTTTGGATTCACATGCTTAGGTCATTTCCTGTTCATTTACCATGGTTTTCTCGCATGCTTTTCTATTCATAAGATATTGTTCAACATTTTCTGGTTTTAGGTCAGGAATTAGGTTCAATGAGACAAAACTCTGTTTTTAGTTCTTTCTATGGCCAGTTTTGTTAAGTGAATGTGCAGATCTCTTGTAGGACATCTCATCCCACCATCAAATAGCTAGCACCAACTCACTTCTTCTATATTTCTCCACTCATTCGCCACATTTCTCCAATCTTCCCTAATTTCTGCGTTTTTTCATAAAGTTGCTTTCTTGCCATTTAACAAATCCAACCATCTCCTTCGTTCCTGATCTTCCTAGACAAGTTCTAGACCCCTCAACACCTTCATCCAGCCTTCATTTTCCTTTTCGCATCCTTTTTCTACCTTCAAACCTCCAAAAACCACTTTTGGCCTCCTCCTGTAGATCCTCCTGTAGAACCTCCTGTAGCTCCCCTGCAGCCTCTTGTAGAATTTCTTGTGAGTGATTTTTCGAAATTTGATCACAATGGAAGTCTTTAGAAGGGTACTAGGGGATTCTTAGGACCTCTCCACACCTTCCTCACCTTCTGCAAAAGACAACTCCATCTTTCTTTGCTGCCAACCCTCTGCACAGTCACAACCAATCAAATCACAAGCATAATAATTCCACATAAAACTACTCAAAAGTACAAAAATATTATTTCTTCTCATTTCTCTTCAGAAGTAGCTTGAATAAATGAAATTTACCTTTTCAGTAGTCAATGGCACCCATTTTAGTATTTTCCATCTCTTTTTGCAAAAGTAGGGTTAGTGGGTAAACTAGGGTTTGCTAGGGTTTGAGTTTCATTTCCATTTTCCTTCACTTTTTGCAAGTAGGATAGCCCCTGTAGAGTTAGTTTCCTTTCATCACAGTTAAATCTTCTTCTGAGAACTCATAGAAGTTGGCTTAAGCTCCTAGCGAACTTGTGTTGGCTGATCAAGTGACAGCCTGCAGTAAGAGCTAGTACGTGTGCATACAACACCGTCGCTTCCAAGTTTGTTACGAACTACCGAGTTGATAAAAGTAAAGAAGAAAGCCCCAGGAGTTGCAGCATTATTGTTCCAATACTGGAGCTCACCACTCTTTTTGGCGCCGTTGCTGAGGAAGCGTCAGAGTACTTTGTGATTACTGCTTTTCTTCTATTTTCTCCTGCAACATTTTGCTAAGTAGTTTATTTTAGCAAAAGTAGAATAGTTGTTTCATTTCAATTCTGCAAAAGTAGATTAGACATTTCCTGCTTTCATTTCAATTCTACAATTTCATTTCAGCAAGCGTATATTAGGCATTTCCTGCTTTCATTTCAATTCTGCAATTTCATTTCAGCAAAGTAGATTAGTCGTCTCTTGCTTTCATTTCAATTCTGCAATTTCCATTTCAGCAAGATTCATTTCAGTGAGTTGCAATTTGTTGTTCAATACATTTCAGTTTTGCAGGTACAAGCAAAAAAAAAAAAAAATCACCCAAAAAGAGATTTCCTTTCATGCCTCATAAGAACAGAGACAATTGAGGAAAATTCCTACCCAACACCCCCACCACATCACTAAGTCACCCTTCTCTCTTCTTTGGTGGCAATGATCTAGAAGAACCTATAGGTGAACCCCCAGATATATACGAAGATCCTATAATAGAAGAAGAGCAAGAAACCATTCCTCCTTAGACCATGGCTGAAAACAAAAATGTTAGAGGAAATGGGGAAAGAATAGAGTGTGCCTTTCCTATCCGAGAGACAAATGGGGACACAAAAATGAAAAACATAAGCCCTTCAACCTTACCTCACTTCCATGGATTGACTACCGAAGATCCTGATACCTTCTTGTTTGAATTTGTTGTTCTCTGTCGAACCTATGACTATGTAGAAGACGAGCAGAAGTTGAAATTGTTTCCTTCTACCCTCAAGGATGCAGCATTGCGCTGGTTCATGGGGTTACTTGGAAACAGTATCACAACTTGGGCTCAGATGCAGCAAGCCTTTAACAAAAAATACCGGGACTACTGTAGGTCAAAGGATACCAAGGAAGAAATCTTCTGAATGACCATGGGAAGTGATGAATCTTTAGAAGACTATGAAGAGAGGTTTCAACTCAATTATAAAAGGGCCAGGTGCACACTTGACCCCGAATCTCTGAAGTTGGTTCTGCTCAGAGGAGTCCCTGAAGACCTTCTAGATACCCTCCATCTGCTGGCTAGGGGAGACATCTACCAACTACCTTATGATGACATAAAGACTATGTTTAGAAACCATTCTAGGTCAGCTAGAAAGAGAGGTAGGGGAAGTCAACCTTTAGCCAGTACATCCTCATCCAGTTCATTCCTTAGAAATGAACTTGAGAATCGGCTGGAAGATTTCAAGAGCGAGGTGCGGTAGACTCTTGCCATGCAAATGGATACCTTTCATATCAAAAGGAAACAAGAGTAAGCCGAGAGGGCTTTGGTCATATTTTGTCCCAGGTGCACTAGAAAGCATCCTAGGAACGAATGTCCATTGCACTCTATAAAAGTGTGTCTAGTCTGTGAAGAAGACCATCCTATGAATTAGTGCCCTTCCTTGCCCAGAATTAAAGTTGCATATCAGGGGGCTGAAGGAGCCACTAAACCACTCTATTTCCTGAACCAAAGGAGGCCGCATGGACGCAGACCTTACTAGCAGGGAATGCAAGGGACATCCCAGACTTAATACAACCCCAACCAAGCCACTTCCATGCCTTCTTAGGGTCTTCCCTACTCATCCTCCCTGGTCCACACCCCCTCCTTGGTCGTATCCTCCTCAATACCAAGCTCTGCCAGTTGCTCATTCGTTTCACTCTTATGCTCGGCCACAACCTCAGTGGAATTCACCTCATCAGGGGTGGAGGCCCCAGTACAACTCTCCTCCCGCTCTATTGCCTCCACCACCTGCTCAACCACAACCATTACCTCCTGCTCCACCGAGACAACCCCAAATACCTGCTCAACCGAACCCGAACCCCAATAACAGACAAGCCCAGCAGGTATATACTGGAGAAACATCATGCCTGACCTATGCTGTGGAGATTCAAGAGATTAATCTACGATCTGGGAAGGTTCTCCCAAATAGCCAACCTCCTCCTAAGGAGGATGAGGAAGAAAAACAAGAAAGTGAACCAAAATTCATTCCAACCTTTCCTGAGAGACTAACTAGAACCATACAACCGACCCCAAAAGAAACTGAACTTCTTGGAGAATTGAAACAGTTATGTGTAAAGATACCACTTCTCCAAGCCATAAAGGATGTGCCTATATACAACAAGATGATCAAGGAGAAGTGCTTCAGGCACCTAGGTAGGTGGAAGAGAGATGCTCCAACTATCAATGTCATAGGACAACTGTCCGACCTGACGTTGGGGCACGTAATCTGTCCGAAATATCTAGACCCTAGGAGTCCTATAGCCAATGTCCGCATTAATGGCACTGTAATCCCCCATACCTTGATTGAGCTAGGGGCTGCCATTAATGTGATAACCAGGGACACTATGCTCAAATTCAACCTTCAGGGTTCCCTGAGGAAGACCTCAACAATACTACAGTTAGCAGACCACTCCACCATGACCCTTGAGGGGATTGTGGAATATGTAATGGTCTCTATTGATTCCTAGGAGTACCCTGCTGATTTCCCGATTCTCCAACCAAAGGCAATGCTCATTGGGTATCCTCTCATCCTGGGAAGGCCTTGGTTGGCTACTGCAGATGCCTACATCAGTTGTCGAGCTGGGAACATGACAATCAAGAATGGGCATATGTCCAAATATCTAGTCCTATATCCTCCTGCCTAACTTCTGCTAGAACATGATTTACCTCTCTAGTTGGAGGAGGAAGATGAGGATGAAGTCTATTCTGCACCATTGTGTACAATAGAGGCTACCATGGGGGGGCCACGAGAATGACCTTATTGAAAACTTGATTTAGAATCCACCCCCCAGTGTGTTGCCATTAGAAGAGTTGGTGGAAGAAACTCAGGCAAATCCTGTAGTTGATCTTTGTGTGGCTGATCCGACCTCTCTCCGAGTGAAGAATGTGGAATTTGGCCCAGAAAGAACCTTGAGGATCAACTCATCCCTATCCACCTTGCAGGAGAAAGAGCTATGTAACTTATTGGAAAACCACTTGGATGCTTTTGGTTGAAGCTATAAGGAGATGAAGGGGGTCCACCCTTCAGTTTGTACTCATCACATTTACATTAAGGAAGATTGTAAACTAGTCAGGTAGCCTCAAAGGAGGATGAATCCAGCCCTTAAGGACATTGTCAAAGAAGAACTACAAAAGTTGCTGGATGCAGGATTCATCTACCCCATCACTGACAGCGAATGGGTTTCTCCTTTGGTTCTAGTGCCAAAGAAAAACAGGAAGTGGAGAATCTGTGTAGATTATCAGGAACTAAACAAGGCCACCAAGAAGGACCATTTCCCTTTGCCTTTCATAGATCAAGTGTTAGATGGCCTGGTAGGGAAGAAGTTCTTCTCCTTCCTAGATGGGTTTAATGGGTACAACCAGATCCAGATCAACCTAGAAGACCAAGATAAGACCACTTTCACTTGTCCTTGAGGTACTTTTGCATACCAGGTCCTTCCTTTTAGGTTGTGCAATTCTCCCGCCACTTTCCAGAGAGCAGTACTAAGCATATTTGTTGAACTGGTTCATGATTCAATGGCAATCTATATGGATGAATTTACCCCTTATGGTTTTAACTTGTAGGAAGCTCTGACTAACCTGGGAAAAGTTTTAGCCCAATGTATCGAAATGAACCTGTCCCTCAGTCCTGAAAAATGCGAATTCCTGATGACTGAATGGACCGTGCTAGGTCATACAATTTCTCAGCAAGGATTACAGGTGGATCCCAACAAGATTGCTATCATCAAAAGGGTCCCACCTCCTCAAGAGGTAAGAGATGTTCGGAGTCTCCTAGGCTTAGCAAGGTATTATAGAAGATTCATTAAGGATTTTAGTAAACTGGCCTCTCCATTGTTTGGTATTTTGGGAAAAGATGCTGAGTTCATATGGACTGACAATTGTCAAGAGGCTTTAGATGCCTTGAAAGGTAAACTGGTAACTGCCCCAATTTTGAGAGGCCCAAACTGGGCCCTACCTTTCCACATTCACACAGATGCCTTGAACAAAGCGATAGGAGCAACCTTAGGGCAAGTTGATGAGAAGCTGCCTTATGCCATATATTTTGTAAGTAAAAATTTGTCCAAGCTAGAATTAAACTACACTGTAACCGAAAAGGAGCTCCTAGCTATAGTCCATTCCCTAAATAAGTTCACACACTACATCACCAACTATCAAACATTCATACACACTGATCATGCTGCAATTAGGTATTTGATAAATAAACCAGATGTAAATGCTCGTATTATTAGATGGTTACTTTTATTGCAACAATTTGATTTGACTATTGTTGATAAACCGGTAGGGAAAATGTTGTTGCTGATTTTTTGTCTAGATTATATCTGCCTACAGGTGAAAAAGGAATGGTGGATGATCAAATACCAGATAAACACCTATTTTCTATTTCAGTACTCTCTCCATGGTTTGCTGATATAGAAAATTACTTGGTTTTAGCACAGTTTCCGCCACACCTGTCCTCAAAAAAGAAGAGCAAGATCGTGAGGAAAAGTGCCCCTTTCACTTGGATTGGGGGAAATCTTTTTAAAGTTAGCCCAGATAAGATTTTGAGGCGATGTGTTAGGGAGGAGGAAGATTTTGACATCCTCCTAACCTATCATGATGGGCCCTGTGAGGGCCATTTTGCAGTAAAGAGGACTGCCTTCAAAATTATGCAAGCAGGTTACTATTGACCCACTCTTCATCAAGATGTCAGGAGATATATCAGCCAATGTAACCAATTTCAAAGGATGGGGAAACCTACTCCAAGGGATGAGATGCCCCGGCAACTTCAAGTGACTTTCGAGCCATTTGAGAAGTGGGGCATGGACTTTGTGGGTCTTATCAACCCTCCTTCAAAACAGAAATCTTACATCATTGTATGTACTGATTATCTGACAAAATGGGTGGAAACAAAGGCGATCAAGGTAGCAACAGAAGAAAAATTAGCTGATTTTTTGAGAGGAAATATCTTTTACAAGTTTGGCTATCCAAGAGAATTAGTCACAGATCAAGGGAGTCAATTTACCTCCAATCTAATTGAAGACCTGCTCACCACATCACAAGATTAAGCACAGAACTTCCACCCCTTATCATCCACAAGTAAATGGATAGGTGGAAGTCACTAACAGAGCTTTGGAAGGGATTTTGACTAAGGCAGTGAGCAACAACAGAAAAGATTGGGCATATCGATTGGTTGAGGCCACCTAGGCCTATAACACCACATGGAAAACCACCACAGGGTTCACACCCTATGAGTTGGTCTATGGGAAGAAGGCTCTGTTGTCAATAAAATTCAAATATAACACATTAAGGATGGCCGCTCAGTTGGACCTAGATCTTAGCCATGCACAAAAGGAAAGGTTACTTCATCTAAATGGATTCGATGAGCAGAGATTGCAGGCCCTTCTCCACTCAGAGGTAGTAAGAAAAATATAGCATGACAGACACCTCAAAGAAAAACAATTCCGGCAAGGAGATTGGGCGTTGCTGTATGATTCAAGATATAAAGAATTCAAGGGCAAACTGAGGACAAGATGGTTGGGACCATACACAGTAGAAAAATGCAATGAAAATGGTTTAGTCTTGATCCAGACCATCGATGAAGAAGCCATCCCCATACTCGTTAATGGGCATAGGTTGAAGATCTACAGGAAGCCCCTTTCCAAGTAGGAATTCATTGAGAATCTGGGTAAAACAGTGTTGGTAGTGGAGCAGGTCTCTGCCTCCACTCCACCCATACCCTAAAAAAAAAAAAAAAAAATAGAAAAAAAATAAAAGATCCCTAGATGAAAACATCTTGGAGGTGCTCAGGGCAGGCAGTGAGGGTGAAAACCTCCTGGAGGTGCCCCAACTATCTCATAAAAAAAAAAAAAAGATGAAAAAAGAAAAAATAAATAAAAAAACTAACTTCTTTTGAATGCATTGCAGATTGCAGGAGGGTCACAAAGGAAGAAAAGGACATGGATAGGCTGCATACACCCTTGATAGCCCATTCCTCCATCACCATTATCTTTTCCCAGGCCTTGATCTCACTTTTTCTGAAAATTTCGCATCCTACAGGAAACTCTATGAATTCTACAGGAGGCTCCTGTAGAAATCACAGGGAGCTCAAAATCGAGTTTAGAAAAGAATCTGAGGGCTATAAATTTGTCCAGGAGGCCTGTGGACCTCCCTGCCACCATTCATCCTCCTAATTCTCCATTCCATCCCTGCACACTTACATTTCCACTCGCTTTTTCTTCCCTGCACAGAATTTTGTTTCTCTTGCTTTAAAAAAAATGATGAATAAAACAGCAACATTCTTCACTTTTTTCTTACTTAATGCATTCCAGTTGTTATTCATTTCATTCAGAACCTTCTTCAATTGTCTCTACAGTCCCTGTTCAAGCATCAACCTGAAATTTCAGAGGGTGAAGCAGCTACAGGAAATCCTGCAGGATTCCTATAGTAGTTGATCCCTTTAAAAAGCAAGCTCTAGGGGCAGGGTCAATGCAGCCAAGATGTATGCAACGTGTAGGGAGCGGAGCCTGATCAAGAAATCACCAGCATAAGCCACCAGTTCAGAGACCTCGAGCACCAGCGGGAGCAGCAATGGAAAAAACAAAGTGTCAAGGTCTGAGCATGCATAGCACGGTAGTGACTAACAAGTAAGTGGCTAAACCCGTTCCTCTGTTGCATGAATATTATTTAGGAATTGCATGAACCATTAATATGGTCACAATTAAATGAAATTGGTGGCCAGCTAAATGGCCACCCTTGTTCAATTCAAACCACCCTCGTTGAGTTCAAACGAGCCTCATCCAATTCAAACAGCAATTCAGAAGATGCAGTCAGCATGTGTGGTCCGTCAACTCGAGAAGGAAAAACTCAGAACTGGTAGTGGTGGCCGCGTAACGAGAATGATGGAAGTGATGGCGGACAAGTGACATGAAATACCATAATGGCATTGGAGTAGGACCAACGGTTCGGACGGGGATAATGTACCCATCCTGCCACCTCACCTCCTCATCGTAGATCACGCCATCAGCGTAAGTACACTACGGTCGAAGCCTCCACCACCTTTTGTTTTCATTTGCATCAATGAGTTCTCGATTGTAACAACTCACCTACCACCTTCAGAACATCGAACCAATCGTTCTCTGCTAGTTTTTCAAAATCCTCCCACTTATCGGGCTCTACAGGAGCACTATCACATTCTACAGGAGCAGGAACACCGTCTACAGGAGCCTTTCTACAGGAAGGCCAGAGAGCAGCGCTGCAAAGGAAAAAATTCGAAATTTTTCCAAATTCAAGCTTGAAAAGAGGTAGGCTCAGAAACCCACTCTGCATGTGATATATCTATACAAGGTGGTGGGATTAGAAGCAAAGTATTGGGTTGAAAAAGGAAAGGAAAGAGAGCTCAAAAGTCTGCCTGTGTTTTCCTAAATTCCATAAAATCTCTCCATTTTCTTCTCTGCCCTAAAAATCTGTCTTTTTTTCCTTCCCCCTATTCTCCTGTAAAAAAAGAAAAAAAAAGGATGCAACCATAGAAATCAAGCATGTGAAAAAACAAATTTGTAAGTTTGTCTACTCTATGAGAAAGAAAAACACTATTTTATATACTCTCTGTTTTTTCAAAATATTTATTTCCTCCAAAAGCCGAGAAGTAAATTCAAGTTGAAAACAAGGTTTGAAGAGAAGGAAAAATTGCAAATTGATGTTGTGAAAAAATAAGAACATGAAAAATTCCCTCTCGGGTTCCAGAAAGACAAGCCTCAGCTGTTCCTCTGTTTTTGGTCTTGAAGTTTGTTTCCTTCCTCCTCACCTAAACATTTCCAGCAGTCACTAAACACCATGACTGGAGGTTTTATGAGAAAGGAGTCTTTGAACTCCAACAAATTACATGAACACCCAGAAGTGGTAGCCCTCTTCATCAGGGTAAACTAGATGCCTTTCTTTGAAAGAATTAATGGATATGATGAGGAGGTGACAGAGGAATTTTTAATTTCCTTAAGACCCCATTCAAAAACTCATGCTATAGTCAGTTTCATGGGTCTGACCATAGAGCTTACACCATTATTTATCAGCAGAATCATAGGTCTTCCACTTGCGCTCCCTTGGAGCAAAGAAGAAAAACCACTAGGACAGGTTGCTAAAAAGACATTCTTCCAACTTGATGAACATCTTGTAGAGAATAAGAATGGGGTTAGAAGGACAAGTATACCTCATCCATGGGGTGAGGTCAGCTGCCAAATCATGAAATATATCTCCTGTGAAGGGATATATAGTATAGTCTATGGTTATCACTTCAGATTATTGCATGAATTGAGATATGGAATGGACCTACCTGCATCTAGAAAACTCAATCTCCCACATTTCCTCCTCCAATATTTGATAGAATGTGGCACCAAGTTGAATGCAGGGGTTCCAGACCAACTGGCCCACCATGGGCTCATCAAATTGCTGGTAGAGGATGCCCTCCACACATACACCATCCCTATAGCTTGGGAAATTTTTAGGAATATGACTAGAGAAGATGACATAAAAACTCTCACTGATGACCTCAACTCATCTGGTAGTGAAGAGGAGGAGCAGAAAGAGGAAATTGAAGAAGAAATCCATGAGGAGGCACAAAATATTCAAGTAGAAGAAGAAAAAGAGGAAAAATAGAAAGAAGAGGAGAAACATGACAAAACCACAGTTGAACCTAAGGCAGAAATGAAAATAGCATCAAAAGTAGAGAAGAGGAAGAGGACAAAAGCTGAGAAGAAGAATCCCAAGAAAGCTCAAAAAAAGACAGCCACACGAAAGGAAAAAACTCAACAAGACAAGGAGAAAACACCACCAGAGATAGCAAAAACAAAAGCTGAAATAGTAGACTCAGGTAAAACTGCAGAGGACGAAGAAGAAAAACAGCAGGAAGAAGTGTCCCCTGAGACACTAGCAATGGAAGCAGAAGTTGTCCTTGTTGCACTTAGCACTCCAGCTAAGCCAAAGGGGAAAAGAAAAAGACAGACATCTATGTATTTCAAAGCCCGAAGGAGCACCAGAATTAAGGTGGGTAAGCCCCAACCACCATCAAAAGAACCCATTATCATTGAGGATGAACTTACTGTAACAAGGGAGGAATCTCCCTCCAAAATCTCTATCACCTATGAGAGAGGGAGTCTGAAGACCTCCACCTGGAAGGAAAGGATCAAATTGATGGACTCCAAAGCAGTCCTACAAGAGGCACAAACCTCTCTACAGGAGACACTGGCCAAGCTCAAAGAAACTGAAAAACTAGAAAGGAAGGCAGAGGAACAACCCCAAGATGAAGGTAAGGAAAAAGAGATACCTGAGCCAAGCCCTCAGCCTAATTTAGGCTCTTATTACAATCTTCTAGAAGGTGGGAAGATCATCCCACAAAAATTCGCAGTGCCTCTTTTCTTCGAACTAGAAAAGGAAAGAGTTAGGACCCACACCTGGATGCAGATTGCCAAATCTAAAGGGGTCGAAGATATAGGGCACATGGAAAACAAGTTGAGAGAGATGAGCAGAGAATTGGGCATGGTAAGGCACACGGAGAGCATCAGAAGAGCTCAACTACAGGAAGAAAATGAACTATTGAAAAAGAAGCTACAAGAAAGGGGACCTCAAGGAGGAAATAAGCTGCCAATTTTGGAAGGACAACAACAAAAAGAGGGACCCTAGGCAGATAGTGAGGCAACAGAGAAATAGCAACAAGAAGAAGACCCACAAACAGATAGTGAGACACTGATGAAACAGCAGCAAGAAAAAGAATCTCAGGTAGAAACTGAAGTGTTGATTTCGAAAAGGCAGCTGTAGGAAAAGGAAGCCCACATGGCCTGCATGGCCAACTGGGCAATGGAGGCCTTGCAGTGCAGACAACTAGCTAGATCATATCCACTGTATCTCAAGGATCAGTGGCTCCAATTCCAGATTAAGACATTGGCCCAGAGGGGCACAATACCATTTCAAGATTATGGCCAATTTATGCATTTATTTGATAATAGTTCAGCCGAGGATAAAGCAAAGCTAGCAGAATTTTACCTACACAACATGGCACCTCCTTACATGAATTTATGGGATCCAAATGTTGCATTGGGAGACTTACAGCTCATGGCTATGGATTCTTGGTTGAGCCATGAAGAAAAGAGCAGTGGGAATTTAGAAAATCATGGCGAAAGAGCTAAGTGAGCCCCTGATGATAAGGGCAGAACCAACAGAACCCTTGGCTCTCATCTATGCCTACCAACACCTTGCAGCCAATCCTCAAGTTCTTCCTAACTATGTTGACAAGCAAGCACAGGCTATTGCTCACTTTGAAGATATGGAGAGATTGTTTGGCGATGACTGTCTTCATGCCTGCAGGAGAAGGTGGAATACATTGTCACATAGTCTAAGGATCAGGGAGTATCACTCCCCAAATAGATGAGGGAAGCCATGAGGAGAGTGCCCCTATATAAGTAGTCAAATCAAAACTTGAAAGCCAACTGGATTGGTCTTAAATTCAATCCTCCACTGCTGCTAAGACTATTGGAAGGAGTTAAGGAAGAGGAAGAACAAAAGCAATGGGAAGAAGTGGATAGGAAAGCAGGTTTCCATGACAAAGAGGAAGACATCACATTAGAGGCTTTGGATGTCAGGGAATCTATCAGAGCTATTAAAGATGAAGAACTAGATTAGTTTCTCAGAGGACGAGAAACCCATTCAGCAAGGGGGTGATGACGAGCCCCAGAAATGGGTAACTATATGGGCTCATTCTACTTCTTATTTTGATTTAATCCACCATTCTCAGTAGTTTTATGCATGTTTTTGAATATATTTATGGCAATAAAGTGAATTGGGTTGGTCACTTTGCATGTAGTCTAATAAGGGTTTGTTGCAGATGTTTTGGACAGTTTTGGACAAGGACAAGGAATTTATGAGCACATGGTAGGCAAACTCGAGGAAAAAAGGAAGAGGAATTGTAGGGAGGGTGTCTCCTTCATTAATGACCCCTTTCCTACTCCATCAGATGCTCGGAGTACAAAGGCCCACATTGATGATTCCAAGGGGTAGCCGAGCAAGTCAAAGTAGGACTGCTATTATATTCAGTCCTAGGAAGTCGAGTTCCTTAATTTTAGTAGGACTGTCGAGAGCCCCATTTGTATAAAGAAGAAGGCTTCGAGCCTTAATAGGTTAGCCAGTTCTTAGTATATTTTCACACTTTTTTGCAGCCTTGTACTCAACTCATTTTCGAGCTCTTTTTGAAGACAGTTTATGTGATGTAACCGCTATTTTTTGATAAATGAAGATGAACCAAGTTCTGAACCAGCACTGATATTTTCCAAATGGCTAAAGCTCTTGGGTTAGGGCCCAACCCAATCTACCTAACACCTCCTTTGTGTACTTATATGTTTTTGTTTCCATTCATGAGTTAATTTATGTTGCATATACTAATTTTACTTCATTAGTTTAGGTTGCTTTTGATTATTAGCATAGTTTTTTTTCTATCAGTTGTGCAAGTAGGTTGTTGTAGAAAAAATAATATCCAAAAAGGCCAACAGCAGGTCTTGATCTCCTATCTCCCTTCTTGGGACCATGATTTGAGGTCAAGGCACTACTACCGCTACCAAAAACACAGTTTTTGCTCTTCCAATGCAACTGCTAGTGTGATATTTCGAGTTAGAGAAGTTGATATTAGTTTGGATTCACATGCTTAGGTCATTTCCTATTCATTTACCATTGTTTTCTCGCATGATTTTCTATTCATAAGATATTGTTCAGCATTTTATGGTTTTAGGTCAGAAATTAGGTTAAGTGAGACAAAACTCTGTTTTTAGTTCTTTCTATGGTCCGTTTTGCTAAGTGAATGTGCAGATCTCTTGTAGGACATCTAAGCTCACCATCCCACCATCAAACAGCCAATACCAACTCACTTCTCCTATATTTCCCTACTCATTCGCCACATTTCGCCAATCTGCCCTAATTTCTGTGTTTTTTCATAAAGTTGCTTTCTTGCCATTTGAGCAAATCTAACCATCTCCTTCATTCCTAATCTTCGTCGACAAGTTCTAGACCCCTCAACACCTTCATCCTGCCTTCATTTCCCTTTTCCCATCCTTTTTCTACCTTCAAACCTCCAAAAACTACTTTCAGCCTCCTCCTGTAGATCCTCCTGTAGATCCCTTGCAGCCTCCTGTAGAATTTCCTGTGAGTGATTTTTCGAAGTCTCATCGCAATGTAAGTCTTCAGAAGGGTACTAGGGGATTCTTAGGACCTCTCCACACCTTCCTCACCTTCTACAAAAGCCAACTCCATCTTCCTTTGCCACCAACCCTCTACACAGTCACAACCAGTCAAATCAGAAGCATAATAATTCCACATAAAAACACTCAAAAGTACAAAAAGATGATTTTTTCTCATTTCTCTTCAGAAGTTGCTTGAATAAATTTAATTTACCTTTTTAGTAGTCAATGGCATCCATTTCAGTAGTTTCCATCTCTTTTTGCAAAAGTAGGGTTAATGGGTAAACTAGGGTTTGCTAGGGTTTGCGTTTCATTTTTGTTTTCCTTCACTTTCTGCGAGTAGGATAGCCCCTGTAGGGTTAGTTTCCTTTCATCACAGTTAAAGCTTCTTCTGAGAACTCATAGAAGTTTTCTTAAGCTCCTAGCGAACTTGTGCCAACTGATCAAGTGATAGCCTGCAGTAAGAGCTAGTACTTGTGCATACAGCACCGTCACTTCCAAGTTTGTTATGAACTACCGGGTTGATAAAAGTAAAGAAGGAAGCCCCAGGAGTTGTAACATTATTGCTGCAATACTGGAGCTCACCAATATAGTCACATACACACGCAGGTTTCTATGGGTCAAGGAGTGTATATGTTTTTCATACAAGAAAAACAATGGGGCAGGCTCTAATATGGGTGCTATGTCTAATGTTGATGATTACAGTCTATTGATATGCTCTATTCATTAATTTTTATCTAACTAACAAATATGCCTTTATCATTGACTTGTTAACAATGCACAGGTAGAACAGGTTCAGGGGGAGTATTAGCCTTCACTCACATTCTACATTGTTGTAATTATGATTGCTGAGTCCATCTATGGCTTCAGATATTTATACCTTTTGTTGCTTAAGTCATGTAAAAGTCTAGGGTGTGATATGTCTTCTCATACATTTGAATGAGTCCTATTGGACAAATGATGTAATTTGTATCCCTAATTTGCATAAGATGGATGATGTAATTATATTTCTGTCATGTATAAACAATTGGTATATCCCCATTTGGTTGGGTTGATGAGTCAAATTTGGCATATCCCCACTTGGTTGCGAGATGGATGTATGTATGAGTCATTGGTGATAGGAAGGTCATATCCACAGGTTAGTTATAGAGTCATATTATTCTTTTGGAGAATATTTTTGCAGACTCTGCTTGTGCTCAAGGGGAGCATGGACGGTTTTAGTGCATCTCAGCATGTACAAAGGGGAGCTCAATTAGACAATTCAACATATACTCAGGGGGAGCATGAACAACATAGGGGAGAGAATATCTTGGTCTGCCCTTTGCCCTTGATGTCAAAGGGGGAGAGTGTCTTGGTGTTGTTGTTGCCATCAAGTCCAAAGGGGGAGATTGTTGGTATTATGATACAGGTGTTATCCTTGATGGAAACTCACTCAGATAAAATTTCACAATGTATCAGATCAACAGCAGAGGATTATAGATCAGAGTCCAAAGAATGAATAAAGAGAGGTAAGCACTGGTTCACTTTGTCCAAGGTGCGTATACACGGGGTTTAACAAAACAAAAGTAGCATATAACGTATCCACGCACTTTCACACGAGGAAAAGCGCGTACATGTTGGAAAACCAAGTTTTTGGTCTAAGGTATTTGATCCAAGGTATTTTGGTCCAAGGTAATTGGTCTGAGGCATTTGGTCCAAGGTATTGACCCTACGTATTGGGTCCAAGATATTGGTCCTAAGTGGTTTTGGTCCAAGGTATTTAGAAAGGCCTAAGAGTATATAAGGAGGAGAAGATCATTAGGCAAAGGGTGCAAGAAATGAGATTCTAAGGAATACTTCTATCTGAAGTATATATATTATGTCGCAGAGTGATTTTTTGGATTGGATCTAAAATTTTCATGTGCACCTTAATTTCAACATTGGATCAGGAATCATGACACTTGAAATGACTTATTCTTGAATGATCTGATATTGGTTGAGACCAGATCTGATGTTTTGCACCTGTTCTACTTGTTATCTATCATGATCTGGGTTTGTCTGAGGTCTGAAATTGCAGCAAAGTTCTGAGTCAAAATTCACAAATCTGTATGCAGGTTCATCTCAGCCAAAGCGTATGTACACGCAGGTTCGACTCTTTCAAGTGGCGTATACAAAACGTAAAGATTTTGTTCATATTTGATTGATCTATCTGATCAAATTCTATTGTTTCACCATTTTCTATCAATGAAATCCTCTTAGATCTGAACGTAGAACTGTTGTATAAGGAAATTGAGTCTGATTGATTGATTGATTGAGAAGGAAGGGTGATCCTTGTTGCTATCTATTTTTGAACTTTGTAATATGATAGTAGATCTTCAGAATGTCACTAATTGGTATAGTCTGTGGTTCAAAAGTTTATGATTCAGTATCTTTAGAGATATACACAGGTTGGGTTAAAGGAAGTAGCATATACACACAGGTTGGGTTCAACCAAGTAGCGTATACACTCTAATGCATGATTTTTGAGGTTACAGCTGGTTCTGGATGATGATGCAGGGTTCTGGGTTTAGCACAGTGTTCTGGTGTCAGTGATCTAGTTGTTCAGATTAACTTAATATTGGTTGATGTAGTTTAAGTTTAAAAGGCTTTGATGGGTCCAGTGTGAAAATTTGATGAAATGTGGCCTTCAGCTTATGGTTTTGTGATCCAGGAGTATCCAGTCTGAAAATTCATGAAACGTGGTCCCTGGTGGAAGAGTGGAGTTTTCTGTAGGCTGGCACCTACATACTAGTAAACATATTGGCTAGTACAAGAGCTAGGGGATTGTAGCTCCCTTCTAGTAGAAGCTGGAAAATGAGAGAAGGTTGTAACCTTCTGTAGGTAGAACCCTGCGTATTAGTATGAGTCTGCACCAGTACAAGATTGTAAATAGATTTTCTTATTATTAAAAGAAGACAGAGACGGCAACAGCAACTGGTTTTTACCCACATTGGGTTTCCACCTTAAATCTTGGTGTTCATGTATGTTTCTTATGTGTGATGTTTTATTCTACTTTTACTACACTGTATAATAAATCTCTGATATACTGGTTTAAGCTCAACACATGATAAACTATCTAAATCACAAGTTCTCTGCATATACGTTGGTTTCTTTAAGCACAGTCGCGTGTACACGCTAGTTCACTTCACTGAAGTAGCGTATATAAATCTGTTTGGGAAATAAAATTTTTGATCTGATAATACTGATTCACCCCCCTCTCAGTATTATTTCCAACAAATGAGCCCAAAGATCCAGAGGAGTGGGAACGATTATTCCACTCATAAGTGTGGGTGAAGGGTTCTCTAATGCAATTCATTCTCGACAGTGGGAGCCAAAAGAACCTCATTTCAGTAGACGTTGTGACACGGTTGGGCCTACTAATGACACCAAACCCATAGCCATACACTATTGCATGGCTTCACCAAGGGATAGATCTCCGCAACCACCAATAGTGTCACCTTCCCTACAACGTCAAGCCCTTTACTGATGAGGTATTGTGTGATGTTGCTCCTCTTGAAGTTTGTGATATTTTATTAGGCCAACCATACTTGTTGAAGCGACATGATGTGTATGAGTCTAGGCCTTGCACTTTTATTATTACTTTGGGAAATAAGTTGTATAGGATACCAAAGGTAGCACCACCTACCGCTCTTTCTTTGATCACTGTGAATAAATTCAGTAATATAATTTCGCACACTGGGAAATTTGCTTTCCTTATGCTTCACCCTCTAGGCAAGAAGAATATTTTTTCCACTACACTGTTAGGTCAAGCACTCCATTGATCTGACCCTAGGCACATCGCTACCCAATGGATTGATCTATTGATGCTCTGTTCTGGAGAACAATGAAATCAAGAGGTAGATTCATGAGCTGTTGTAGAAAAGGAACATCAGGCCAAGTTCATCACTCTATGGGAGCCCGATCGTGTTGGTACAGAAGAAGGATAGGACCTGGAGACTTTGTATTGACTATCGGGTGCTTAACAAGATCATTGTATGGAATAGGTATCAAATCCCATGGATTGATGACATTTTGGACCAGCTCAAGGGGGCCAAATATTTCAACAATATTGACTTCAAGTTTTATTGTCACTAGGTACCAATCAAACCCTCTGACATGTGGAAGTATACCTTCAAATACAAGGAGGGTCTTTTCGAATCGTTGTTCATACCTTTCGGGTTGACAAGTGCCCCCACACCCTTCATGAGGTTGATGGAAGACATCTTGCAACCCTTCACCAACTCATTCATGGTGTTGTATTTGGATGACATTCTGATCTTCAGCCAGAGTTGGGAACAACACCTCCACCATATTCGACAGGTCCTCCAAATCCTGTGGCAACACAAGTTGTGTGCGAATTTGGATAAATGCACTTTTGGTATGATTGAGATTCAATATCTAGGGTACATCATTGATGAGCAGGGTGTGAAAGTGGACCCATCCAATATATAAGTCTTTTGGGATTGGCCAACCCCAACCACTCTAACAGAGCTTGAAAAATTTCTGGGCCTTGCCAACTTCTACTGCAGGTTCATGTTGGGGTTCTCTCATGTCACTTGGCCTTTGAGTCAAGTCACCAAGGGGAGAGTGAAAGAAAATTTATTTTGGTCTGAATCCCAACAGAAGGCATTTTCTAAGTTGAAGCATCGCCTTTTCTCTACACCAATGCTCACATTACCAAACCTGTAATAACCATTTGATATTGAGACAGATTCCTTTGTCTATACTATTGGTTCAATTCTTACTCAACAAGGGCATCCAGTGGCATATCACAGTGAGATGCTTTCATACACAGTCCAAGAGTATCCCACCTATGAAAAAGAGATGTATTCCATTGTGCAGGCCTACCGACAATGGAAGCATTACATTATGGGGAAGGAAATAGTCATCCACACAGACCACCGACCCCTAAAGTGCATACAAACACAAGGGAAGTTACAGGACGATCGTCATAAAAAATGGTCCACATACCTGCAACAGTTCCATTTAAACATTAAGTACAATAAGGGCAACACCAATAATGTTGCAGACTGCCTCAGTCGACCACTGGTCATGGGGCTGACCATTGTGCTTGACTCTTGTGGGCACAAGATTGCAAGCTGGCCACATATTTACAAGCGTGATCCAGAATTTGGAAACACATACCAGATGCTCTTGGAAGTCAAGCAAATTCCAAATTTTCACCTCTAGGATGCACTATTATGCCACTTGGTACAGATCTATGTTCCTTCAAGTGAGCGTGGCAAGATGATTTGGGAGGCGCACTGCAATCGGGTCACTGGAAATTTCGGGGTAGAGAAAACAGTGGCAGTGACACAAAATTATTTTTATTGGTCAAACCTTCGACAGGATGTTGTGAAGCACATCAGATCCTACACTGACTATGCCATTTCCAAATTTACCATTAAGAATCAAGGCTTATTTACTCCTATACCTACTCCTAGTCGACCTTGGGAATTCATCTCCTGGATTACATGTCGAGCTTTCCTTCTACTAAGCATGGCAATGACTGCATTTTCATGGTCATCGACAAATTCTCTAAGATGGCCATTTTGGCGGCCAGCAAGAAGAGTATCACAAAAGAAGCCACTGCTAAGCTACTCTTTGAACGAGTGTGGGTATATTTTGGGATTCCATAGTCCATTATCTCATATCAGGATATCAGGTTCCTAAGTACATTTTGGTCAAGTCTCTGGCCAATGCTGGATAAGCTCACTAAGTCCATGACTTTCCACCCCCAAACTGATGGCCAAACAAAGGTCGTCAACATGATGGTCGTACACATTTTGTGTATCTACAACTTGAAGCAAGCACACATATGGGATGAAATCCTCCCCTATGTCCAACACAACTACAACAAAGCTCCCCATAGCTCAACTGGCCACAACCCATTTCAGGTGAGGTTGGTATTCCAACCACTATGCCCCATTGATGTGGCCATACCATTTGTAGCTATTCAAGTAGATTTGTCTCATGTCTAATCCCAAGCTTAAAGGGCTAATAACTTCATTGAGCACATACAACACATCTGCCAACAGGTCCATGACATATTGGACAAAGCCAATGCTAAGTACAAGCAATGTCATGATCATCATCGGGTGCCACACAAGGTCCAGGTGGTCGACAAAGTTTGCTACATTTGCGAAAGGAGCACCTCACTAGGCCCCACCAAAAGCTTCATCCGCTTCGATATGGGCTTTAAACCATCACTAAGATTATACGAGACAATGCTTTCGAGTTCAGCATTCCACCATTCCTTGGCCTACATGCAACTTTCAATGTGGACCAACTTCGACCATACTTTCCACCATTAATGGACACATCAGACATTGCAGAAAAACTCACACCATAGGCCACAATTGAATGAATCATGGACACGCAGATCAAGAACACTCACTAGTAGAAGATCCAATTGTATCAAGTTTTCAAAGCTGGCCAACTCCTACACCAAGGCAAGTGGTTCACCAGGGACCAACTTTAGCTGAAGTTTCCCCATTTCACGAAGGCACTCAACGCAATGGTGACCATTTCTTCCAAATGGGGGAGGACTGGTCTAGGTGGATATTGGTGGTTACCCTCATATTCCACTTGGACATCCACCATTATTTCTTTTCAGTTTCCTTAATTGTAGCACAACTTACTATTTTTAGTAGTTTTTTGGGTCCCAAACTTCCGAAGCCGTTTTGAGGGACTAAAGGATATTTTTAGGCAAAACGGAGAAGTTTTAAAAGCCCTAGAATTGGGTTTTCGGTTTGTTTTCTGCCTCCTCTTCAAGACCTTCGTAACAAGGTATTATGATAACCAAACGAAGATCGTATGCCAAAGTTATGACCTCGAGAAGTTGATGGACCAATATACCCAAATGGGGCCCACATTTTTGGTGCTTCATCTCCTAGGGTTAGGTTTTTAGATGTTTAGGATTTTCCATTGTTTTTCAAAAATAAATAGATCTTTAATCCTCATTGTAACACATTTCAAAGCTAGGTAGACGCCACATCTCTTCTCAAAGATAAGCTGCCATCACCTGAGCTAGTTTCTTTCCATTTCTGCATGTAATCATATTTCGATTCTTTGATATTAATGAAATGAAGTTTTATTTTCTATTTCATATCTATGTTTATATGTCTATATGTATTTTGTTTTGTTACTACATAAGTCCAGATCAGTGGTATCAAAGAGGTCTTCTCTTTCTTTGTTTTTCTTTGGATGTCCCCAACGAGGTCAGGGTATAAGGAGTTTTGGGCTTGAACTCATTGAACCCTTGCAAGACCAACCTCACAAACCCTGATGAATTCCCATGGTGAAAGAAAAGAGAGACGAGGGGTAGTAGATTCTTTCAAAATATTTCTTGAGGAATCCCTCGAGCGACAAAGGAACACGATGATGAATAGCTTTTCCTAGATCCTTCGACGGCTACCCACAGGGGACACATCTTCATCCAACAGCCACTCTAGAGGCGACACTCCTTTTAAGGTACAAGTTAACTTTGACATTCCCATATTTGAAGGATAGATTGATGTAGACGTCGTAGATAGATGGCTAAATCTATTGGAAGGATATTTTTCAGTTCATGACTTTTCCAATCGAGAAAATATTACTTTTTCACTCCTCAAAGTCGCCCCATATGTCAAGGGTTGGTGGGAAAGCTATTGTGAACAAAAGGACGAGAGAGAATCCTCACTATTTTCAAGTGCAGACACTTGGAATTCTTTCTGAGATGCCATCAAGGAACAATATTACCTTGTCAGGAGCTATGAAGATAAATACATAAAGTGGACCACATTGTGGTAGGGAAGGGACCAAGATGTAACGGAGTTCAATTTTTTTTTTTCGATACCCTTCGCATGAAGTTGGGTATTAAGCATTCTGAGTGGAATTTGGTACTCAAGTACTGAGGTTGTCTACATAAGTATATCCTAGATGAGATGGAGTTCCTAGACATATCCTCTCTTGGCGTCACCTATTGATACGCTATCAAGATCGGGAAAAAAATTAAACAGGAGAAGAAAGACTTTAGATCTCTGAATTCGAAGCAAGGGAAAGGCGCCTCCAAATCGTAGAACAAAGGAAAAAGCGAAGCCCAGTTCAATGGGGACAAATATTTAAGAAAGATTGATCATAAGTTTGGTTATCATCAGGTACTCATCAAACCCTCTGATGTATGCAAGAATTCCTTCAAATCCAAGGAGGGCCTTTTCAAATGACTGGTCATGCCTTTCGAGTTGACGAATGCCCACGAAACCTTTATGAGGCTAATGGACGAAATCTTACGACCCTTCACCAACTCATTCATGGTGGTGTATTTGGATGACATTATGATCTTTAGCCAGTGTTGAGAACAACACCTCCACCATATTCAATAGGTCCTCCAAATTAGGCAACAACACAAGTTGTGTGCCAATTTGGATAAATGTGCTTTTGGTATGACCCAATTTCAATATGTAGGGTACATAATTATGAGTGGGGTGTGCATGTGGACCCAACCAAGATACAAGTCATTTGGTATTGGTGAGCCCCAACCACTCTAACAAAGCTCTGTAGCTTCCCGGCCCTTGCCAAATTCTATCGCAAGTTCGTGTTGGGGTTCTTTCATATCACTTGGCCTTTGAGTCAAGTCACCAAGGGAGGAGCGAAATAAAAGTTCTTTTGGTCCAAATCCGAACAGAATGCATTTGTTGAGTTGAAGCATCACCTCTACTCTGCACCAGCGCTCACACCAGACCTGCAACAACCATTTTAGATCGAGATAGATTCTTCCAACTATGCTATTGGTGTAGTTCTTAATCAACGGGGGAATCTAGTGGCATATCACAGTGAGACACTTTCAGACACAACCTGAAAGTATCCCACCTATGACAAAGAGTTTTATTCCATTGTTTAGGCCTACTGAAAATGGAAGCATTACATTATGGGGAAGGAAACGATCATCCACACAGGCCACCGACCCCTGTAGTTCATACAGGCACAAGGGAAGTTTCAGAATGATTTCCATCAGAAATGGTCCACATACCTACAACAATTCCATTTAAACATTAAGTACAAGAAGAGAAGCACCAAAAATGTTGCAAACTTTCTCATTCAACCACCAGTCATGGTGCTGACCATTGTGCCCGACTCTTATGGGCACAATATTGTGGGGTGGCTACATCTTTAGAAGCGCGATCCAGAATTTGGAAACAAAACATACCAAACGCTCCCAGAAGGTAAGCAAGTTCCAAATTTTCACCTATAAGATGCATTGTTATGCCACCTAGGACACCTATGTGTTCCTTCAAGCAAGCATGGAAAGATGTTTTGGGAGGCGCACTACAGTCAAGTCATTGTAGATTTCGGGCTAGATAAAACAGTGGCAGCGTTGCAGAAGTATTTTATTGATTGAACCTTCGACCGGATGTTATGAAGTACATCAAATTCTATGCTTCCTGTGCCATTGCTAGATCGAAAATCAAGAAGAAAGCCCTATATACTCCTATGCCTACTCCTAGTCAACCTTGGGAATCCATCTCCATGGGTTACATGTCAAGTCTTCCTTCTACTAAACATGGCAACGACTGTGTTTTCATGGTCATCGATAGGTTCTCTAAGATGACCATTATGGCGGCCTTCAAGAAGAGTATCACAGTAGAAGCCACTGCTAAGCTCTTCTTTGAATGAGTGTGGGTACATTTTGGGATCCCACAATCCATTATCTCAGATTGCGACATCAGGTTCCTAAGTAAATTTTTGTTAAGTCTTTGGTCGAAGTTGGATACCAAGCTCACTAAGTCCACGAATTTCCACCCCCAAACAGATGGCCAAACAGAGATCATCAACATGATGATCGTACACATTCTATGTATGTACAACTTGAAGAATCCACGTACATGGGATGAAAGACTCCCCTATGTCCAACACAACTACAACAGAGTTCTCCATATCTCAACTAGCCACAACCCCTTTCAAGTGGGTTTGGATTCCAACCATTATGCTTCATTGATGTGGCCATACCATTTGCAACTACTCGGGCCGATTTGGCTCATGTCTAGTTTGAAGCTGAGAGGGCTAACAAATTCATTGAGCGCATACAGCACATCCGCTACTAAGTCCATGACATATTTTATAGAGCCAATGCTAACTATAAGCAACGTCATGATCAACATCGGATGCCATGTAAGTTCCAGGTGGGTGACAAAGCTTGGTAACATTTGTAGAAGGATCTCCTCACTGGGTCACACCACAAGATTTGCCCTCTTTGATATGGGCCATACACCATCACTAAGGATGTAGGGGACAATTCTTTTGAGCACAAAATTCCACCATTCCTTGGCTTGCACCCAATGTTCAATGTGGACTGCCTTCGACCATACTTTCCACCATTACTCAACACATCAGACATTGCAAAACAACTCACACCAGTAGAGTTAAACCTAGACTGCATGGAACAGGCCACAACAAAGAAAAGAAAGGATAAGGAAAGCAAAGGAAGGACAAGAAAAGAAGAGGAAACGAAGGATCAAGCAAGGAAAGGTTGGATCGAGTCGCTTCAGCGGGAATACTTGTAGGTAATAGGTTGCATGTATGATTTCCTAGATAGTTTTTGCATGCATGGTATATGCATGTGTATATTTGGTTTATTTGTTGTAGGTGGCATGTATTTTGTCATGTTTTGACAGTGGCTTCATCCTTACATTTTCATTTCCAAATAGCCATGGTGTGATGGGATTCATTCCGATTTGTGCTTTGGATTGTTGTAAGTTTTTTGATCTAGGTGAGATGATCTCAGGAAAATACCAAGGGTTGGGTGTGGAGATGGTTTTCTCTGGGAAGCCCTCAACAGGTGGGTAGAGACGAGAAATTTCCTCAAGGTATTGATAATCCTTTACTCGATAGTTATTTCTCTAAGTTCTGTCTAGTTTAGTTGTAGAAATATCTATATTTGCTTGTGCCATGGTGTTTTACAAGATATATTATTAGAGATATTATCATAATGTAATAAATAAATAAATGTAATAATTGTTCTATAACTTATCATTATTACATATTTAGGATTACATTACATAATAATTTCCATATAACTATTGTTACGTAATATTTATCTATTACATTCTGATCATAAATCTAATAAAATATCTAAAGTATATTACCTTTTTTTCAAATAATAAGGAGGTGGATAAAGAACATTTGTTTCTTCTTGAGAAGTCAAATGGCCTTTTCCTACAAAAACGTATCTCATACAACCATTTAGGTGCTAACTTGGTTATGACCTTAAAATTAAATGATGATTATTGTTATTTATATACTTTTTAATGAGAGAAAAGTTATGAAAGATGTAAAAAGGATTTTTTTTCGTATTTGTCTTCAAATTGATTGGAATTATACTCTTAAATCTAAGTGTATGATGATTACATATGTAAAGTAATGAATAATATACAGATACATTTAAATATTAATGTTTTTCATGGGTTTGTTAGGAAATATAGAAAATAATTGATATATTCCCCATGATAAAATAGTGTGGTTAGATTCATTTTAACTATTGATCTTCAAGCACTGAGAGGGATCGATTATCTTGGGGTGTGAATCTCTTTTAGAGTGTAATATACAAAAATTCATTGTTTAAATTTCATTTTTTAAAGTATAAATGGATGCAACCATTGAAAATATCCTTGAGCACTTGGGTTGTGTAAACTACACAACTTAAACTTACAATTCTAACAATTCTTTGCTATATTTCATGTGAGTTAAAAATATATCCTGAAAAGGTCCAAAATGTAGAATAGTGAGACTACTTATTTTTTTAATTGAAATATTTTATTTATAACTCAACTTTTTTATTTTGTATTTATAATTTTTAAGTGCTACATATTAATTTTATATTAATAATTGAATACATTAGATATCTTCCTTATTCTTATTATGAAGTAATTGATTTTTTTTACTTTCTCTTATTTTTCTCTTTGTAAATTGAAATATTTTGTATTTCTCAATATATATGTGTATGTGTGTGTCAACTGTGTGTATCTCAAGTGGTTGGGAAGGTGTAGTGGTAACTTTCCCATATAGGTTCAATCCTCATTGTGACTTCAAGCTCCCTTGAAAGTTTCTTTTGTATCGAATATCTTAACTATGTTGTATTAGTTACTGAAGCTTGTTGTTTTAATCCATATTATTGTTTTGTATCAAAAGTTGCTTCACATGTCCAAACTTTCAATGGGGTTGGGGATGCACATTGTTACACTTGACCAAAATGTTGTCAGGATGCATGTTGTTACACTTGACCAATACGCTAACGCTCATCAACAACATAGGGTTATAGTTATAAAGAAGTATGTGTGTAGTTTTCAAAAGCATGTGCATTAAACGCTCATCAAATTATGACTGAAAGGAGATTATCCCATGTGGGTTTTTGTTGAAACTTGAAACTTGTTGTTGTTGTTGAAACTGATTAAATAAAATTACCATAGTTGTAAGTTCAAGGGAATAAATAAATTTCACTATTTTAACATAAGATTTGAATTTTTTTTTAAATTATCTATCTAAAACAATCCTAATGCCATTGATACATGGAAAAAAGTCTACTATTATCCTAAAATCTACAATATACATCTCAGTTGTTATCTGACATATCTGATAGAAGCAAACATAACAATCAACCAAAACAACCTACAATAACAACTTCCCACATAATTCTATCCCAGAACCTGTGAAAAAAGCATTCTGTAAAATTATTAGGGCACAAATATGGATCTAGTTGGAGAATAATTGCACAAACTTGTAAGAAATTGAAAAAGAAAATTGGAATCGAGAATGAATTTTATTACACAATATTGTTTTAAGAATCAATACATAAAGCAACTAAGTTAAGCTTAGTTGTACATGCAATAATTATGGATAATTAAAGCTAATTGGAGCTAAGTGTGCTTTATGTTCTGTTAATGTGCACATGCACCACATGCAAGCACTAGAGTTAACTAACTAAAGCCAAGTGGACACTACATGTAGGCACTTGAGTTAACTAACTAAAGCCAAGTGCACACCACATGTAAGCACTTGAGTTAACTAACTAAAGCCAAGTGCACATCACATGTAATAACTAGAGTTGCAATGAAGCTAATTAAGGCTAACTAGGTGCATGTACATAAAAACCCCCCTTTAAGAATAACTTAGGTGAGTGTGATACAAAATGAATGAGTCCCAACAATAAGGCCATTTTAGGTACCCATATACAATGCATGAAAAGAGGAAAGAGGGAAAACCCATTGGGAAGAAAACCCCCCCCTCGAAATATAATACAAAAAGTAGAGAAAAGACAACTACTAGGCAGTCGTGTCCTTCACCCCAATATGATCTTGCAGAAATTGAAACTTCTGCTTAGTGAAATTCTTGGTGAAGATATCGACAGACTGCTCGGAACTAGGAAAATATTAAAGATCAATGATCCCATCATGAATTATCTCTCTAATAAAGTGCATGTAGATCTCGATATGTTTGGTCCACTACCACTACACTGTATCTCTACAAATCTTTCGCGTACTTTGATTATCACACTAAATTATAGTTGAATGATGGAAACTGATATCAAGTTCATATAGGAAATGTTGTGTTAAGTTATGGTATGTTCTATGTTGATAACAGTTTACTTCTTTTTCTTATTATATTCCACAAATTAGCAATCACATGTACATAAAGTAAAGTGCAAATAGAACATTAAACGATCGATAGAAAACAAGCCAAGACAAGAGACACAAGATGTGGCGACTAGCCAGGGACAAACCCTACAATGTGTGGGGAAACCCTTTGATAAAATCTTCTTTTATCTTCAATAATTCAGCAGAGAGAAATAGTAAAATAAATCTGATTTATATTAGCAGTAGCAAACCCTAGATCAGCAGCATCAGCATTAGCGGCTTCATCATCAAACTAGGGTAGACGATATCTCACAAACTGACCGTCGGATCGGCTTGATTCCACCACCAAAAGTTTCAGCTTTCAGAGGAGGTTTAGATGAACCTACAATGCAGTTCAGATGAGGAGATCTTCTAGTCCACGCAGGTCAAACTTTACTTCTACAGTTGTAGATTTAGTGTCAGTAGCTTCCTTCAAACTAGGGCAGTCGATATCTTGCAAACCGTCCGTCAGATTGACTTGATTCCACCACCAAAAGTTGTGGCTTTTATAGGAGGTTCAGATGAGGAGATCTTCTAGTCCATGCAGGTCAAACTTTACTTCTGCAGTTGCAGCTTCAGTTTCAACAGCTTCCGGCTTCACATGTGTGAGGGAGAGACCCTTTTCTGCGCAGTAGAGAAGAGACTCTTTTCTGCGCAGTAGAGAGAGAGAGATGTGATGAGATGAGTGAGTCCAAATGAGGAAAATTCCTCCTATATTTATACACAACGTTGGTGTTTGAATAGATGCGACTGTTGGGCTGCTGAGCCTACATGAGTTGTAGGTCGGCTTGATAATAATTCCATGATCAAAATAAAGTCATATCTCCATTAATACTTATCGGAATCGGATGATCCTTATATCAATCCTACACCTCTCGATGAGAGGAATATAATGAACATATTATCAGCCATGAATAAGATGACCCACATGAAGTTTTTCCCTAGTTACCAGTTTTAACACTCCCTCTCAACTAGGGAGAACTTCATCTACAATCTGTCTATCGGTTGTTACTATTCATCCATCAAATGCACTACCCTGTATAGCCTGACCCTTGCCCTACTCTGCTCTATTCTACCTATTCTGCTTTGTCTTGTTCTGCCATGTACTGATCTGTACGACTCTGCTATGTTATGCGTTGCTCTGCTTTGTTTTGTTCTGCTATGCTTTTGTCCGAATTATGAAGAAGAAGAAATGACCAAGGATGTATCATACTAACTCAAATTCAGTCTCAGAGTATGTACCACTGGTCCCAAACCAATATCAACCATCCTGAAGTCAGCGTCATAGTGAGTACAACTCCACTGGTCCCAGACCAGTATCATCCTCCACTGATTCAAAGTCAGTCCCAGAGTGCGTACCACTGGTCCCAGACCAGTCTCAACCGACCCAAAGTCAGCTTCATAGTAAGTACGACTCCTACCACTGGTCCCAAACCAATATCGCAGTCTCAGAGAGTGTACCACTGGTCCCATACCAGTCTCAACCGACCCGAAGTCAGCGTCATAGTATGTACCACTCTCACTGGTCCCAGACTAGTACTTCACTGACACGAAGTCAGTCTCAGAGTATGTACCACTGGTCCCAGACCAGTCTCAACCGACTCGAAGTTAGTGTCATAGTATGGTACAACTCCTACCACTAGTCCCAGACCAGTGGATACAACAATGCATCCATCGGTACTACTATGGTCCCTAACTTTATTTCCCTGTGCATTGATTAGATGAGAGGTACTTCCCATGAGTCCCAAACTACATGGGTAGGATGCCTCGACAGGAAAAATAATCAATCCTGTCCTCACAGGAGAACACATCAATCCTACTACAATTGCCATGGAGAACACAACAATTCAGGCCTCCATGGAGAACACATCAATCCAGGCCTCACAAGAGAACACATCAATCCTACTACAGTCGCCATGGAGAACACATCAATCTAGGCCTCACAGGAGAACACATCAATCCTACTATAGTTGCCATGGAGAACACATCAATCCAAGCCTCATAAGAGAACACATCAATTCTGCTACAATCGCCATGGAGAACACATCAATCTAGGCCTCACAGGAGAACACATCAATCTTGCTACAATCGCTATGGAGAACACATCAATCCAGGCCTCATAGGAGAACACATCAATCCTGCTACAATGTCTCCATGGGGTGTACATGTATACCATCAAGGGATAGTGAATTATCCTGTGGTCATATGCTACTCCAAGAAGTACCCCGCACCCCCCTAGAGCTCCCAAAGCTCAATGCATCATACATGACCCTCATCGGAGGGTCTTTGAACAACTCCAAGTTGTTCTCAGAAAGTCAGAAATTTTACTTTCCCAAGGGGTTTTGCCAGAATGTCGGTGACCTGTTCATCATATGTTGGAGCTTTATAGCTCCCCGTTGCACCATATCTCGAACATAGTGGTATCTGATATCGATATGCTTGGAGTCATCTTGAAATACGGGATTCTCTGACAAACGAATCCCACTCTAGTTGTCACAAAGGATCACGGTGGTATCCAACGTAAATCCAAATAGCTCACTGAAGAGCTTTCGCAACCAAACTGCCTCACGGGAGGCCATGCTGGCAGCAATATACTCTGCTTTGACAGTGCTCAAGGCCACCAACTTCTGCTTCCTAGTCATCCAAGATATCGAAGTATATCCCAAGGAGAAACAACACCTAGAAGTGCTCTTACGGTCCTCCACATTTCATGCCCAATCAGCATCTATGTATCCAAATAGTCTCACATCTCTGGTAGTGTATCTTAACCCATAAGTGATGGTGCTAGAAAGATATCTCAACAAATTCTTGGCACCAATCCAATGTATGTGGTGGGGTTCAACCATATGTTGACTCAACTTGTTGACTGCGAAGCATATATCTGGATGAGAGTTCACTAAGAACATTAATGCTCCAATGAGTTGTCGATACTCAGTAGCATTTCGTAAGACAGGTCTAGCAGCAAGTTACCGCTTAACTTCTTGAAGTCAAGCTCCATCGGGGTAGTTACAAGCTTGCAGTCCACCATAGCGAATATTTCCAATATCTTCACCACATGTTTTCCTTGAGATGGGAAAGTTACTCCTGGCTTCTGCCACACTTCAATTCCTAGGAAATAGTGCATTAGTCCTAGGTCCTTCATTTCAAATTCAGAAGCCAACTCCCTCTTACATTTGAGAATGAGAGGATCTGCACCTATTAGAAAGAGGTCATCCACATACAACACCAGTATGAGAGGTTTATCATCTTCAACCTTAAAGTAAAGGTTAGGATCGGCTTCACTCCTAGTGAATCCCAGCTTCATCAGGTAGCTGTCGATCCTCTCATACCATGCTCGGGGTGCTTGCTTCAACCCATAGAGAGCCTTGTTCAACCTACATACATGAGATTTTCGATCATAAATCTCAAATCCTTTGGGTTGCTCCACGTAGACCTCTTCTTTGATTGAGCCATGCAAGAATGCAGTCTTGACATCCATCTGATGTAGGTTCCATCCTTGTGAAGTGGCAAGGGCTATGATCGAGCAGATGGTCATATATCTGTCAACAGGTGCAAATATCTCATCATAGTCTATACCTTCCTTCTGGGAGAAACCACGAGCAACAAAACGAGCCTTATAATTTTCTGTACTTCCATATGCTACATTCTTTATCTTGTAAAGCCATTTGGAAGTAACAACTATCTTGTCCTAGGGTCTAGGAACTACTTCCTAGACATCATTCTTCATAATAGACTCATATTCTTTGGTCATAGCATCCTTCCATACTTGATGCTTGACAGCATCTGAGAATGATGAAGGCTCATTTTGTATGATCGTGCTCATGATGGTCAGGTATCCCTGATACCTATTAGGTTTCTTACTTTCACGAAAGCTTCCTGGGGGTGCAGCATGTCCTTCAGCATCATCAAGTAGCCCCCTAAGCCATGAAGGCTTCTTCCTAGAAGAGGAAGGCTCATGTGGAGGAGGATCAATCGGATCCATGGGTTCTTCTACATCAAGCATTGATTCATCATCCTTTTCTTTCGGTTCCTTGGTGTTGGCTTCTTGAGAGCTCCTCGAAGTCGTAAGATTGTCCACCTTACTAAGAGCCATATCTTCGTCAAAGGTGACAGCATGACTAATCACGACTTCCCTTTGACCGGCTACATAGATTCTATAGCCTTTAGTATTTTCACCATAGCCCATGAAAATTCCCTTCTTTCCAGATGCACCCAATTTATTTCTTTTCTCTTTCGGCACATCAAAATATACAGCGCTTCCAAAAATTCTAAAATGAGAAACATCAGGTTTCTTACCGGCGAACTTTTCTTCAGGAGTCCTGGAACCCAATGCTTGATGAGGGCATCGATTTTGTACATATACGGCAGTGTTTGCAACTTCAGCCCATAGAAACTTTGGAAGTCTTTGATCATGTAGCATGGCCCAGATAGCTTCCATAATCGTGTGGTTCTCCCTTTCCGCCACACCATTCTGTTCAAGAGTATATGGTGTAGTAGTCTCCCTCTTGATGCCAGCCTCTTTACAAAAATCATGGAACTCATTAGATTCATATTCGGTCCCATTATCAGTTCTTAAGATCTTGATCTTCTTTTTGGTTTGATTCTCGATCAAGGCTTTGAAGTGTTGAAACCAAGAGAACACTTCATCCTTCTTTTTCAAGAAGTATATCCAGGTCTTTCAAGAATAATCATCTGTAAAAGTAAGATAATATGAATATCCTCCCAAGAAGTTCATAGGCATCATACCAAATATGTCTGAGTGAACTAGTTGTAATATATCGGAGGTCTTGCTTTGACTTGAGGGGAATGGTCCCCTTTTGAGCTTTCCTTCGGCACATCCCGGACATACACCTTCTTTCTCTACTTGGAATTCGGGCATCCCTGTTACCATCTATCTTACATTGGGTAGAGCTTTGTAATGAAGGTGGGCAAACCTCCGATGCCAAAGTTCGGACTGAAGAGATGTGTCACAAGACATGACACCTAGTGGACTTCCACTGACCTGATATAAAGAATCAACTCGAAACCCAAGAGTGAAAGCATCTTTAACATTATTTTTCCATATATGTACCTTGCCATTGCTAAAGGTTACCTTGTAGCCTTTGTCTTCTGTTGTCGAGATGGATACCAGGTTCTTTTTGAGATCAGGTGATATAATACATCTTGTAAGTGGATCGTATTACCTTGATTCAATTTGAGAGAAACATTGCCTACACCTTTCACAGGGTATTTCATGTCATCTCCAAGGACAATTTGCAGATTAGTTTCTTTCTCTACCAGATTACGGAGTACTTCTTTGTAACCAGTGAAGTGTCTTGAGGCACCACTATCAATGAGCCAAATTCTCATTGAGTCTGAAGGAGCGGAGGTAGATAGAGCAGTCGATAGATAATATTCAGCCTGCTTATTGTCAACAGTATTAGATTCATACCTAGAATTTCTAGCCTTCTTGAATGGTTGCCATCTTCCTTGATTTCCAGCATTCCTTTTACCTTTGCTATTGAATTTTCCATTCCTTCGATTACCATGAGAGGGATTTTGATCATCGTCACGGTGAGAGTCCTTTCTATTAGGGCATTCCTTTGCATAGTGACCTGCTTTATTGCAAATGTAACATCGTCCTTTTCTTCCACCCTTAGGTCTAGCCTTTCTTTTCAATTTAGACCCAGAATTATTTCTTTTCTTAAAATGAGAAGAAACAGCAGCAAGAGGACCTTTAGGCAAGGGCATTTCTTTCTCTTCTACCTTTGTTTCTTCTTAAATGCATCTAGCCATTAATTCCTCGAAACCAGGAATTACATTATTGTTCAGAAGAGTAGTCCTGAACACATAACATTCGGATGGTAATCCTCCAAGAGTCATGAATGCCATTTCTCTTTCAGTAATAGCCTCCCCAATAGATAGGAGATCGTTCTTGATCTCGATGATTCTTAAGAAGTATGCTTGCATACTCTCATCTTTACCCTTCTTGATTTCCCTCAGCTTATTTCTAAGAAACAAAACTTGATTTGCATCATTAACTTTAAATAAACTCACCAGTCTATCATAGATTTCCTTGGAGGTGTCCAGTTCAGAGATGTAGGCCACCAAGTGCTTGTCGATAGAGTCCCAGATGATCTTCTTCGCTTTAACTTCTCCGTCCTTCCATTTTTTCCTTGCAGCAGGAGGTGCATTTGATGGAGGCTCAATAATATTGCCTCTCACATGATCCAACACTCCTTGATCCTCAAGGGTTATATCGATAGACATCTTCCATCCATGATAGTCAGCTTTCTCACGGAGCTTGTCTTCAGCAGGAAAGAGTGTTGAGGACCCCATCGTTATTTTAGGATAGACTTGCCAATCTTCTCTTCGGTGATTGCTCTTGCTCTTGCTTGGGCTTTGTCTTCACCTCAGCTCTGATACCATGTTAAGTTATGGTATGTTCTATGCCGATAACAGTTTACTTCTTTTGCTTATTATATTCCACAGATTAGCAATCACATGTACATAAAGTAAAGTGCAGATAGAACATTAAACGATCGACAGAAAACAAGCCAAGACAAGAGACACAAGATGTGGCGGCTAGCCAAGGACAAACCCCACAATGTGTGGTGAAACCCTTTGATCAAATCTTCTTTTATCTTCATTAATTCAACAGAGAGAAATAGTACAATAAATCTGATCTATATCCGCAGTAGCAAACCCTAGATCAGCAACATCAACATTCCTTATCTATCCATAGCAGCTTCCCATTCAGGATGCCCAACTTCTTGTGCATAAGTCTGTGGATTAGATGCATGCATCATATAAGCGTGCATGGACATGCATGGCTCCATAGCTATGAGTGCTTGTGGATCTTCCTCAAACTTAGGTGTAGTGGGAGGATCATCTATGAGATCACTCATGCTACACCATTTTTGCATTGAATGTGGTCGAGAATCTTCCGAGCCACATGGAGAACTATGATCTCGATGTTCAACAACTGGTGGTCCACCAGTTGTCACACACAAAGGCTCATCTAGATCAAAATTTTGATTTGAAGTATCATCTGCATACTCATTAATTAATGGTGATGGCAACTTTGTAACAAGTTCATCTGGTGTTGCATGCAAAACATCTTCTTCAAAATTTACACTCCTTTCAATGAAGAGCACTTCAGCGTTGATATCAAGCAATATGTACCCTTTAACTTCATCAGAATACCCAACAAACATGCATGCCTTACTTTGAGGCTCCAAATCCTTTCTTTTCTCTATAGGAATGCAGGCCCATGCTCAAGATCCGAAAATGTGGAAATGACTGACTTCAAGTTGCATGCCAGTCTAAGCCTCATAAGGTGTTTTTCTAGTAAAAAATTAATGAGGAGATCTATTCTGGATGTATGAGGCACAGTTGATAGCTTCAACCCACAAATTTGATGAAAGATATCTTGCATACAACATGCAATTCACCATATCTTTCAAAGATCTATTCTTCCTTTTGACCAACCCATTTTTCTTTAGAGTGTAAGGAACTATATGCTGCAACTGTATGCTTGCTTCATTACAAATATTTTTGATATATTAGTTTACATATTCCTTCCCATTATCTATGTGGTGTATCTTGATGTGTTTTCCACACTGATTTTATGCATGTGCTTTGAAAATCTTTAGATGTTGAAAAACTCCAGACTTGAGTTTCAAGAAGTAAACCCAAGTGAATCTTGTGTAATCATATACAAATGAAAACACATATCTTGCTTTGCTAATTGAAAGTACTATAAATGGACCCAAGAGATCCTTATGTACAAACTCCAAAGGTGAAGAGGTTCTCCATGCATGCCCCTTCTCGAACTTGTCTTGTGGATGCTTTCCAAGAGCACATCCATTACAAACACCATTTGAAAATTCAATGGTCGACAATCCTTTAACCATCCCTGGTTTTCTAAGTTGCTACATATATCTAAAATTCAAGTGCCAAAATATCTTGTTCCAAATCCTACTTTCTTCATTTGCATGCGTAAGTTGCAAAATAGAATTTGATTGAGGAACAAAATAAAAAGTGTATACATATGAGATTAATCATTTACCTTTCCAGATGCAATCTTCAAAGTTGGTTTGAATATCATAAATGCTCACGAAATCGGGGGTAAATTGCACTTTCCTTCTAGTGCATGTGTGTGTCATATGATACACTGAAAGAAGATTCACAAAAAGCCTTGGAATATGCAAGACATTCTCAAAACTTCTATCTTCGAATTTCACTCTTCCTTGTCCAGTTGCTTCAACTGTAGAATTGTCCCCCATGAGAATAGGAGGTCCCAAGTATGCATGTAGAGAAGAAAATGATTCCTTTGAAGAAGCCATATGATGTGAAGCTCCTGAATCGATGATCCATTATTGCGGTGTAGAATGAAGGGCAATCAAAGCATGACCATTACCCCTTGTTTCTAATGGTTTTTCCTTCGTCTTCTTCTTGGCACTTTCTGGAATGTGATGACTAATATTATTTTGTCAAAGAGTATTTGGCATCATATCAATAGTCTTCTGCTTGCAAGAGGATTCAAGATGATAACCTCTATTACAATAAGGACACTTCGAGTTTCCTTTCTTTCCCTTATTACCCTTGGAGCTAGAAGAATCACCTGGAGGTTTTGGATTTCCTCCCTTTCTTGGATCTAGATATCTTGCCTTTCATTTGCCTCTGGATTGTTGATTTGGTTTCGAGTTGGACTTTCCTTTCTCATGCATGGAAAGTTCCTGTTATCACTTAGAACTATAAACATATGTATATAATCCTTTGTCCAAGTTTAATGTCAAAAAGTTGGTGTCAAATGTTTTTTGTCCTATGTTTCTTACTTAGGGTTAAAGTTTTAAAGGTGTTTGATGTAAATCATTCTCTAATCCTATCGGTCATCCTCCATCATGATTGTTAAAGCCATGTCTTGTCTTACCTATGTCACCGATCCTTTCCGTAATTCCGCAGCGCAGTCTCATTGGTCAGTTCTGCAGTGTAATCATTGTTTAGCCATTTCGTAGCGCGTCAGCATCAAGCCGTTTCGCAGCGCATTTTGCCAATTCATAACTAACTGCGCTACGAAATCGCAGATTCGTGCGTTTTGCAGCATATATTCCTTAAAGGGTCAAGTCTGTGGATGAGTCATCACTTCTGTCCGTTCATGTCAGTGGGCGTACCTCCCAAACACTCATTAACCATCACTCCACCAATAGATTTTTAGGCATGCACATAAATATTATTCAAATGGTTTTACCGTGCAAAGATTTTTTATGATGATCGTAGATGATGCATAAATGACCAACCTGTGTGATGAGATATTTGATTTTGCAAGCGAGCCCGAGTTTTTCAAGTGAGCCTGTTTTCAAGCGAGCCCGCGTTAAAAAAAATTGAATTACCATTTGAGTTGAAGCTGTTGGCCATTCTCTGTGTGAAAATTTCAAAAGCGAAATGGAGAAGAAAGAGCATAGGTCTGGAAAATGTCAGAGAACAGAGCCTGAAGGTTTGGACCTTGCATTAAGAGATGAGGGCGTGAAGAAAGCCTTCAAGGATGCTGGCTGTTGGAATTTCTGTAAGAAGCTGCAGGGTGGCCATGCTCAGGTAACAAAGGATTTTGCCTTAAACTTCACGGGTTTGAATTCTAAAATAGCTATGTTAGAAGTTCAAGTGTCTCCAGAGGCAATTGCTACTGTAACTGAGATTCCAAGAGGGGGACAAGAGTGGTTTAAGAACTTTAAATTTGATATGAACCCCTGCAAAGAGTTTTTAAAAGAGGCATATGTGAATGAAGATCTAACAAAAGCTGTGCCTAGGAACTATGTTAAGGAGCACTATGCCCTTCTTCTCACCTGTATTCAAAAGTACTTAACCTGTGAGGGAAGATATAATAAGGTCTACTCCTATCACTTTAAGTTGCTGTTGCATTTTACGGGTAAAGCATCTATAGATATTCCATTTTACTTGTTTTGCAGTCTCAGCAAAATGTGTGACAAAGTGCAATTAAGGAAGGATGATTGTGAAACATCATTATTTCACCATGGTTTGGTTAAACTGTTAGTGCTGGATGGTCTTCAAAAAATTGGTAGAGACTGGAACTCTTTCATCTTCATGGCTGGTTTCCAGAGTAAAACAGGTCTTACTCCACAGCCGGTTAGAGAAAAAGAAGAATCAGTTGAGGAACCCACGATAGCTGAGCTTCGAAAGGAGGCAAAGGATAAAAAGAAGGCCAAGTCACAGTTGAGAAAATCAGTGAAGCCCTTGGTTATTAAAGAGCAACCTCAGCCATCATCAAAAGAAGAAGCTAAGCATAAGAAAGATGCACCTGGACCAAGTGGATCTGAAACAGTGTCAAGAGTTAGGACAAGGAGTCAAATAAGCAAAGAAAAAGGCAAAGCATTAGCTGTTGAGGAAAGCCCGATATCTAAGGCCAGCTTGAGTGATTTGCTTGAGGCCATTGAGTTTGAGCAGGTTGAACCGGTGCATGTTGAACCAATGCACATTGATTTAACTCAATCATCACCAGAAAGCACTAAAAAATCTAAAGCTTCAAAAAGACTAAGGTTTGATGAACCAGGTGAGGAATTTATCTTCAAACCAAGAAGACCTGTTACAAGAAAACAAGTAAGGGAAGCTGAGAAACTGCCCAGAACAGAGGTAGCAGAAGAATTGTCCAGAACAGAGAAGGCAGAGAGAATTAAGCAAAAAGGCAAGAATAGAACAGTCATTATTTCCCAAGGAGGTAATATTATAGCCATAAAGAACCAGTTGGAGGCAGCAAAAAATGAAATTGATAAAGTGACAAATGCCACTAGGGAGTTTGCAGTCAGGTATGCAAATTATCGAAGAGCTGTGTTAAAAGGAAGTAAAAACCTAGTAGGTCAGGTGGATTCAGTAGCTGATGTTTATACATGGACAGTTCCAGCTCTCAAACAAGCTAAATTCATCAGAAAAATAAACATGAATCTAAGAGCTGAAAACAAAGTCCTGAGGAGGGAGGTTGCAAACTTAAAAGCACAGCTAGGTCAATTAGCTGCTCATTGATGGTGAGAAAGGTCTTGTTCTAAGTTTTGTCAAATTTTGTTTAGTTCCATTATTTTGAAGACATATAGATCTCTGCCACATGTAAAGGAGGTTTAAAGAATTAAAGGTCCAGCAGTGAAAATCTCAAGGAAAAGATGAACTGTTTAAACAGTTTCGCAGTTTCGTAGCGCGCTACGAAACTGCGAAACTACTGTAGGTGCTGTTTTTAATACAGGCAAACAGTATGATGGGATAATCAGAAATTTTCAAAGGGAACACCTAAGTGACATGAAAGAGATCAAAGGAAGCTACCAGGCCATTCAAGTTATGACAGGTGTACCTTTAACATAGGTGAAATGTTTTGACCTAAGTTTAAAGTTTTTGATTATAAAGTCACTTTATTATCGGTCATTAGGGTTTGGAAGGAGCTGCATATGGGGAGTTTTGGTTGGCACACCTGTTCATCAACGAAGCTTCCAGCACATTTGGAAATATGGTGATGCTCATCATTTTTGGGATATTAAAGAGCTGGAGACATGCTGCTACATTTTCGAAGAGGTAGTGGAAGACTGGAACCGGAAAAACAGGGGTTTTATCCTAATATTATTGAACCATCAATGCATCCAGCATCCAAAGCTAGCCTGGAACATTGAATCTTCTTCTCAGCTATCTCGGCCAAACTGAAAGGAGACAGGTGTCAAGGAGCAAGAAAGAATCATTCTACGAGGAGGATAGAATTAGAGTTTTAGTTTAATTAGGACTCTTTAAAATTCCAGTTTAGCACTTATTGTATTTAATGAGTCAGTTAAATAGCAGATAGGGGTAATTAGTAGCAGTCATCGAGCTCCCCTCATGCTGGAGGAGGAAGCTCAAAGTAGTTAAAGATATGTTTCTATATATAGATGAAACTTTGATGTAATGAGGGTTGGATATTTGAGAAAACAGAGTTTATTTTGGCTTGTGTAAAATCTTATTTTCAGTAATACAAATGACTGCTTTTCTTCTCAGGATTCACACAGTGTTTCAAATGCTCAAGATATATGTGGTTTTGCTTTATCCTTTATGTTTTACAACTGTATAGATACACAATCACTCAGAATTCACTTTGCTGCTCTGATTTCCTGTGTGTATTTGTAAGTTGAGGTTTCTATGAGAGGTATTTTGAGTGTTTAAACATTACATGCCCTGACTTCTATGAATGAGTAGTTTTATAGTTTGCTGAAATGATGATTAACTCCATGAGCCCAATGGAAGTCTTTGTAATGTCTGTCCAGCCAATATATGTGTTAAATTTACTTTGCAAGAGTTAACCATCTCATCAATATTTAAAATCAATAACCTTTGAGAGAGCCCTCTCAGGCTAAGGAGGCTAAGCCTTAGTCAAAAGTCTGGTTTGAAATAGTTACACAGAGTCTAACTGATCAACAGCCTTTCAGTGCTTGATTTTGTGATAACAGTTCCTATGCATTTGGAGACTTTAATGAACCCATTTTGATGAGCTTATCCTGCTCATGAATGAGAGACTCAATAAATGCATCAAGTTTGGGCATTTTCCATTTATCTCCAATTGCAAGTCTAACTGTATGAAATGTAGAAACAAAAACAACATATTCAGGGCCTAATTTAGACAAAATAGAAAGGATCAATTGACCTTCTTGTTTGGATTTATCAATCCCACAATCATGTAATTGTAGAAGCAATTATTTGAATTTTGTAAAGAAATATTTAATGTTCTCAAAGTTGTCTGGATCTAAGGAATTGAGCTCATTTTCGAGAATATGAGCCTACATCTCATCCCACTTTCCAAATAAATTCCCCAAGGTCGTCCAAACCTCATTCAGTGTGTTGCATGTGTCGACATGGAACCACAATGTTGGAGATATGGACAACAATAGAATACCAAAATACTTGTCCATCCTGTTGAAATATTTGGATTTTTCAATGGCAAAATTCGGTTAAGCTTCCGTATTCTCAAATATCCGATACAAGCCTTTGCCTCTGAGGTGAAGCAAAATCTTTGGCTTCCATTGGAAGTAGTTATACAGAGTAAGAATAGTTGAATATGAGAACTCCATTCTTTCACCTTGTAGTTGTAGCAACAATTGTGATAGTTCTCCAATATTTTGATCTGCAAATCAAATCTCCGAACAATTTCCAATTCTTTGATCTTCAAACCTACAAAATATTGTTCATGCACCTTCTCTAAGCCCCTATAGCTCTGATACCATGTAAAATTATTAGAGCACAAATACAGATCTAGCTGAAGAATAATTGCACAAACTTGCAAGAAATTGAAAAAGAAAATTGGAATCGAGAATGAATTTTATTACACAATATTGGTTTGAGAATCAATACATAAAGCAATTAAGTTAAGCTTAGTTGTACATGAAATAACTACAGATAATTAAAGCTAACTAAAGCTAAGTGTGCTTTTGTGTTAATGTACACATGCACCACATGCAAGCTCTATAGTTAACTAACTAAAGCCAATTGCACACTACATGTAAGCACTCGAGGTAACTAACTAAAGCCTAATGCACACCACATGTAAGCACTCAAGTTAACTAACTAAAGCCAAGTGCACATCACATGCAGAATAAGAGTTGAACTGAAACTAATTAAGATTAACTAAGTGCATGTAGTACACCGACACATTCTATAACTATTAAATGCTATAAAAATCTTGCAAACCACCACATGTGCTAGGTCACTTGTTTTAAATTTTTGATTTAATACTCTATCTTTGAAAGTACCTTGGTTGACTTTTGAAAAATAATCCATCATATTAAATTAATATGTGATAGTAGCATTTAATATTATTTGTTGAAATTATCAATAAAAGAAAGACATGGAAACATATTGTCTCATCCTCCGAGAGAATCAATATACAAACAATTGTGTCATGTACAAGAGATTCCATTAACGTGAACAATGAAGCCCCCAAAAAATTTATAAGTCAAGTATGGTGGTCCAATAATTTAATGAGTATAACTTAAATCATTGTTCATCAAAAGTTTTTATATTTTCTGTAATATAAATTTAGTAATTTATAATGAGATTGATGTTGGATTTTCACTTATTTAATTGGAAAAATAGATTATGTGGATTAATTGTTATTTTGGGATTGGGATTTAGAACAAGATTAATTAATATTTATTTATTTATTTATTGAAATTTACATAAATATCATTAAAAAATAATGATAATGGTTTAAAAATTTGCTAATAAAACTTAAAACTTCAACCTCTTAAAAAAATTAGAACTTTGGTACAAGTTTTATTCACCAAATTTCATGCTCCCTCATTAAAAATTCATCACGCGTGATAATAGATAAAAGATTTATTAATGCTTACAAGTTGGTGTAATAGAAAACCTTAAGAATTAAAGATATATATTAATCAACTGAATATGACTTTAGAGATTGACTGTATATATAAATAATATGTATAATATTCTATGAGTTAAAATGTTATATAAATTTAAAAGTATTGTGGACGTCGATTTTCTTTGGAAATTGCAGCCCAACACGAAGAATGCTAGTGGAATAATTTATTGAATGCTAGTGGAATAATTTATTGAGTATAACTTAAATCGTTGCTCATCTAAAATGTTTAAATTTTCTGTATTACGAATTTACAGTCATTAAATTGATGCTAAAGTTTCACTTATTTTATTAGCAGGGTTATTGTGGGATTATTTAGAAAGTAATGATTATTAAAGTTTTAGGTTCTCGTGTAACAATTTTTTTTTTAAATGGTATCGAAGTCTTTATTAGCATAAAGCATGCTGGTCAAATAATTTATTGAGAGTATACTTTTTAAATCTTTTCTCATTTAAAAATTTTAAATTCTCTGGATTACGAATTTACAGTTATTATTCTTTGTCGAAGTAGGGTAATAATGCATTTAAAATGTGTTTGATTGTGACATTAAATTCCAATTAAAAATTAAATATATTAGGAAAAAATAATTAATTTTATTATTATTTTAATTTAATATTTTTTTAGTTTTTTATTGGCTTGCTTCTTATTTTGTAATGATGTTTTTTGTAAGGGAAATTCTTATTATAGTTTTCGTCCTCTCAGTGATAGCAAGCGAATCGAAATAGCAGCCTAGAGAGAAAAAACGAAAACTATGTGCCTTGGCCTTGTACTGACAATTTTGTTGACCTGCCATGTGTTATTCCTATCTTTTGTAATGCTTAATTATTGTAGCCTTGGTTGTGGTCATTTCTGCTACCTACTTATCATAATGTCGGCTATCCGCGTGATCTGACAAAACTTACACACTGTAAACAAGAAGGGAGTGGAATGTGCTTAGGTACCTCTTCTTATTTAGATTCGAAGTCTCATCCCTAAAGACATGGTTCTGTATCCCAACTCCCACGTACTTCAATAAATACATTGTCGCTCGGGAATATGATAAATTAATAAATTATTCCTCAAATCACAAGGAACAGTTTATTTAGACAAAAATAGTCAATGAGTGTAGCCTGAAATATGTTTTAAAAATTAGAGTAAGTGTATATATATCATTATTCATTACATTTAATTTTTAATATGTAATTTTTAATATTTATGGGGCATTTTATTTATGCATTAAAATTTTATTAATTTTATTTGTTTTTTATTATTTTGGATTTTTAAATATTAATTTTTCTTATTTCAAAATTCAACATGGCTGTCAATTTAAAGTAAAGCAGGCTTCCAGCTATAATTCATATTTAAAGTCAGCTGCTCTGTAACTCAATTTTTAATTCATCATGTATGGAATAATAACCCAAATGGGATAGGAGGGTGCGATTGTAGTCAATGTACGTGGGATGGATTATTATATTTTTTATTTTATTTCGTGTGGAGAATAAAGTGATATTTAATGGTTATTAAATAATTTATTACACAATCATTTTACAAAATAATGTTTAATATTTATTTATTTTTTATCATATTTATTAAATATTATAAAATGTTTAAATAAATTAAAATTATTTTTAATTTAACCATTAAATTATTTAACTTATTATTCTTCTGTCGTATTCAATATTAATTTTTGAACCAATATAAAAATAGTAAACTGATCATTCCCTTATTACATTACATGGTACATAAACAATTGTTTATATTTACTGCAGGTGAACTAAAACTGCATGGTTTATTCATAAACAATTGCTTATATTTACTTCCGGTGAACTAAAACTCACAGAGGCCCACCTCAACGACCATATGAAAACTCACATGATACCCGCCTCAGCTACAATATGTCAGAACGCTGCAAAAGAGTTCATTATTGTTATAGGTTACATATTATATGACAGAAAACTGACATTTGGTTGTAGATTTTGGATACATTTTGGAATGTGCTGAACATAAAACTCCTATACATTACTCTCCTTATATATAAAACAAACCTTTAATGCATCACAACAAAATAGGATATTACTTAAATATTAAATAAATTATAAAAATGATTAAGCATTACTAACAACTTACGAACTTTTCAAAAATGAAATGGCCCTTTCAAACACACCATTAGAATTGAAAACTGCAAACAAATATGCTTTCAGATAGAATAAGAGAGTGACTGAGTAACTACCTTCATTATTTTAACACTTTTATATTTTTATTTTTTCTTAAAATCAAATGATAAAATGGAAAAACGGTCAGAAAATATTTCATATGAAATAATATGAAAGTATGCTTTTTCTCCCCGAAATAAAAAACGATTTCACTATTAATGAATATGCAAAACGGTAAAATATGGCCAGAAGCCCTAGATCGTTTCATTTTGCCTACGCGGTTTTTGGAAATCGGAATCGGAACTTGCATTTAATATTAATAGAAAACCCCATGGCAACAACGTGGTTTAAAATATTATTATGCATAGAAAAGGCTATTGAATTTGATCCAAAAATTCTGTAAAATCTGCTACAATATTCTGACTAGCACAAATTATTGCTCAAATCCAAATCATCATGGTATCGATCTAATCATTTAGAAGCCAAATTGCACTATCTCACCTGATTTAAAGCAGAATGTGGGAATCGAACCCGAACCCACCGAGTTGAGGTTTTATGGAAATAGAACCTCCTATGGAACTTGAGTTTCCATGAAAAAAATCTAATCTCTTAAATTCAGGCGGTCACTAATTTTCTAATTTTTAATGAAGTTAAGTTTGCATAAATTTCAAAAATATTCTAGAATGTGATTAACATAAACAAAATCAAATTACATCAAAACATTGTATTTTTTCTTGACAATGGCGTCAAGAGTTTCACACTAACCAAAATTGTTTTCTTACTATACCCATCTCCAACCACAACAACACAAATTTAGGGACAAGTATTATTAATCCTTTAAACTTGCGGTTGGAAAGGCAGAGTAGCTTCAACATAAAATTCACCCAAAACACACGAGTTGCAGCTCTTCTATTGGTCACACAAAATTTGAAGTATGCATGTAGAGAATAAAATGATTCCTTTGAAAAAGCCATATGATATGAAGCTCCTAAATCGATGATCCATTCTTGCGGTGTAGAATGAAGGGAAATCAAAGCATGACCATTACCCCTTGTTTCTGATGGTTTTTCCTTCGTCTTCTTCTTGGCACTTTCTGGAATGTGATGACTAATATTATTTTGTTAAAGATTATTTGCCATCATATCAATAGTCTTCTGCATGCAAGAGGATTCAAGATGATAACCTCTATTACAATAAGGACACTTGGAGTTTCCTTTCTTTCCCTTCTTACCCTTGGAGCTAGAAGAATCATCTGGAGGTTTTGGATTTCCTCCCTTTCTTGGATCTAGATCTCTTGCCTTTCCTTTGCCTTTGGATTGTTGATTTGGTTTCGAGTTGGACTTTCCTTTCTCATGCATGGAAAGTGCATGTGCATTTGGAGACTTTAATGAACCCATTTTGATGAGCTTATCCTGCTCATGAATGAGAGACTCAATAAATGCATCAAGTTTGGGCATTTTCCATTTATCTCCAATTGCAAGTCTAATTGTATGAAATGTAGAAATGAAAACAACATATTCAGGGCCTAATTTAGACAAAATAGAAAGGATCAATTGACCTTCCTGTTTGGATTTATCAATCCCACAATCATGTAATTGTAGAAGCAATTATTTGAATTTCGTAAAGAAATATTGAATGTTCTCAAAGTTGTTTGGATCTAAGGAATTTAGCTCATTTTCGAGAATATGAGCCTACATCTCATCCTACTTTCCAAATAAATTCTCCAAGGTTGTCCAAACCTCATTCGGAGTGTTGCATGTGTCCACATGGAAACACAATGTTGGAGATATGGAAAACAATAGAATACCAAAATACTTGTCCATCCTGTTGAAGTATTTGGATTTTTCAATGGCAAAATTTGGTTCAGCTTCCGTATTCATAAATATCTGATACAAGCCTTTGCCTCTGAGGTGAAGCAAAATCTTTGGCTTCCATTGGAAGTAGTTATACGGAGTAAGAATAGTTGAAGATGAGAACTCCATTCTTTCACCTTGTAGTTGTAGCAACAATTATGACAGTTCTCCAATATTTTGATTTGCAAATCAAATCTCCGAACAATTTCCAATTCTTTGATCTTCAAACTTACAAAATATTGTTCATGCACATTCTCTAAGCCCCTGTAGCTCTGATACCATGTAAAATTATTAGAGCATAAATATGAATCTAGCTAAAGAATAATTGCACAAACTTGCAAGAAATTGAAAAACAAAATTGGAATCGAGAATGATTTTTATTACACAATATTGGTTTGAGAATCATTACATAAAGCAACTAAGTTAAGCTTAGTTGTACATGAAATAACTACAGATAATTAAAGCTAACTAAAGCTAAGTGTGCATTTGTGTTAATGTGCACATGCACCACATGCAAGCTCTATAGTTAACTAACTAAAGCCAATTGCACATTACATGTAAATACTCAAGGTAACTAACTAAACCCTAGTGCACACCACATGTAAGCACTTGAGTTAACTAACTAAAGCCAAATACACATCACATGCAATATAAGAATTGAACTGAAACTAATTAAGATTAACTAAATACATGTAGTACACCGACACATTTTGTAACTATTAAATACTAAAAAATCTCACAAACCACCTGCTCGTTCACTTGTTTTAAAATTTTGATTTAATACTCTATCTTTGAAAGTACCTCGGTTGACTTTTGAAAAATAATCCATCATATTAAATTAATGTATGATAGTTGCATTTAATATTATTTATTGAAATTATCAATAAAAGGAAGACATGGAAACATATTGTCTCATCCTCCAAGACAGTCAATATACAAACAATTGCGTCATGTACCAGAGATTCCATTAACGTGAACAATGAAGCCCCCAGAAAATTTATAAGTCAAGATAAGTGTGGTGGTCCAATAATTTAATGAGTATAACTTAAATCATTGTTCATCTAAAGTTTCTATATTTTCTGTAATACAAATTTAGTAATTTATAATAAGATTGATGTTGGATTTTCACTTATTTCATTGGCAAAATAGATTAGGTGAATTAATTGTTATTTTGGGATTGGGATTTAGAACGAGATTAATTAATATTTATTTATTTATTGGGATTTACATAAATATCATTAAAAAATAATGATAATGGTTTAAAAATTTGCTAATAAAACTTAAACTTCAACCTATTAAAAAAATTAGAACTTTGGTACCAGTTTTATTCCCCAAATTTCATGCTCCCTCATTAAAAATTCATCACGCGTGATAATAGATAAAAGATTTATTAATGCTTACAAGTTGGTGTAATAGAAAACCTTAAGAATTAAAGATATATATTAATCAATTGAATATGACTTTAGAGATTGACTGTATATATAAATAATATGTATAATATTCTATGAGTTAAAATGTATATAAATTTAAAAGTATTGTCGATGTCGCTTTTCTTTGGAAATTGCAGCCCAACATGGGTGTCGCCCCAAATTCTTGGCGTTTAAAGAGACTCTTGTTTCTGCTCATCCTTTCATCATTTTTATTCAGGAAACAATGCATTCAAGTTCAGACTCGTTGGCTTTCTTCAGAAGAATGTTCCCCTCTTGGTATATGGTTGCTACAGGAGCGGAAGGTATGTCGGGTGGTCTGGTAGTTTTGTGGAACCCGGTCTTCGTCAGAGCAAAGGCTTACAAATGCTGTGCTGGGATCCTCCTCTCGGCTTCTATCAGAGGAAGGCCTCAGATCATCAATATATTAAATATATACGCACCCTATAGGGACAGATCTCCATTCTGGGACAAGCTGTTTGGTTCTGAGATTCTTGATATAAAATCATTATTAATTGCTGGTGACCTAAACCTGACCCTCAACTCTGCTGAATGTTGGGGTTGTTGCAGAAAGCAGGACCGCATGGCCGATAAAATGCGTCGGGAGCTTCTAAACAGAAATCTAGTTGACATAATTCCTGAGAAAATGGTCCCAACTTGGGAAAATGGCAGGACGGGCTCAGCTTACATCGCCAAAAGAATAGATCGCTTTATTATAAATGCCAGCCTTATTGAAAGCTGGGGTATGCCTGTGGCAAGAACGGGTTTGGAGCCCTCCTCGGATCACAGACCCATCTTCCTGGAATGGATGAATATCAATTGCAAGCTCGGCTACCCGTTCAAATTTAATAGCTCCCACCTCGACGATAGATCTTTCAACGATCTCATGGCTAGCACCTGGCGGGACATTCAGCAATCTGAGGGGGCTTTCTTATATACATTCCGGGAAAAAATCCAATTGCTGAGAAATGCAGCAAAGGATTGGCAGATAAAGAAGCGGAAGGTGGACAAACAAGAGCTAATTGATATCAAAAAAGAATTATGCTATCTCTCCGATCCGGCCCATTATAATGGTCTGTCTTTCGAGCAGAAAATTCGCATCAGATCCCTCGAAAAAAAGAAACAAGAGCTGCTTCAAAAGGAGGATGCATTATGGAGACTTAAGAGTAGAGCGACATGGCTCAGGGAGGGTGATCGAAATTCTAAGTTTTTTCACAATTTCGCTAATGCACGTTGGGCCAAAAATTCTATTTGGAAGATTGAGGATGGCGAGGGGGGTTTTTTCCATTCTCAACAGGATATATCCGCAGAAGCCACTAGATTTTTTCAACATCAATATAAAAGGCAGGATAGCGATGCGCTTGACTCTCTATGGGCTGTGGAGCAGGTGCCTGAAATGTTCGATGGAGGCGCAAATGATCAATTCTTTAAGCCAATCACGGAAGGGGAACTCCTCGATACCATTAAAAAGCTCAAAAGGGACAAAAGTCCGGGCCCCGATGGTCTGCCTATCGAGTTCTTCAGTCATTTCTATGATCTGTTAAAAGAAGGTCTACTGAGCATGGTGGATGCTTCACGTATGTCTGGGCACATTCACAATTCGCTATCCGCCACCTTTATTGCTCTTATTCCAAAGAAGGTTAAATCGGAATCTTTCTCTGATTTTAGGCCGATAGCCCTATGCAATACCCTATATAAAATTTCATCAAAGATTATTGCGGATAGGCTGAAGGTGGTTTTAAATTCCTTCATAACAAAGGAACAACATGCCTTTTTAAAAGATAGGCTCATTATGGATGCTGTAGCTATGACGCAGGAATGCCTTTTTTCAATCTCAACAAAAAATATCGATGCCGCTGTCCTGAAGATTGACCTCAAAAAAGCCTACGATTGCGTAGACTGGGGCTTCCTCAGAATTCTTCTCGCTAAAATCGGATTAAGAGCACAGGGTATTAAATGGATTATGGCGTGTGTTGAAAACGTCAATTACTCTGTTCTCATAAATGGCATCCCATCTTCTTTCTTCCCAGCAGAAAGGGGCCTCCGCCAGGGATGCCCTCTTTCTCCTCTTCTTTTTATTCTCGTGATGAACTCTCTCAGCTCACAGATCAATCTGGCCGTTCAGGAAGGGAGGTGCAGGCCGATCAAGATTTGCAAGGACATTTCTCTCTCTCATAACCTTTTTGTAGATGATATTCTCCTTTTCGCCATGTTATGTAAATCTTCATGGTTATGCCTTTATGAGATATTTCAGAAATTTCAATCTGCATCGGGCCTCTCTATCAACAGAGACAAGTCCACGTTATATCACAATGAATCAAATTTGGAATTGGCTCATTGGATCGCTGATCTTTTTGGCATAAATCTCGCTCTGATAAAGGATGGGTTTAAATACCTTGGATTTCACCTAAAAGCAAAAGGTTATTGTGCACGGGATTGGCAGTGGCTGATCGAGCGTTTTTATAATAAAATCTCATGCTGGGAGATGCGCTTTTTATCCTTGGCGGGTAGATTCATTTTGGTACAGTCCGTTCTTTCCCAACTGGCGGTCTATTGGAGCCATCTTTTCCTTCTTCCTGCGTCCATTTTAAGTAAAATGGCCTCTCTGGCTGCCTCTTTTCTATGGGGCGGTAGATCTTATCAGTCGAAAATCCATCTGGTAAAGTGGGATTCCATTACTAGGCCGAAGAAGTTGGGCGGATGGGGTCTTCTGCATATGCCTTCTTTTGGGAAAGCGCTTCTTTGTAAATCCCTTCTCAGAGGCATTTATGGAAAATGTCAATGGAGTGCTATCATCAAACAAAGATACCTCAAAGGAAAAAGCATTGCTTTTTGGTTCAGAAGACGCGCTCTGGGCATCAGGCGAGGCTCCCCTATTTGGCAAAGCTTCAGAAAGATTCAGTCTCTTTTATTCAGGAATTTAAGATGGAATTTTGGCACAGGATCTAGCATTTTTATCGGCATTGACCCTACTGTCCTCAATCTGGAATCGAGGATTCCCTCTGCTCTCATATCCTTTTTTTTCTCAAGGGGCTTGTTCACATGGAACAAATTAATAAATTCATGGTTATCTCAGTCCCCCGTATGGAAGGACGCGGCGGAATTATCGATGCCCCTCCCTCTTCATCCTTTATGGACAGCGGCTATCCACTGGTTTTCTAGCAAAGGCTTCACTCAATCGGGATCAAAGGATGAGCTTATTTGGTCTCTTCAGAAAACATCTCAGCCTATTGGCGTCCGAGATATTTATGCAGCAGTTCTATCGTGCCAGCGGCCTCCCTCCCCCATCTTTCCACTCAAGCTTTGGAAAGCTTCCTGTCCGCTCAAGATGATTCTCTTCTCTTGGCTTCTATTCTCGGACAGGAATCTCTCATGGGAGGTTCTTCAAAGAAAGGGTTGGCAGGGCCCGGGCAGATGCCAAATGTGCCTTTCGGAAGCTGAAACAAACTCGCACATGTTCTTCTCCTGCGCCTCATCTTCTACAATCTGGTACGAATTATCTTTGATTTATGGTTTTCCTCATCAAGTTTTTTCATCTGTTCAGGATGCTTTCAACTGGTGGTGCGCGAAGAATCCTTGCTGGCGTTCACTGTTTATCCTCACCTGTTGGTTCCTATGGAAATGGCGAAATGCATGCATTTTTCAGCACTCCAGGATGCCCTTACACTCTATTCTGACCTCAATCACGGGCCTCCTGCCTCCTTCAGATTAACTATGTCTTTGCTCTTTTTTGGGACCTGCTTCACTCAATGGGGGGTGCTTTACAGATTTTGGCTTTCATTACGTTTCATATGTTTTCAATATCTTTCCATGGCGGTTTCGCTTCTCCCACGAAGCGTTTTTCATGTGGTATCTTATGTCTTCTCACAATAACTCTTCTTTTTGGGACAGGTCTGTTTCGTTATTGAAGTGCCTCTGTTATCTTGAGGATGGATCCACCAGCTTGATCATAATTGTAATGATAGGTTTATATGTTGTCGCATTCGTCACTTAATCTGTCATCTGTTTCAGCTGTATGTTAACCAGCTGAGCCTCACAGATTTTGATATGTATCCAGATTTTTATATATCCTTAATATAATCTATATCGGTTTTTCTCTCGGAGAAAAAAAAAAAAACTTAAATCGTTGCTCATCTAAAATGTTTAAATTTTCTGTATTACGAATTTACAGTGATTAAATTGATGCTAAAGTTTCACTTATTTTATTCGCAGGGTTATTGTGGGATTATTTAAAAAGTAATGATTATTAAAGTTTTAGGTTCTCGTGTAACAATTTTTTTTTTTAAATGGTATCGAAGTCTTTATTAGCATAAAGCATGCTGGTCAAATAATTTATTGAGAGTATAATTTAAATCTTTTCTCATTTTAAAATTTTAAAATTCCCTGGATTAAGAATTTACAGTTATTATTCTTTGTCGAAGTAGGGTAATAACGCATTTAAAATGTGTTTGATTGCGACATCCAAGTGAGTAAAAATTAAATTCCAAACATTATAAAAATAATTAATTAATTTTATTATTATTTTAATTTAATATTTTTTTAGTTTTGTATTGGTTTGTTTCTTATTTTGCAATGATGTTTTTTGTAACGGGAACTCTTATTTTATAGATCATAGAAAAGTAAATAGGCAGATAGCTTTCGCCTTCTCAGTGACAACACGCAAATGGAGACAGCAGCCTGGAAAGAGAGAGCTAAAGCTATCTGCCTTACATGTCAGGCAACATTTACTTTTCTATGATCTATGAAATAGGAGTTTCCTTTTGCAACGACCATGCATTTACAATGCTTGTTTGGCCCTGCACTCACAATTCTGTTGACCTGCCATGTATTATTCCTATCTTTTGTAATGCTTAATTATTGTAACCGTGGTTGTGGTCATTTCTGCTACCTACTTATCATAATGTCGGCTATCCGCGTGATCTGACAAAACTTACACACTGTAAACCAGAAGGGAGTGGAATGTGCTTAGGTACCTCTTCTTATTTAGATTCGAAGTCTCATCCCTAAAGACATGGTTCTGTATCCCAACTCCCACGTACTTCAATAAATACATTGTCGCTCGGGAATATGATAAATTAATAAATTATTCCTCAAATCACAAGGAACAGTTTATTTAGACAAATTCAGTCAATGAGAGTAGCCTGAAATATCTTTTAAAAATTAGAGTAAGTGTATATATATCATTTTTCATTACATTTAATTTTTAATATTTATGGGGCATTTTTTTTTTTTTTTTTTTTCCGAAGGTGGTAAAACCTATCAACTCAGGTGTCAAACCAACAGTGAGGACAGCCATCTCTGGCTGCTATCCGCGAATGCTGGGTTGACTCATCACTGTTAAATAGGAAAACCACGCCACCTGGCATAACCCTGCTGGTGGTCCGTAATCGGGAGCAGGCTCTCACTCCTGCCAGATGCCTCTGGGTCTTGGGCCGTTAACCTGTTTCCTTACGTCCGAGGAAGACGAGCTCTTAGCCAAGCAGAAGCAGTTTTACGGCATACTCCAGGCCGTATTTATGCATTAAAATTTTATTAATTTTATTTGTTTTTTATTATTTTGGATTTTTAAATATTAATTTTTCTTATTTCAAAATTCAACTTGGTTGTCAATTTAAAATAAAGCAGGCTTCCAGCTATAATTCATATTTAAAGTCAGCTGCTCTGTAACTCAATTTTTAATTCATCATGTATGGAATAAGAACCCAAATGGGATAGGAGGGTCAGATAGTAGTCAATGTACGTGGGATGGATTATTATATCTTTTATTTTATTTCTGGGTGGAAAATAAAGTGATATTTAATGGCTATTAAGTAGTTTATTACACAATCATTTTACAAAATAATGTTTAATATTTATTTATTTTTTATTATATTTATTAAATATTATAAAATGTTTAAGGTAAATTAAAATTATTTTTAATTTAACCAATTAAATTATTTAACTTATTATTCTTCTGTCGTATTCAATATTAATTTTTTAACCAATATAAAAATAGTAAATTAATCATTCCCTTATTACATGGTTCATAAACAATTGCTTATATTTACTGCAGGTGAACTAAAACTGCATGGTTTATTCATAAACAATTGCTTATACTTACTTCCGGTGAACTAAAGCTCGCAGAGGCCCACCTCAACGACCATATGACAACTCACATGATACCCGCCTCAGCTACAATATGTCAGAACGCTGCAAAAGAGTTCATTATTGTTATAGGTTACATATTATATGACAGAAAACTGACATTTGGTTGTAAATTTTGGATACATTTTGGAATGTCCTGAACATAAAACTGCTGTACATTACTCTCTTTATATATAAAACTAACCTTTAATGCATTACAACAAAATAGGATATTACTTAAATATTAAATAAATTAATCAAACTAACCTTTAATGCATTACAACAAAATAGGATATTACTTAAATATTAAATAAATTATAAAAATGATTAAGCATTACTAACAACTTACGAACTTTTCAAAAATGAAATGGCCCTTCCAAACAAACCATTAGAATTGAAAACAGCAAACCAATATGCTTTCAGATAGAATAAGAGAGTGACTGACTAACTACCTTCATTATTTTAACATTTTTATATTTTGATTTTTTCTTAAAATCAAATGATAAAATGGAAAAACGGTTAGAGTATATTTCATATGAAATGATATGAAAGTATGCTTTTTCTTCCTAGCACAAATTATTGCTCAAATCCAGATCATCATGGTATCGATCTAATCGTTTAGAAGCCAAATCGCACTGTCTCACCTCATTTAAAGCAGAATGTGGGAATCGAACCCGAACCCACCGAGTTGAGGTTTTATGGAAATAGAACCTCCTATGCAACTTGAGTTTCCCTGAAAAAAATCTAATCTCTTAAATTCAGGTGGTGACTAATTTTCTAGTTAAGTTTGATAAATTTCAAAAATATTCTAGAATTTGATTAACATAAACAAAATCAAAATACATCAAAACATTGTATTTTTTCTTGACAATAGCATTAAGAGTTTGACACTAACCAAAATTGTTTTCTTATTATACCTCTCTCCAACCACAACAACGCATGAATTTAGGGACAAGTATTATTAATCCTTTAAACCCGTGGCCAATACACACGAATTGGAGCTTTTCTATTGATCACACAAAATTTGATTATTACAATGAACATGGTGAAGGGTATTTAACATTTCAAACTTATTTGTTTAAACTTTAATTATGGCGATATAATTTATAATTATAATTTATCCACATTTGAACTGAAACCCTTTTTAAGGCACTGATCAAAGTTTTTTTCTTTCTGAATTGGATCTATTGAAAAAGGTTGGAACTTTTCTTTTTCCAAATTGACCCTTTTCCTATTGGTCCAAATGGAACATTTGCTAAAGCCGAAACTATTTGTCCTATATTTGTTATTGAGGTCCAGAGTCCAGATCCAACACGAAAACCACCCACTGAACTTGTCTACCCAAATCTGAAATTTGGTCTCAAAAGCATCTATAACCATTAGCTTACAAATTAAAAAACCCATGCGTCAGGACCTGAGAAACCTGCACGGTTTGTGATTCATGCCAAAATCAAGCGTGCTCAATAACAGTTGTATCGGGTATCAGCAAAGGGGACTACAATGGGCCCAAATTTTAGCTCCCAAAACGAAGATCAGGGATAGCGTTAGGGCTGGAACTAAAGACAGCTAAATGGGTAAAGAAAATATCTGATGGAATGGCAAACCAGTTAGGATGGACCGAAAGGGATAAAGAAACCTAGATGTAAAAAGGGGTCGCGCACCTGAGGAACAACCTGGGCGAAGCAGAACCAAGGGGGGGTTTTGAGGCATTTTCTCTACCCGTTCTTACCCTGAAAATGGTCACCTTTTGTCCTTGAACCGATAACCATCTTTTGCCCAACCTAGACTCCTTTGTCTCTCAGGACCAACAAGGGGTAATATAGGAATATTCACTTATTTTCCATTGACTATGCCTTTCGGCCTAATCTTAGGCCCTAACTCCCCTTTATGGATACACCTTTTTAAGAACCATTAGGTTTTCTGGGCATCAGATTCTCACCAATGTTTGTGTTACTCAAGCTAACATTCTCACTTCCACTTCGTCCACACCTACTCATGTTCGCACTTTACTCCATCTTTGTTAATTTTGAGCATACTAGAGGTATTATAGATACCTAGTATTTTGAAATTATAAACATTCAAAAGAAGTGGAAAAAACAGTGAATATATCAACTACCCTAGTATTGAAATATGATGGAGATTTGGAAAGTGGACCTTTTCTATAAGAAATTAATCGATCTTATTGAGTTGATCGAACTCCCTATTCTGTTGTTGATTGAATGTTTTGTTGGATTTCTTTTTATGATATCTTCTCCCTTCCCTAAACATAAAGATATATAAATCCTGAAGTAAGTCCATTATGAGCCAAATTACGAACAATGTATTTTCTAGACGAACTTGATACACAAATCAAATATGTGATTCTGTTACGATGTACTAAATATTCTCATATGAATGTACAATACATTTTTCTTTTATGATTGCAATGGTGAGAAATGGATTGACAATAAGATGTTAAAAGAGAAAAAAAAGGGAAACGAATAATTCCCGGCATGAAAACACGGCATTGCTCTTGAAAAAGGAATGGATCTCAAAGAAATTATTTTCTTAGAAAGAACATTGGTTTCTTAGAGGATTTATATTGCATTGTATATTGTATAGAAAATTGAGATCCTTTTATCTGCCTTTTCTTTAAACAATCTGAGCTTATACGAAGATCCAAATGAATTGGGTGTTTTTGTATAATCGAATCAATTACTTCTAAGAAAACTAAGATGCCAAACCCTAGGAGTCCAAAAAATGATTAGAAGGGATGTAACACAATTTGGTAGCATGTTTGTTTTGGGTACAAAATATTGCAGGTTCAAATCTTGTCATCCCTACCTTTCCCTTTTATTTTTATGGAATGAAAGGAATGAAATATTATTTGATATCAATTTTACAGGAAAAATAACTAAATCACATCAGATGTGAAAGTTTTCAGCTCTAAGGACTAAATAATAAAACTTTGTAAAGTCAATTAAGTTCGGCTTGAAATTACATTCGTGATTGAGACGCGAGCTCTACAATCTGATCTAGGGTTGACGTTAGGGTTGTATTGTTGGGTACGATGGCGAAACGCGTAGGGGGGAGTGCCGCTCCCTCCTACAGTCAAATAGTGGCAAATAGAAGCAAGGATGCTAGAACGCATCATTTCAAGAAACCTATGGAGATGGAAACAGAGGCTATTAACATGGAAAAACTGGGAAAAAATAGACCTCATGAACAGGAAGGGGATCAGTAGGAAGCCAGTAGGGAGAAGAGGACAAGGGGCAGACATCAGAAAATTGCTTCCATGAGCACAACTAGTGTTTGCAAACCCAAGTTAACCATAATTCCTCAGGTCATTTTAAGTGACCCATTGCTACAAGCGCACAGAGATGACATGACAGAATATGCGGTCATAGGCAAATTCATGGGGACATGGCAGATGGAGAAGGTGTTGCACGTATGGATAAGGAGCCACTGGAAACCCAAGGGGGAAATAAACCTTCACCTAGGATCCAAGAGCTTCTTCACGGTGGTATTCACAAGCCTAAAGGACAAGGACAGAGTGTTCGAAGGAGGACCTTATTTCTATGCTGCTGCAGGCCTCTATATGCGGCCATGGATGATGAACTTTGTCCCAAAACACGAAACATTCACATCGGTATCGGTATGGATTAGACTCTAATCCCTTCCTCTGGATTATTGGTTGCCGGAGTCTCCGAAGACAACAGGCAACAAACTGGGGCATTTTATAAAAATCTCAGATGTGACTCTGAAAGGAAAATATACCTCCTTCGCCCGGATATGTGTGGAAATGGACTTATCTGGGGCACTTCCGAACGCAATCATTTTAGAAGTATATGACAAAGAATGGGTGCAGGTGGTGGACTATGAACATGTCCCATTTAGGTGTCATAAATGCCATGAACATGGGCATCTATACAAAGACTGCCCAACAACAAAATGGAAAGAAACGTAAAAATCACCATATATAAAAATCCTGAGGGTTTCACCAAGGTCGGGGGCGAAGGGAAAGGCAGGAAGCAGCAACAAAAGAAGATTTATGAGGACATGCAACCGAGCCAAAATGGTTTCAAGATCCCAGAAGAAGAAGTTGGAAACAAAGGAACAAACCAAGAATCGGAGATCACTCCCACTGAGAAGGAAAGGGATGTAAGCATGGAAAACATGACAGAGAACAACCAGCAAAAGGAGGATCTGCCAAGCAGTATGGAGATAAGTAGGGACCATGAGATGACCCCAAGTGAGGCTAGAACAGAGGACCATGAACTGCAGGAGATTCTAGAAAGGGAGAATTTAGATCTAGAGAAGTTTCTGGAACAAGGTATCACCAAAGGAGTGGATTCCCTACTAAAAGAGGAATTTGACAGGGTTCAACAGCTCTTCCTCTGGAGATCACAATCGAAGGGCTCTGGAGTCAAAATAAATCATGAAAGCTAGGAGCATAAGGGGGTCAAAACGATGGAGGACTCACAGATACAATCTCCCAAGAACCCGGGTAGGAAGAGAGGAAGAAAAAGATAGAATGAGCTACTGAACGAATGTGGGAAACTCATGATTAACTCAGGTAAGATGAGAGATCTCACTAGTTATTCCTTTACAAATCTTTCTTAATGAAGCTTACAACTTGGAACATTAGAGGTATAGGAAGTAGAAGGAAACAAAGAAATCTTAGTAGTAGAATAAAAGAAGAAAAACTAGATATGGTTTTTATTCAGGAAACAAAATGTTCGATTGACAAGATCAGAGAAATACATAACAAATGGTTAATCAAGTATGAGTATCTAGAGGTCAAAGCAAACAACTCGATGGGGGGGATTCTTACACTATGGGATCCCCAGAAATTTAGAATCTTGGAAACTAAAGTGGTGGGCTCCAGTATTGTAGCAATAATGCTACAACTCCTGGAGCTTCCTTCTTTAATTTTATCAACCCGGTAGTTCGTAACAAACTTGGAAGCGACGGTGCTGTATGCACAAGTACTAGCTCTTGTCGTAGTTGTCACTTGGTCAGCTGGCACAAGTCTGCTAGGGGCTCAAGCCAACTTCTATGAGCTCTTAGAAGAAGCTTTTGAACTGATAGGCGAAAGCTAATATCAAAAGAAGCTAATCTATTTGCAAAAAGGAACTGAAAGCAAACCCTAGCAAACCCTAATTCTACCAGCTAGTCTTACTGATGTAGAGATGGGGATGCAAACTACTGAAAGCGATGCCATTACTTCTATAAAGGTGAAATGCAGGTGTTTAGACTGCAGGTGTTTAGACTACCTCTATCTGAAGAAAACACTTTTTGTATTTTTGTTCCAATTATTAGAATTATCATGCATGTGCTTTTAACTAGCTTTTTACTGTGCAGAGGTGGATCAAGGAGGCGGAAGGTTTGAAAAAGGTTGGGAAAGTTCAGAGAGGGTCTAAGGGGTCCCTATCACCCTTCCAGACAGTCTCACAAAGTTTGGCTCCCAAGAAACTGTGTTTATGAGCTTCTACAGGAAGTCTGCAGGGGTTCTACAGGATGTTTCAGAACTTCTATAGGATGTTCAGTAATTCCTACAGGATGTTCTACAATCGGATTTTTGGGTGATGAGTGAGTGGAAGAGGCTGCATGGGTGGATAGGGAGGTAGGAGAGGGGTTTGTAATGACTTAGGGACAAAGAGATGAGATGATGAGGGGGTGTGCTAAGCTGGTTTGTCTAAAGGAGTGTAGAGGGAATGGAAGGCCGAGAAGGTAGGATAACGTGGGTAGTAGAGTAGCTGAAAGACAAGAGGTCTAGTTGGGAGATGAGTAGTTGGCCTGAGCAAGGCTTAGAAGGATGAGAGAGTGAGGGGAGTGGCACTGCACAGTGCAAACTAAATCAAATCTTCCACGTCCTGCATATAATCAAAACATTCCTAACTGTTTAATGGAACCAATGAACAACAATGTTATTCTTAAGGAAAACCATGTATAGTACTGAAGCAAGGCAATATTCCAAGAGGTCTGAACGCATGGGAAACTTCTACAAACGAAAATATTGCATCACAGATTGCATGAATTTGTAAACCAATGTTTTTGGTGGGCAGCACTGTCTGCAATTCCAGCCCCTAGAAAGAGGTGAAAATGAGTGTGCAAGCAACCCTTTTCTGGTACTTTTATCAACTCCAATCTCTTTAATTTATTCTAAACAGCTAAAGCAACTCTATCTTCTACCAATGACCTACTTAACCACACCAAGAAATCTAACCAAACTGTGTTTCAAATGCATGTAAATAAAAACCATAATGCTGAAAGAAAGGATAACAATACAGAAGAAGGAGGCCTTAGGCTCTCAGGTTGGGTCCAACCCTGAGAGCTATGGCTCCTTTAAAAGCTCATAACTTAGATCAAATCCAACTGCTTCCCATTAAAAAATAATAATCATAAGTCAAATAGCATGCCAACAATGGCTACAAAAGAGCAAAACTAAGCTAGCAGCTCATAGTGCAGGATGTGCAACAATGTTTCCAAAAGTCCTTTTCGAAGGCTAAAGCCCTATCATTTATACATCTCAAGGCCCCAAGCTGGCCTCCTAAATCAGTGGGGCTTGGCTGACCAAACTAAGAGTGAACTGCTGCTTCCTCAAAATCCGTTTGGCTGTCTTTAAATCCGGTTGTGGTGGTTGTTGGAGCTCGGAGTTGGGGGTGAAGATCCCGAGGAAGGTCATTTAATGCTGTGGACAACCCTCCTACGAATCCTCAACCCCATCTTGGCTGTCTTCTGTCCTTATCTGCTCAGTTTTGTTCCAATCATATGTCAAAAAACCTGAAATGAACACGTGTTAGCCACCTAGGAATAGTGACTGCCCTTATTCGTACAAATGACATAAACATACTAAAAAATGATGCATAAGTTATGACAAATGAAGGATTGAGCAAAGGTAGTTAGGCCAAATGAGCCCAAAATGTTACCAAATTTGGGGCTCATCATCACCCCCCAGCTAAAATGATTGCTCATCCCTGAGCAACTAATCCAGCTCTTCGTCCTTCATTGCTTTCACCGCCACCCTCACATCCCAGGCTTCTGAAGTGGTCTCTTCCTCACTGGCATGGAACCCAGCCTTCCTTTCCACCTCCTCCCACTGCTTTTTCTCTTCTTTTTCTGTGCTGCCTTCCATCAATCCTAACAGCAGAGGTGGGCTTAGCTTGAGGCCAATCCAGCTGGCTTGAAGGTTCTGTATGGACTTTTTGTAGAGGGGCACCCGTGCTAGAGCTTCCCTCATTCGAGTTGGAGTATGGTATTCTCTGATTTTAAGGCTGTGGGACAATGTGTTCCATCGGCGGGTGCAAGCATGAGCACAGTTGTCCCCTAATAGTCGCTCCATGTCCTCGAAATGTGCTATGGCCTGTGCCTACTGATCCATGTATTTCAATAAAGTTTGAGGGTTGGTGGCTAAGTGTTGGTGGGTCGATATCAACGCAATGGGATCCCCTGGCTCTGCTCTGATCAGCAGTGGCTCGTGTAATTCTTGGTCCATGACCTCCTTGACTTCTGCTGCCCTCTTCTCTTCATGGTTCAACCATGAGGCAAATGTCATCAATTGCATATCCCCTACAACTGTGTTGGGATCCCATGTAGTCACGTTAGGAAGGGCCAAATTATGGAGATAGAACTCCGAGAGTTTGGCCTTATCCTCTGATGAGCTGCTATTACATAACGCTGTGAACTGCTGGGGGTCTTGGAGTTGGGAGATACCCCTCTGAGCCAATGCATTTATCTGAAATTGCAGCCACTGGTCTCGTAGGTACAGGCCATAGGATTTGGCCGGCTATCTGCATTGGAGAGCATCCATGGCCCAAGTGGCCATGCAAGCCAGTTGTGCCTCTTTTTGCTGCAACTGCTGTTTGAGAGCTTGTATCTCGATTTGTGCTTGCAGTTCCCCTTCCTGTAGATGCGAGGTTGGCTCCCTAGGACCAACTTGCAGTCCTTCTCTGCCTTGATGTTCTGCTGTAGTGTCCCCTGAGGATGCGCCCTTTTCCTTCTTCAGGTCCTGTAGCTGCTGTCTAAGTTTCTCGTTCTCTTCCTGTAGGAACACCCGCTGGCAGTTTGCCACATGTTTAGCCATAGCTAATTCCTTTCTTGCCTCCTTGAGTTGTTCCTCCAAGGGGCCTATATCCACCACACCTTTTGATTTGGCTATTTTCATCCACGTGTGGGTTCTCACCCTTTCTTCCTCCAATGCAAAGAAAAGCGGTACTGTGAATTTTTGTGGGATAATTTTCCCAGCCTCCAAAATGTTATAGTACGAGGTCAAGCTTGGCTGGGGACTTGGTTCCGGAATATGCTCTTTCTCTTCTTCCCTTGGTGGCTCTACTTCGTTGTCCCTCGGTGGTGATGAGGGTGCCTCTCCCTCCATTCTCTCTGTCTCCTTAAGCCGGGCCAAGGTTTCCTGTAGAGCGGCCTCAGCATCCTGTAGCCAGTCTTTTGAAGCCAACCTGTCCATTCTTTCCTTCCAAGTAGTTGTTTTCGGGCTCCCCCTCTCATAAGTGACTGATATCTTTGAGGGGAACCTCTCCCTTGGCGAGGTAGGAGTATCTTCTATAGTAATTGGGCTGCTGGATGGAGGTTGTGGCCTGCCTGTTTTGATTCTCACACTTCTCCTCGCTTTGAAGTACAGAGGGATCTCCATCTTTCGTTTTTCCTTCGGCTTAGGAGGTGTACTAAGGGCGGCCAGCACAGCTGCTGCCTCCCTTGCAAGAATTTCAGCTCTCTTCTCCTTTGGTTTTCGTTTCTCAGGGCTTCCTGTAGAAGGCCCTGTATCAGCTGATTTTTGGCTTCCTGTAGAAGCCGTTTTGGTTTTCCTGTAGAAACAGGTGGCACCGTTTTAGCTTGTTTGATTGTGGGTGCTTTGCCTTTTGACTTGGTTGAGGCTGCTTTCGAGGTGCCTTTACTGACGTGGACGGGTTCAGTTCTTTCCATCCTACTCTGTAGCCTTTTCTCTCTGGGTGTCAATGTGGATTTGTCACCCTCCTTTTCGGCAACCTGGGGTTTCTCTTGCCTCCCCTTTTGTTCTTTCTTCGGTGCCTTGGCCGTGGGTTCTTGGCCTTTCCCTTTCTTCTCTGTGTGTGCTGGCTCCTTCTCCTCACTGCTGGAGGTGGTGAGCTCCTCGGTCAACATCTTGATATCGCCATCCTTAGTTAGATTTCGGAAGGCTTCCCACGAGAGCGGGACTGTGTAGGTTTGGAGTGCATCCTCCACGAGGAGCTTAATGAGCCCATGGTGGGCTACCTGGTCTGGCGTGCCTTCTTTTAACTTGGTGGCACATTCAGTCATAGACTGCAGGAGAAAGTAAGGAATACTGAGCTTGTTTTCTGAGGGTAGGTCCATTTGGTGCCTCAATTCTGTGAGTAGCCGGAAATGGTACCCATAGACAATGTTGAACCGTCCTTCGCATGTGATGTATTTCATAATTTGGAGGCTGACCTCACTCCAAAGTGGCTGTAAGCTAGCTCTGCGAACCCCGTTCTTATCCTCTGAGAATTGCTCCTCTGGTGGGAAGAACTCCTTTTTAGCCTTTTGGCCTAATTTCCTCTCCTCCTTGTCCCACGGTACCCCCATTGGGAGGTCAGTGATTCTGCTGATGAGCTGTGGGGTGACTCTGAGATTCAAACCCCTGAAATTAACAATGGCCAGCGTTTTTGATTTTGGCTTCAAAGCTCGCAGGAACTCCTCTGCCACCTCATCATCATAGCCTTGAAGTTTGTCGCAGAACGACATCCATCGCGCCCGAGTGAACAATTCTACCACCTCCGGGTTCTCCCGTAGTTTCTTGGAGTCTGTCGGTTCTTTTCTGATGAATCCGCCCGGCATGGTGAAAGCCTGCTATGTTAGCCGGAGGTGGCGGGTGCATATCAAAAGATGGTCTTTCGGATTTCTTTGGGACAGAGCGTAGAACTACGCCTCGGTCACGCACACAATTCGAATTCTGGGCTAGCTATAGATGAGCCTTGACAGGGGCTCGATTACACACCACATCCTGTAGAAAACCCCGCATGTGCTTTGACGACAACTTTCATGCAAAAGGAAGACTGTAGTTTTACATTTTTGAAGACGTCGACTTCGCCACCCATTAAACCAATTGCATGGGAGGAACAGGTTCAGGCTTACCTTTTCCAATTCGCCACCTTTGACGTGAATAGACCAACTTTCCTTGTATCGGCGAGCTTCCTGTAGCGCAGCTTCCTGTAGAAGTCGCGCACAGGTTCCGGGGAGCACGTCAGTGGTTCTGCTCCTTCTGTGCCACCACCAGACGTCTGAACAAGCCGAGGACTTGGAGTAACGAGCTTCAGAGAAATTCGGACGCTACTCGACTGCAAACGGCGGGTGATAAATGAGTGGAGTGACGATCTAGGCGGTGGATTTGAATCCCAGCCGAACTCATGGCGCGGGGGTGAGCTGTCCCTGCTGGACCATTGGACGACGTCACCTACTCATTTCACTGTAAATCTCCCTGACTGCCGCATCATTCCCCGCAGATCCGCCGCTGCCATTTCCGTTAAATCGTCGCTTCTCCCCGACTGGATGCTTCTCACGTGTCCATTACCCGTTTTGCTTGCCACGACTACTACTTCCCAAATCTGACTAGACCATCTGACTGGTCATGGTGGCTAGTGGAATGGCTACCCGACTGCTCAACCCGTTCATTTCCATACTTGCAAACATTCTAGAGTATTATTCATGTAATTTGACGAAAGAAAGGGCGAGGCACTTACCTGTGCGGCCGCGACGTTGTTTCCAGGTTTCGGGACAAGGGTGATTGGATTTGCTTGTTGCTGCTATTTGCACAGGCCCGGGGGTCCTTCCTTGTAGACTACCGCTGATGACGAAGCTTGTGACTCGGCTGCATGTGCCTGCTCTATGTGTTGCAGGCGCTTTGATGGTGTACACTCTAGTTGGATGAACTGCTACGGGATTCCTGTAGGATGTCCTGTAGCAGATTTTCTTCCTCGGGTGCATGCTGAGACAGTGGAGACGGTGGCATCACAGTCACGATCGCAGGGCCCTCAGGTGGCTTTGATAAGTAGTGCATGGTGTCTCTGCAAGTTTTTCATTTATTTGAGAATTTCTTCCTCTGATAATTCAATGTTCTGCATTGACTGTGCAGGTATTTTCATTGCATGGCAACTGGGGTGGTAGAAGGAGGTGCCAGCAGTGCATGATGGAGAAAATATTAGCTTGCATGCCTCCGTGTCGGACCTCGAGCATTAGATCTCCCCACGCAATTAGTTCTGGGCCGTCCAAAACTTCTACAGGAAGTTTCCTGTAGAAATACAGAACTTCCTGTAGAAAGTCCTGTAGCTTCATGTAGAAGGCTAAACTGTGGTCAAATCGTGCCCAGACCTTGGATAAGATGGGTGTTTCTGGAGGGGGTGCTGGTGAGGTCACCTGGTAGCATAGGAGGGACCCTTGTCTTTGAGTTGAGGGGCCTCTTTTCCTTCATAGAATACCTGCAACCTGCATGCATTGCCACATTGTGAACTTGCTTTCCCTGTTTTTTTTGTTTTTTTTTGTTTTTTTTTTGAAAGACAGCAGGGGCGCCTCCATGAGGTTTTCACCCTTACCATCTGCCTTGAGCGCCTCAAAGAGGTTTTCACTCAAGGGTCTTTTTCAAACATTTTCAGAAAGACAGTAGGGACGCCTCAATGAGGTTTTCATCCCTACCATCTGCCTTGGGAGCCTCAGAAAGGTTTTCACCCAAGGATCTTTATTTTTATTTTGATTTTTTTTTTTTTTTTTTAAGATCTTCAAGGTATGCCCAAAACAGAGGCAGAACCCTGATCTATGACCAGCACTGATTTTTCCACAGTTTTGATGAATTCTTGCCTTGACAGAGGTTTTCTGTAGATCTTTAGGCGATGCCCATTGACAAGCATAGGGATGGCCTCCTCATCAATGGTCCGAATAAGAACAAATCCATTGTCATTACATTTTTCCACTGCATATGGTCCCAGCCATCTGGTTCTCAGCTTCCCCTTGAAATCCTTATGCCTGGAATCATACAACAGCGCCCAATCTCCCGGCTGAAATTGCTTGTCTTTGAGGTGTTGGTCATGCCACACCTTCCTCTGAAGTTGAACCACTTCTGAGTGGAGAAGGGCCTGCATTCGGTGCTCGTCCAATCCATTCAGCTGCAATAGTCTTTCTTGTTGGGCATGGCTGAGATCCAAGTCCAGCTGAGCTGCCATCCTCAAGGTGTTGTATTCAAACTCAATTGACAACAAAGCTTTCTTCCCATAAACCAGCTCATAAGGTGTGAAGCCGGTTGTAAGCCCATGTGGCCTCAACCAGGCGATCTGCCCAATCTTTCCTGCTGCTGCTCACCACCTTAGTCAAGATCCCTTCTAATGCTCTATTGGTGACTTCCACTTGCCCATTTGCTTGAGGATGATAGGGGGTGGAAGTCCTATGCTTGATTTTGTGATGAGCGAGTAGGTCTTCAATTAAGTTGGAAGTGAACTGGCTTCCTTGATCGGTGACTAACTCTCTTGGGTAGCCAAATTTGTAGAAGATGTTTTCTCTTAAGAACTCGGCCACCTTTTCTTCTGTCACTGCTTTGATTGCCTTGGTTTCTGCCCACTTTGTCAGGTAGTCTGTGCACACAATGATGTAAGACCTTTGCCTCGAAGGAGGATTGATCAGACCCACAAAATCCATACCCCACTTCTGAAATGGCTCAAGAGTCACTTGAGGCTGGAGAGGAATTTCATCCCTTGGAGTCGGTTTCCCCATCCTTTGGCATCGGTCACATTGGCTGATATACCTTCTAACATCTTGATGAAGAGTGGCCCAATAGTAGCCTGCCTGCAGGATTTTGAAGGCAGTCCTTTTGGCTGCAAAATGTCCTCCACAAGGCCCGTCATGACAGGTTAGGAGGATATCAAAGACTTCCTCCTCCCTTACACAACGCCTTAAGATCTGATCAGGGCCAAGCTTGAACAGGTTGCCCCCGATCCAAGTAAATGAGGCACTCTTCTGTATGATCCTGCTCTTCTCTCTTGAGGATAGGTGCAGAGGAAACTGTGCTGAGAAAAGGTAGTTTGCTATATCAGCAAACCATGGAGAGAGTATTGAGATAGAAAACAGATGTTCATCTGGCATCTGGTCATCAACTGTTCCATCCTCTCCTGCAGGTAAATCCAATCTAGACAAAAAGTCAGCAACAACATTTTCTTTACCTGGTTTGTCAACGATAGTCAAATCAAACTGCTGCAACAAAAGTAACCATCTAATAATACGAGCATTCACATCTGGTTTATTCATTAAATATCTAATTGCAGCATGATCAATATGTACAAATGTTTGATATCCAGTGATATAATGTCGAAATTTGTTCAGTGCATGGACCACGGCCAAGAATTCTTTCTCAGTTGCAGTGTAATTCAGTTCTGCCTTGGATAAGTTTTTGCTGACAAAGTAGATGGCATATGGAAGTTTTTGTTCAACTTGTCCTAAGAATGCCCCTATGGCTTTGTTCGAGGCATCAGTGTGGATGTGGAAAGGTAGGGCCCAGTTTGGACCTCCCAAGATTGGGGCAGACACCAACTTGTCCTTTAATTCATTCAGAGCCTTCAGACAATCGTCAGTCCATTTAAACTCAACATCTTTTGCCAAGAGGCTAAACAATAGCGAGGCTAGCTTGCTGAAGTCTTTAATGAATCTCCTATAATATCCCGCTAATCCTAAGAAACTTCGAACATCTCTTACCTTCTGAGGAGGTGGAACCTTCTTGATGAGAGCAATTTTGTTGGGATCCACCTGTAATCCTTGGCGAGAAATGGTATGTCCTAGCACGGTCCCTTCAGTCATCAAGAATTCACAATTTTCAGGACTAAGGGACAGGTTCATCTCAATGCACTTGGTTAGGACTTTTCCCAGATTGGACAATGCTTCCTGGAAGTTGGACCCATAAGGAGTGAAGTCATCCATATAGATTTCCACCGAATCATGGACCAGCTCAGAAAAGATGCTCAAGACGGCTCTCTGGAAGGTGGCCGGAGCATTGCATAGTCCAAAGGGAAGAACTCGGTAAGCAAAGGTACCCCAAGGACAAGTGAAGGTGGTCTTATCTTGGTCTTCCGGGCTGATTTGGATCTGGTTATACCCGCTAAACCCATCTAGGAAAGAGAAAAACTTCTTCCCTGCCAAGCCATCCAACACTTGATCTATGAAGGGTAGAGGAAAATGGTCTTTCTTGGTGGCCTTGTTCAGTTCTCGGTAGTCCACACAGATTCTCCACTTCTCGTTTTTCTTGGGAACCAACACCAAAGGGGACACCCATTCGCTATCCGAGATGGGGTAAATGAATCCGGCATCCAACAATTTTTGTAATTCCTCCTTGACGATGTCCTTAAGGGCTGTATTCATTCTCCTTTGGGGTTGCCTAACCGGTTTATAGTCTTCTTTGATGTAGATGTGATGGGTACAGACCGAAGGATGGACTCCTTTCATCTCCTTATAGCTCCAAGCAAAAGCATCTAGATGACTGGCCAACAGACTACACAGCTCCTTTTCCTGGGAAGGAGATAGGGAGGAGCTGATCTTTAACGTTCTCCCAAGACCGAACTCCACATTTTTGACTCTGGGAGTGACAGGGTCAGTCACACAAAGGTCCACTAAGGTGCTAGCTTGGGCATCCTCCATCAATTCCTCTAAGGACAATGCACTGGGAGGTGGAGTCTGGATCAAGGTCTCAATCAAATCATCCTCTGTTGGGAGGCCTCCCCTAGTGGTGTCTAGGGTGCACAAAGGTGCTGAGTACACCTCATCCTCTTCTCCTTCCTCCAACCAAAGTGGTAAGTCATGCTCTAATAAGGGTTGGGCAGGAGGGTACAGGACTAGCTGCTTGGACATAGGACCATTTTTGATGGTCATGTTTCCCGCACGGCAGCTTATGTAAGCATCTGCAGTGGCTAACCAAGGCCTTCCTAGAATGAGAGGGTATCCAGTAAGCTTTGCCTTTGGTTGCAGAACCAAGAAGTCTGCAGGGTACTCCCAAGAGTCAACAGAGACCAAGACATCCTCCACAATCCCTTCGGGAGTCACGGTGGAGCGATCTGCTAATTGTAGGACTGTCGAGGTTCTTCTCAAGGAACCCTGAAGGTTGAGTTTGAGCATGGTATCTCTGGTCATCACATTAATGGAAGCCCCCAGATCAATCAATGTGTGAGGTATGATGGTGCCATTGATGTGTACATCCACTACAGGACTCCCAGGATCCAGATACTTTGGGCAGATGGCCTGCCCCAACATAAGATCAGACAGTTGTCCTATGACATTGATGGTTGAAGCATCTCTTTTTCGCCTGCTTGGGTGTCTGAAACAATTTTCCTTAACCAGTTTGTTGTATATCGGTACATCTTTGATGGCTTGGAGAAGTGGTATCCTCACACATAACTGTTTGAGTTCTCCCAGAAGCTCATCCTCCTCTGGGTTGGGTTGTGTGGTGGCCGTTAGTCTCTCAGGAAAGGGTGGAATGGCCTTTGGTTCACTTTCCTGTTTATCTTCCTCGTCCTCTGGGGAAGGAGGTTGGCGACCCGGAAGAGTCTTCCCCAATCGCAGATTGATCTCCTGGATCTCCACAGCATAGGTAGGGCATGATGTTTCCCCAGTATATACCTACTGGGCCTGTCTGTTGTTGGGGTTCGGGTTCGGTTGAGTAGGCATTTGGGGTTGCCTTGGAGGAGCAGGAGGTAATGGTTGTGGTTGAGCCGGTGGTGGAGGAAAAATGGCAGGAGGAGTATTGCACTGGGGCCTCCAGCCCGGTTGAGGTGCATTCCACTGAGGCTGTGGCTGGGCATGTGAGTGAAACGAAGGAGTAGTGGGCTGAGTATGGTACTGAGGTGGGTAAGACCATGGAGGAGGTATAGACCAGGAAGGATGAACAGGGGGTCCCCAGGAAGGCATAGGAGCGGATTGGTTGGGGTTGTAATAAGCTTGGGGTGTCCCTTGCATCCCTTGTTGGTAAAGTCTAGGTCCATGTGGCCTTCTTTGGTTGAGGAAATAGAGAGGTTCAGTGGGCGCTTCTATCCCTTGATACATGGCTTTAAGCCTAGGTAAGGTTGGACATTGGTTTGTGGGGTGGTCCTCCTCACAGACAAAACATACCTCAACCGAATGTAATGGGCACTCATTCTTAGGGTGTTTCCTTGTACACCTAGGGCAGAAGATAGCCAAAGCCCTCTCAGCTTCCTCTTTCTTCTGCTGGATTCGGAATGTATCAAGTTGCATGGCGATGGTCTGTCTCACCTCACTCTTGAGATCCTCTAATTGATTTGCAAACTCATGTTTGGAGAAAGGAATACCAGCTGAGAGGGGGTTTCCTCTACCTCTTTTCCGGGCTGCCCTAGAGTGGTTTCTAAACACAGTCTTTATGTCCTCATAAGGCAGTTGGTAAATATCTCCTCCAGCTAGCATGTGAAGGGTATCTAAGAGGTCTTCCGGGACTCCTCGGAGCAGGACCAACTTAAGAGATTCAGGGTCAAGTGTGCACCTGGCCCGTTTATAGCTAAGCTGGAACCTTTCCTCGTAATCTTCTAAAGACTCATCATTCCCCATGGTCATTCGAAAGATTTCTCCCTTGGTTTCCTTGGACCTACAGTAGTCCCGGTACTTGGTATTGAAAGCTTGCTGCATCTGGGCCCAAGTGGTGATACTGTTCCCAGGTAAGCCCATGAACCAGCGTAGTGCTGCATCCTTAAGGGTAGAGGGGAAGAGTTTCAGTTTTTGCTCATCTTCGGTATAGTCATAGGTTCGGCACAGGACAACAAACTCAAATAGGAAGGTATCAGGGTCTTCAGTAGTCAGTCCATGGAAGTGAGGTAAAGCAGAGGGGCTAATGTTCTTCATTTTCATGTCTCCATTGGTCTCTCGGATGGGGAAGGCACCCTCAATTCTCTCATTTTCTCCCCTATTGTCAGCCATAGCTTCAGATGGAGTGTTCTCTAACTCTTCTTCTGCTATAGGATCTTCTTATATCTCAGGAGGTTCACCTATAGGTTCTTTTGGATCACTGTCACCAAAGAAGAGAGAAGGGTGACTTAGTGATGTGGTGGGGGTGTTGGGTAAGAATTTGCCTGTTTTATCTCGGTTTCTATGAGGCATGAAATGAAAAGACTTCTGATTGCTTTTGTTTTTTTCTGGTACCTGCAAAACTAAAACAGATTGAACTGCAACTAACTATCTTGCTGAAATGGAAATGTGGAATTGAAATGAAAGCATGAAAGAACTAATCTATTTTGCTCAAATGAAATTGCAGGAATGAAATGCTAAGCTATGCTTTGCAGAATTGAAATGCTAATCTACGCTTGCAGGAATGAAATTGCGGAATTGAAATGTTAATCTATGAAAGCAGGAAATGTCTATGCTACTTTTGCAGAAAGGAAATTGCAGAATGGAAATGAAATACTACTTAGCAGAAGGCGAGAGTAGGAAAGTAGAAGAAAAGCAACAATCACCAATACTCTGACGCTTCCCCGGCAACGGCGCCAAAAAGATGGTGGGCTCCAGTATTGTAGCAATAATGCTACAACTCCTGGAGCTTCCTTCTTTAATTTTATCAACCCGGTAGTTCGTAACAAACTTGGAAGCGACGGTGCTGTATGCACAAGTACTAGCTCTTGTCGCAGCTGTCACTTGGTCAGTTGGCACAAGTCCGCTAGGGGCTCAAGCCAACTTCTATGAGCTCTTAGAAGAAGCTTTTGAACTGATAGGCGAAAGCTAATATCAAAAGAAGCTAATCTATTTGCAAAAAGGAACTGAAAGCAAACCCTAGCAAACCCTAATTCTACCAGCTAGTCTTACTGATGCAGAGATGGGGATGCAAACTACTGAAAGCGATGCCATTACTTCTATGAAGGTGAAATGCAGGTGTTTAGACTACCTCTATCTGAAGAAAACACTTTTTGTATTTTTTTTCCAATTATTAGAATTATCATGCATGTGCTTTTAACTAGCTTTTTACTGTGCAGAGGTGGATCAAGGAGGCGGACGGTTTGAAAAAGGTTGGGAAAGTTCAGAGAGGGTCTAAGGGGTCCCTATCACCCTTCCAGAGAGTCTCACAAAGTTTGGCTCCCAAGAAACTGTGTTTATGAGCTTCTACAGGAAGTCTGCAGGGGTTCTACAGGATGTTTCAGAACTTCTACAGGATGTTCAGTAATTCCTACAGGATGTTCTACAATCGGATTTTTGGGTGATGAGTGAGTGGAAGAGGCTGCATGGGTGGATAGGGAGGTAGGAGAGGGGTTTGTAATGACTTAGGGACAGAGAGATGAGATGATGAGGGGGTGTGCTAAGCTGGTTTGTCTAAAGGAGGGTAGAGGGAATGGAAGGCCGAGAAGGTAGGATAACGTGGGTAGTAGAGTAGCTGAAAGACAAGAGGTCTAGTTGGGAGATGAGTAGTTGGCCTGAGCAAGGCTTAGAAGGATGAGAGAGTGAGGGGAGTGGCACTGCACAGTGCAAACTGAATCAAATCTTCCACGTCCTGCATATAATCAAAACATTCCTAACTGTTTAATGGAACCAATGAACAACAACGTTATTCTTAAGGAAAACCATGTATAGTACTGAAGCAAGGCAATATTCCAAGAGGTCTGAACGCATGGGCAACTTCTACAAACGAAAATATTGCACCACAGATTGCATGAATTTGTAAACCAATGTTTTTGGTGGGCAACACTGTCTGCGATTCCAGCCCCTAGAAAGAGGTGAAAATGAGTGTGCAAGCAACCCTTTTCTGGAACTTTTATCAACTCCAATCTCTTCAATTTATTCTAAACAGCTAAAGCAACTCTATCTTCTACCAATGACCTACTTAACCACACCAAGAAATCTAACTCAACAAACTGTGTTTCAAATGCATGTAAATAAAAACCATAATGCTGAAAGAAAGGATAACAATACAGAAGAAGGAGGCCTTAGGCTCTCAGGTTGGGCCCAACCCTGAGAGCTATGGCTCCTTTAAAAGCTCAGAACTTAGATCAAATCCAACTGCTTTCCATTAAAAAATAATAATCATAAGTCAAATAGCATGCCAACAATGGCTACAAAAGAGCAAAACTAAGCTAGCAGCTCGTAGTGCAGGATGTGCAACAATGTTTCAAAAAGTCCTTTTCGAAGGCTAAAGCCCTATCATTTATACATCTCGAGGCCCCAAGCTGGCCTCCTAAATCAGTGGGGCTTGGCTGACCAAACTAAGAGTGAACTGCTGCTTCCTCAAAATCCATTTGGCTGTCTTTAAATCCGGTTGTGGTGGCTGCTGGAGCTCGGAGTTGGGGGTGAAGATCCCGAGGAAGGTCATTTAATGCTGTGGACAACCCTCCTACGAATCCTCAACCCCATCTTGGCTGTCTTCTGTCCTTATCTGCTCAGTTTTGTTCCAATCATATGTCAAAAAACCTGAAATGAACACATGTTAGCCACCTAGGAATAATGACTGCCCTTATTCGTACAAATGACATAAACATACTAAAAAATGATGCATAAGTTATGACAACTGAAGGATTGAGCAAAGGTAGTTAGGCCAAATGAGCCCAAAATGTTACCAAATTTGGGGCTCATCATAAAGCGTCCAGGAACTATCTTTCATTAGTGTGTCAACCTTTAGGGGATCAAGAGAGTTACATGATCACAAACATCTATGGGCCTCAAAAGTAGGAAGACAAGCTCAAGCTTCTCACCTCCCTTGAGGAGCTAAGAGCGAGACACCCTGATGTGCCTTGGATTGTTGCAGGAGATTTCAGTATGATCAGATCTCTTACACAGAAGAAAGGTGGTATCAGACAACTAGACAGAGACTCCATTGCCTTCCAAAACTTCATAATGAACATGGGGTTAGTGGACACTGAAGCTTAAATGACACCTTCACCTGGAACAATAAGAGGGGAGGGGCTTCTCAAGTTGCCTCTAAGCTAGATAGATTTCTCATCTTAGAGGACCTCCTTCTGTCAGACCCTGACATGTCAGCTTCTATTCTTCCCTTTGGAGGGTCGGACCATTAGCCTGTACAGCTTGAGGCCACTTTTATGGGCACACCTAGAAATAGACCTTTTGATCCAGGTCGATATTGGTGGCCACCTGCCAAGTCCACCTGGACCCCCACCATTGTCTTTCTCAGCATTTTCAGTTTCCTTAATTGTAGCACAACTTACTATTTTTAGCAGTTTTTCGGGTCCTGAACTTCCGGAGCCGTTTTGAGGCCCTAAACGACGTTTTTTGGGGAATCCGGGGGCAACACGAGTCCATGGAATGGACTGGTGTTGCCCGTTCCAACAATGATAGTGCTCGAATAGATCTTTCTAATGAGCTATTGTACGCGTCAAACGGAGATCATATGCCAAAGTTACGACCCCGGGAAGTTGATGTACCAACTTACCCCCAAACGGGGCCCACAGTTTGGCGTTTCATCTCCTAGGGTTAGGTTTTGGAATGATAAGGGTTTTTCCATTGTTTCTCAACAATAAATAGGCCTTCGAGCCTCATTGTAAGACAGTTCAGAGGCATGTAGCCATCACATCTCTTCTCAGAGATAAGCTACCATCGCCCTAGCTAGTTTATTTCCATTTCTGTTTGTAAGCATATTTCAGTATTTTCCATTAATGAAATGAAGTATTATTTCCGCTGCATCTTTGTGTATATGGTTATCTCTGTAATTTGTTGCGTTCCTGTTTAAATCCGGATCAGTGGTATCAGAGCGGTCTGCTTTTTCTCTGTTTTTCTTTGCATGTCCCCAACAAGGTCGGGATATAAGGAGTTAGGGCTTGAACTGGTTGAACCTTTGCAAGACCAGCCTCGCAAATCCCGACGGCCTCCCATGGCGGACGAGAAGAAAGACGAGGGGGCAGGAGATCCCATCAAAATCTTGCTCGAAGAAGCGCTCGAGCGACAACGGAACGCGATGATGGACAACTTTGCGCAGATCCTTCAGCGGCTACCCAGAAGCGGCGCATCGGCTTCCAGCAGCTCCTCTGGAAACGCCACACCCTTTAAGGTACAAGTTAATTTTGAAATCCCCATATTCGAGGGTCAGATAGACGCCGATGCGGTAGATAAATGGTTAAATCTGCTAGAGGGTTATTTTTCTGTTCATGAATTTTCGAGTCGGGAAAAGATTGTTTTTGCTCTTCTCAAAGCAACCCCCCACGTCAAGGACTGGTGGGAAACCTACTGCGAGCAGAAGGATGAAAGTACTGGCTCACTATTTTCAGCCGCACCCACCTGGGATTCGTTCCGGGATGCCATCAAGGAGCAGTACTACCCTGTCGGAAGCTATGAGGATGAATACATAAAGTGGACCACGCTGCGGCAGGGAAGGGACCAAGACGTGCCGGAGTTCACCAATCTTTTCCATACCCTTCGCACAAAGTTGGGTATCAAGGATTCGGAGCAACATTTGATACTCAAATACCGTGGCTGCCTGCACAAGTACATCCAGGAAGAAATACAGTTCCTAAACATCCCCTCGCTCGGCGCAGCATACCGGTATGCCGTCAAGGTCGAGCAGAAGTTTAAACAAAAGAAGCGAGACTTTGGATCTGCGAATCCAAAGCAGGGGAAAGGTGCCCCTAAACCACAGAACAAAGGACAAAGCCAAGGCGGGACAGCCCAAGACAACCAGCCGAAGCTGCAAGCAAAGAGCAATGCCGCGAAGCCGAGAAAGGACACTGGAAAATGGTGCGAGTTCCATAAGAGCTCCACTCACAACACAAGTGAGTGTCGGGCCAAGCAGTCACTGGTGGCTGAGCTAAAGGTTTCAGAATCAGATGCATGTTCCGACTCTGAGTCAGAACCCGATAAGGGGTATGAAAAAGGGAAGCAGATCATTGATGCGGATCCCAGCGCCACTGTTGCTACCGCAAAGATCCAGAAAAATGAACCCGAAGATCCAGAGGAGGAGGAGCGTCTCTTCCACTCCCAGATGTGGGTAAAGGGCTCCCCGATACAGTTCATTGTTGATAGCGGGAGTCAAAAGAACCTCATTTCGGCAGAGGTCGTGAAGCGGTTGGGCTTACCGACCACAGCACATCCACAACCATACACCATTGGGTGGCTTCACCAAGGGCGAGATCTTCGCGTGAGCCAGCAGTGTCGCCTTCCATACAACATCAAGCCCTTCACGGATGAGGTATTGTGTGACATTGCTCCCCTTGAAGTTTGTGATGTATTACTAGGACAACCATACTTGTGGAAGCGACATGCTGTGTATGAATCAAGGCCCCGTGCTGTTATTATTACATTGGGAAATAAGTTGTTCAGGATACCAGAGGTAGCACCACCTGCCGCCATCTCTTTGATTACTGCAAAACAATGCAGTAAGATCATTTCCAAAACCAGGAAATTTGTTTTCCTGATGATACGCCCCAAGGGAAGAAGAAGACAGTGGCCGCGGCCTCCAAACGGGGTCCCTCTGCACGGCAGCTACAGATGGACAAGATTGTGGAGGAGTACGAAGACATCTTCACCTCCCCGGCAGGGGTTCCTCTGCACTGTCAAGTCAAGCACTCCATCGATCTGACCCCAGGTGCGCCGCTACCCAATGGACCAATTTATCGGCGCTCCGTTCTGGAGAACAATGAAATCAAGAGGCAGATTCAGGAGCTCCTGCAGAAAGGTCACATCCGTCCGAGTTCTTCGCCCTGTGGGAGCCCGATAGTGTTGGTACAGAAGAAGGATGGGACGTGGAGACTCTGTATTGACTATCGGGCGCTGAACAAGATCACTGTCCGTAATAGGTACCCGATCCCGCGGATTGATGACCTCCTAGACCAACTAAAGGGGCGAAATATTTCAGCAAGATCGATCTGAAGTCAGGATATCACCAGGTACCAATTGAACCCTCAGATGTGTGGAAGACTGCCTTCAAATCCAAGGAGGGCCTCTTCGAATGGTTGGTCATGCCTTTCGGATTGACGAATGCTCCTGCAACCTTTATGAGGCTAATGGATGACATCTTGCGGCCATTCACCAACTCCTTTGTAGTAGTATACTTGGATGACATTCTGATCTTCAGCCAGAGTTGGGAAGAGCACCTCCACCACATCCGACAGGTTCTCCAAACACTGCGGCAACACAAGCTATGTGCCAATTTGGAGAAATGCACTTTTGGCATGACCGAGGTTCAGTATCTGGGATACATCATTGATGAACAGGGGGTGCATGTCGATCCAGCCAAGGTCCAAGTCATTCGGGATTGGCCCTCTCCAACCACTCTAACAGAGCTCCGCAGCTTTCTAGGTCTTGCCAACTTCTACCGCAGGTTTGTGTTGGGATTTTCTCATATTTCTTGGCCCTTGAGTCAAGTCACCAAGGGCGGGGCGAAAGCAAAATTCTTTTGGTCTGAATCTCAACAGAAGGCATTCAGGGAGTTGAAGGATCGCCTCTGCACGGCACCAGTGCTCGCGTTACCAGATTTACAACAACCATTTGAGGTCGAGACAGATGCCTCTGACTATGCTATTGGGGCAGTCCTTACTCAACATGGACATCCAGTGGCATATCACAGTGAAACACTTTCAGACACAGTCCGGAAGTACCCCACTTATGATAAAGAGATGTATTCCATTGTACAGGCCTGCCGACAATGGAAGCATTACATTTTGGGGAAGGAAACGGTCATGACCACCGACCTCTGCAGTTCATACAGACCCAAGGGAAATTGCAGAATGATCGCCATCAGAAGTGGTCTACATACCTGCAACAGTTTCACTTGAATATCAAGTATAAAAAGGGCAGCACCAATAATGTTGCAGATTGCCTCAGTCGACCACCGATCATGGCGCTAACCACCGTGCTCAACTCTTGCGGGCACGAGACTTCTGATTGGCCACTTCTCTACAAAAGCGACCCAGAATTCGGCCACACATACCAGACACTCTTGGAGGGTCGGCAGGTTGCAGATTTTCACCTCCAGGATGCCCTATTATGCCACCTCGGTCACCTTTGTGTTCCTTCAAGCGAGCGTGCCAAGATGATTTGGGAAGCACACTACAGTCGGGCTGCTGGGCATTTCGGGGTCGAGAAAACAGTGGCAGTACTGCAAAACTATTTCTATTGGCCGAATCTTCGACAGGATGTTGGGAAGTACATCCGATCATGTACTGCCTGTGCCATTGCCAAACCGACCATTAAGAAGCAAGGCCTCTATACCCCGTTGCCTACCCCTAGTCGACCTTGGGAATCCATCTCCATGGATTACATGTCAGGCCTTCCTTCCACTAAGCATGGAAATGACTGTGTTTTTGTGGTCGTCGACAGGTTCTCAAAGATGGCCATTATGATGGCCTGCAAGAAGAATATCACAGCAGAAGCCACTGCTAAACTCTTCTTTGAACGAGTGTGGGTGCACTTTGGGATCCCACAGTCTATCATCTCAGATCGGGACAGTCGGTTTCTCAGCACCTTTTGGTCCAGTCTCTGGTCAATGCTGGACACCAAACTCACGAAGTCCACAGCCTTCCATCCTCAAACTGATGGCCAGACAGAGGTTGTCAATAGGATGATTGTGCACATTCTGCGCATGTATAACTCAAAGCATCCACGCACATGGGACGAGAGCCTCCCCTACGTTCAGCACAGCTACAACCGAGCTCTTCACAGCTCCACTGGCCATAGCCCTTTTCAGGTGGGTTTGGGATTCCAGCCACTATGCCCCATTGATGTGGCCATGCCACTTGCAGCTACTCACATGAATTCAGCTCATGTCCAGTCCGAAACAGATAAGGCCACCAGCTTCATTGAGCGCATCCAACATATTCGCCAGCAGGTCCATGACATTCTTGAGAAATCAAATGCCAAGTACAAGCAGCGACATGATCAACATCGGGTGCCACACAAGTTTCAGGTGGGCGACAAAGTCTGGTTGCATTTGCAAAAGGAACGCCTTACTGGAGCCTATCGGAAATTGAGACCACTCCGATATGGTCCTTACACCATTACTAAGGCTATGGGAGACAATGCATTTGAGCTCAGCATTCCCCCATTCCTTGGCCTGCACCCAGTATTCAATGTGGACCGCCTTCGGCCATACTTTCCACCATTGCTAGACACATCCGACATTGCAGAACAGCTCAAACCCACAGAATTAAATCCAGATTGCATGGAACAAGCTGCAACTGATCGGATCATGGACACACAGATCAAGAACACTCGCCAACAGAATATCCAACTGTATCGAGTTGTCAAAGCGGGCCAACTCCTTCAGCAGGGCAAGTGGCTCACCAGGGAACAAGTTCAGCAAAAGTTTCCTCATCTCATGGAGGAGCTCAACGCAATGGGGACCATTGCTTCCTAAGGGGGGAGGAATGATCCAGGTCGATATTGGTGGCCACCTACCAAGTCCACCTGGACCCCCACCATTGTCTTTCTCAGCATTTTCAGTTTCCTTAATTGTAGCACAACTTACTATTTTTAGCAGTTTTTGGGTCCTGAACTTCCGGAGCCGTTTTGAGGCCCTAAACGACGTTTTTTGGGGAATCCAACAATGATAGTGCTCGGATAGATCTTTCTAATGAGCTATTGTACGCGTCAAACGGAGATCATATGCCAAAGTTACGACCCCGGGAAGTTGATGTACCAACTTACCCCCAAACGGGGCCCACAGTTTGGCGTTTCATCTCTTAGGGTTAGGTTTTGGAATGATAAGGGTTTTTCCATTGTTTCTCAACAATAAATAGGCCTTCGAGCCTCATTGTAAGACAGTTCAGAGGCATGTAGCCATCACATCTCTTCTCAGAGATAAGCTACCATCGCCCTAGCTAGTTTATTTCCAGTTCTGTTTGTAAGCATATTTCAGTATTTTCCATTAATGAAATGAAGTATTATTTCCGCTGCATCTTTGTGTATATGGTTATCTCTGTAATTTGTTGCGTTCCTGTTTAAATCCGGATCACCTTTCAAGTTTGAAAATGCATGGCTCTCTCACCCTGAATTCACCAGCAATATTGACACATGGTGGAGGGAGGATCTGAAAATTCAAGGCACTAAAATGTTCTTGCTCTAGCAGAAACTTAAACACATCAAATCTAGGCTTAAAGATTGGAACAAAAAGGAGTTTGGTAATATTTTCAAAGCCAAAAAAGAAGTTGAGAAAAAACTCTAGGAGAACAATCATATCATCATCACAGATGATTTCACTTAGGAGCGGAAAAATCTAGCTGATTCTCTACAAAAAGAATGGGAATATAGAAGCGTGCAAGAGGAGATTTTTTGGAGACAGAAATCAAGGGTGTAGTGGATTAGAGAGGGAGAAAGAAACATGAATTTCTTTCATAAATCCACCATAGATCATAGGGCACACAACAGAATCACAAAACTTAAGGATTCTCAAGGGATAGAGCTCGTCTCTCACAAAGAAATGGAATCTGTCCTTGTTCAACACTTCCTCAACATAGCAAAGGAGACTCTGGTCAATAGATCTAGGTTCATCAATAATTCACAAAGCACATCCCTCAGCTAGTCACCAGATAATACAACCACAATCTTAATAGGCCAATGTCGGAAGAGGAGGTCAGTACTGTGATCAATGAAATGAAAAATGGAAAAGCTCCAGGGCTGGATGGGTTCAATGTGGACTTCTTCAAAGCTTGCTGGAAAATAGTCAAACGGATATCCTTGAGGTGGTGGAAGACTCAAGAAGATCCCAATCGGTTTTGAAGGCTCTTAATGCCTCCTTCATAGTTTTGATCCCTAAAAAGGAAAAATCCATGACTCTGGATGGATTCAGACCCATATCTTTATGTAATGTGGTGTACAAAATTATTTCCAAAGTTATTGCCAACAGACTCAAGCCCCTTCTTCTAGCTCTCGCCTCAGAGGAGAAAATTGGCTATGTGGAGGGAAGACAGATTCTCAATAACATCATCCAAGCTCACGAGGTGGTACACTCTCTCAAAAGCAATAAACAAGCTGGTATGATCATTCAGCTAGACCTCGCGAAAGCTTACAATAAGCTAAGTTGGTCTTATATAAGGGCAGTGCTAAGAGCTTATGGCTTCGACCACAATTGGATAAGATGGGTTATGGCACTAGTATCCACAACCAGTTTTTCCATCTTGCTCAATGGTGCTCCTTCAAGAACCTTCATGCCCTCTAGAGGTCTCAGACAAGGGGATCCGCTCTCTCCCTTCCTCTTTGTTCTTATGATGGAAGGGCTAGGCAGAGCGATCAAAACAACAAATGCTGAAGGAAGAATCTAGGGTCTCAAACTTACCCTGGATGGAGTGGCAAATACTCACCAACAATTTGTGGATGACACGATGCTGCAGGGTATACCCATAGTTAGGGAAGCCAGAGTGATCAAACAAATCTTAAACGACTTTGCTATGGCGGCTGGCATAGAGGTAAGCCTCAACAAATCAAAAGTTTTCTTCTTTAACACTGACATTGCTATTCAGAGGAACATCACCAGAATTCTTGGGTTTCAAAGGGACCAATTACCTTCCAAGTACCTGGGAATGCCTCTTACAGACAAACCTCTAAGAAAGGGAGTGTGGGAGCCGATAATGAATAAGCTTCAGGACAAGATCAGGAAATGGACATGCAGGTCTTTAAATTTGGTGGGACACCTTGTGCTCACACAGGCTGTCTTGCAGGCTATTCCCTTTTTCATGTTCTTAGCTCTTCTGACTCCTAAAGGAGTTCTGCAATAGATCAGGAGCATTCAAAGGGATTTTCTATGGGGCAGAGGGGAAGAGAAAAAGAAATGGGCTTTAGTAGCTTGGGACAAGATCTGCAAACCCAAGTCCCATGGTGGTTTGGGGCTTCATGAGCCTGACACCCTCAGCAAAGTTTTGGGAGCTAAACTTTGGTGGAGGTGGCTCAAGGAATCAGAAACCCCTTAGGCCAAGCTCTGGAAACAAAAATATGCAAAAAATTGGTAGGAGACGGATCACATCCGAATGTCAAGGTGCATTAAAGGCTCCCACATTTGGAATCTTGCTTGGGAGAATAGAGGCATTGTCTAGCAGCATAGTTATTGGGAGATCCGAGTTGGGAACCTGGCACGATTTTGGGAGGATAACTGGCAACAGGAACCCAATTTGTTTAAGGACAAATTATCCGCTCTCAAAAATGATACTGACAACAAAGGTTTACTTATGGTAAATGGCTTCTGGGATCATGTAAGGAACAATGGTAAATGGAGAATTTGGAAGGATTTAGGCCACAGTGAAGATAGTGCTTTGAAGGCCCAGGCAGAATCTCTTGCTCAAGATTTGGAGCAAAGGAAGATTTTGGTGTCCTCCTTGTTTGACCAACTAAGATGGGGAAGGAACACCGAAGGAAACTTTAACCTCAAAGAAGCTAAAAGAATAGTCACAGGGTTTAACGACAAAAACCTTGATCAGGTATGGAAGAACCTTTGGCAAAACCCTCATTGGATGAAAATAAAGTTGTTCATTTGGCTTGTTCAACAAAAGAAAATTCTAACTTGGGAGAATCTGTTGAAAAGGGGTTTTTTCAGTCCATCCAAATTCCCTCTATGTGGCTTACAAGAGGAAACGATGAATCACCTACTCAACCTCTGCCCTTTCACCTCCACTGTGTGGAATTGGGTGGCCTCAGTATTCAGGCATACTGATCGGGATAGACTCAGCATCACCAACACTTTGAAGAATTGGAGGAAAAACTTCTCAGGTAATGAAATCGTCAATAAAGCTTGGACTCTAGTTCCAGGCTTTGTCATTTGGGATGTTTGGAAAGAACGCAATGGCAGGATTTTCAAGAGCAAGACAAGAATGCCCCAACACATAATTGCACAAATTCTACGACATCTCAAACACACAGTCAAAGGTTTGTTGTGGAAACTCCCAGAGAATCCTACTCTGCCCCAGGAAGCCTGTATACTATTGCAGTTGGGTCTCCAGCTAATAGTCCCACAGGGCATAAACAAGGGTGTGAGCCAAACAAATGCAAGCATGGATTTTTAGAATCCTCCTCCACATGGCTTCTTAAATGTCAATACAGACGGAGCGTCCAAGGGCAACCCAGGGTTAGCTGGTTTTGGGAGTGTTACAAGAGATGAGCAGGGACGCATAAAGGAGATCTTTCATAGCCACTTGGGGAAGGCCACTAATAACATGGCGGAACTCATGGCCTTAGAGCAATGCCTGGAAATCCTGGTGGATTTAAATTCACACAGTGTCATCATTAAAGCATATTCGGAATTGATTATTAAAGCGGCCAAGAAAATGTGTAGTGGAACGACACCAGAAAAAGTGTCAAAACATTGGAGGCTATCACAGGTCTTTCACCATATTCACACCCACCTGCAAACCTTAAGAACCGTCAACTTTTTCCATGTGAAAATAAAAGCAAATATGTTGGCTGATTGTCTGGTGAATGAAGGAGTGATCAGTAAGGGAAGTGGTACTCGACACGTTTGGGAGTCGATACCCCCACGAAAACTGTGTGATGATTATCTCTGTCAGGCTGCCAAAGATATGGAACACTTCTAGACCTTCAGTAGAGAGAAGGAGGAAGACTATCGAAAGGCGATAAGAGAGGAGGTCCTTGGGCTGCGGTCTCTCCCAATCGCTAAAACTCAAGGAAAAGAAGATCGAAGAAGTGGAGCGGTTACATAGTTCCTGGTGGAACAGAGGTTGTGGGTGTTTTGGGATGAGCTGCTTCAGGAGGGTTTCAAAAATGAATAGCGGATTTGTTGATCGTCGGATGGGAAGTTTGTTTCGATGGTGGGGATTGTGCATTCAGGATGGGCTTGGGAAAGTGGACCGGAGAGTATTTTGGTGCAAATTTGGTTATCTTTGAAGTCCAGAGGTTTAGCTGGATGGTGCTTAACCTGTTCACCAATTGATTGGACGTAGTCCACAGGTTCTTTGGCCTCAGTCATCCAACAGATTTCGGGCCGGAAAGAGCTCGACCTTTAACTACTTGGACGGACCCAAAATCCCACAGATTGAGATGCTTTAATATTTTTCAGGTCTGGATTTGTGTTATTCATAGTACTAGTGTTCAGGCTAAAATCATGGTGGACCGTTTGATTAATTAGAATTTGATCGACGGTGTCATTTCTCCACGCAGCTCTTTTGATTGTAGGATTTGTGGACCGTCAGATGGGAAGTTCATTTCGACGGTGGGGCTTGCACGTTCGTTTTGACGGTGGGGCTTGGGGAGCGGACAGGAGAAGAATGATTGGCGTGATTTTGGTATTTTTGGAAGTTTGATGGTCTTCGCAATTTGTATGAGATACTGGTGAAAAAAAGGAACTTGTATCTCGATTGTTAGGTATCCTTAGTCTTTTGTTGCAGAGTTGATGTAACCCCGTGAGATATTGTAACCTCATAAGATATTGTCTGATCTTGGGTTTTGTTAACCCTGTTAATGGTAAACCAGCAATGGGCTTGTCTTTGCACTGGTAAAGACGTGTATCATATGTATTACACTTTTATGGTTAATAGAAGGTTCCACTCGTACTTGACCAAAAAAGAAAGTGTTTGGCTCTAAGGGCTCATGTTTCCCACGAAGAAAAAAAACCCAGGTTTCCATTTCTATTACATAGATAAATTTTTCTTTATTGAAATATGAAAAGGACACAGAATCAGATTCATTCTATTAGTTTTCAACCTTCAACCACAAAGAAAATATGCATTTCACGAAAAAAAGGAGCATCTTAACCCGAACTCCTCGCAGTCCTAAAACAATAACCTATAACAGTGGGGGTGGTGTTGACCCGTAATTGATTTTCTAACAAAAGAGAGGCATTCAAAATGGGTTTAGAATGCCTAAATAAACGATAATATATTTATATATACAAAGAAAGATAGTGAATATGATACCCTAAACATTGTAATGTTGATGCTAAAAAAATACAACATTAATAACCAAAAAAAACTAGGAAAATATTTAACACATTACAAGTCACACACAAGTGAACCAGATAAGACACCTCCATAGCCTCTCTTAAGAGTGCCCCTGTTAGCCTTGGATATGGGTATATGAAATCCACCCATAGATTATATGATTAAAATTAGAGTTCGTGACATGTCGAACTTGTTAAATTTAAGGTGAGTCTCTAAATAACCCATGGACCCAAACTATTTAGGGTTTGCCATTTTATCAAATCATTGCATAGAAAAACATCGGTCTTTTTATGATTTACAACATTTTAACCTCATGCGAGAGTAATCTATATATGGTTATCAAGATGAGATCATGTCATTCCCAAAATAAATACTACAAACATATTTGAAGCTCATATATTACCACGAAACTGTAACCAATCTAAAAAAAATGGCATTGAAACTCTTATCCCATGATCTTGATTGTAATAGGACATTTGAAGCTCATATATTACCACGAAACTGTAACCAATCTAAAAAAATGCATTGAAACCCTTAGCGCATGATCTTGCTTGTAATAGGAAATTTAGGTCCACTAGCCCTTTACCTTGTCGTCGGGTATATTAGCCTCCCACCTGCCGTCAACAAACAATAAATTACACTAAAACCTGCACAAAATCTATAAAAGAGTTAAGGACTTGCGCAGACCGCGGGCGCGCCTTTTAATACAGCATAGATAGAAAACTTCTCCACAACCAGCATGTGTTTCTTTGCGCAGGCTGGGGCCCACGGGGTCGCTGTAGATGGGGGCAGCGCCTAACCAGCCATATATCGCGTATTCAATGCACCCGGAGATGCACGGGAGATAATCCGTTAACACACAAATTTGAAAACTCGTCACTAAATAAAAAAAAGCAATTTGCGTGTTAATGGGCTATCTCGCATGCATCTCCGGGTGCATTGAATACGCGATATATGGCTGGTTAGGCGCTGCCGTAGATAGGTAGCTTGAATTGAATTTCGCTCTCTGCCAGAGATAAATCAAACACACTTATATATGATAGGATTCAGGCTGCAAAAGTTTCCCCACAATTCTGGTAATGAATGTCGAGGTCCCTTTGTTAAAGGGAGACAGAGAAGTGGGCCCAAACAGCCGGAAGGTTATGAGAATCTGCAATGGGAATCGGGAGAAGGGTAGCAGTTGAACCTGGCCAAAATGATGCCGCTAATAAAAGACTTGGGGTTATAAGCGCAAAGCAGGTATAGCTTTGAAAGGCATGTGCTTCAGACCCTAACCAAATTGAAGCACTTCAAAGGAGATTACCCCATACAGATTCTTGTTGAGGTCCCAGGATAAAAGAAATTAGGTGTAGATAAGTTTCCCGGACTGTTCAACAGAAGCAGCTGAAAATATAAATAACATCACTATCATTTTTTTCAGAAGAAAAAAGCTCTTCATTTCTATTCATGAAAAAGAGTACATTATCATGGTTATATCACAGTATCAGAGAAATTCATGAAGAGAAGATCAATATACTTCAATCAGTGTGCTACTTATCTATCTTCCTTGCATAACATAAACATCAAAGAGAGTAAACTATCAGTCCTGTCACCTACAAGTTGCTATAAAAGAAACTAAAAAAAAATGCCATCTGTATCTTAAATCCTCTGCCAAAAAGGAAAAAAATGCCCTGTTCTTTTCTAGAGACGTCACTGTCTTAGTAAGTTTAAGGGAAGAAATAAATTTCACTCTAAGCTATGAAATTTTTGTAAATTATTTATCTAAAAGAATTTTTATGGTTATTACAATTTTATATATCAATTTTTGAGTAGTGATAGAAATTGATAAATGGAAATTGTAAATGCTATTAGAATTTGTTTGTAACGATAATTGAGTTTTATAAGTTTATTTTACAGTCCAGTGTGATGTGTAACTTTGTTTTTTCGTTATTAAAATTGAAATTTTGCTATGTCAATCCATATATATATATATATATATTATTTGTTCATAAAAAAAATTAAACTTGAAAAAATTAGATCCTCTCAATCCGTATTTAAAATAAATCTATACTCACTTGTAAAACATTTAGCAACTTATGTTAAAATAATAAAATTTCATTTTTTCTCTAAAACTTACTACTATGGAAACGTTATTTACATCTTGAGCTGCTTCTGTATTGGAAACATTTCTTTTTATTTAAAGGGAGGGGCTAGTTCCCAAGAGAAGTAGAATGGAGCCCTCTTTTATTACATTTATATTTTGTCAGACGCGCTGACAACCATCACATCATACATTACATTCACAACGGATCACATCAGACGCGGTCGGGAACGAGACAGCCGACAGCCCCGACCCCCGGATCATGCACTCATGTGCTTCTGTACTGAAAATTTACGTGCACCTGATTTCTGTTATTCTGTGTTGCAGAGAACTCAACAATAATTCAGAGAGGATGATTAGTGTTTGATGCACATGGTTTTGAGAACTATACAGCAACTCGCTGCTTTACATCTATAACCCTATGCTATTGATGATTAGCTGTAGCATGCATGTGCAACAACGTTCATCCGCAGCCCCTTTGCATGTTTGCACATGTCAATTAGCAACTTCTCCTACAAATCCACCGCATGTGCTCTACCACTTGTGATTTAAAATTTTTGATTTAATTCTCTGTCTTTGAAGGTAACTTTGCTTGGTTTTCGAAAAAGAATATTCCATGATATTAAATGTAGGATAGTTGTAGGAATTGTCTCATCCTCCAAGACAATCAATATAGAGATTCCATTAACGTGAACAATTTAGAAAATTGAGAAGTCAAGATAATATGCATGCCGCTTTGCTTTGTGAATTGCAATGGAAAATGCTCCCCACCACGAAGCATGCTGGTCGAATAATTTATTGAGAGTATAACTTTAATGGTTGCTTATCTAAAATTTTTAAATTTCGTGGACCGCCGAATTTACAGTGACCCTGGGATACTAAATTTATTGATCTTTGATAACGTGGACTAATTGTTATTTTGTGATTCACTAAGATCTCAAAAGGATAATGACGATAATGGTTTAGAAGTTTAATATATATAGGTTCTGGTGTAACTAAAACCTTCAATATAATATTTAAGTTTTATTTTCAGTTTAATTTCCCATTTGCTATTAAAAAATGATTAATTAAACTATTAAAAAAATAATAATAATAATTTATAAATATTTATTAATTTTAATAAAACTGAAAACCTCAACAATTATATATATATATATATATATATTGTATTGAAATATATAATATTTAATGTATTATAATAAAATACATCTTACTTATCTATGAAATAAAATAATTACAAGCGACGAATAATTTAAAATAATTATTATTTTATTTTCAAATAAAATGATCATTTTTATATTTAAAATATATACAAATAAATTATACAGTTATCCAAATTTCACAACCAAACATGTTATTCCAAAAAAAAAACCCGCCTTCCAAAAAAAATCAAAACTCAAAAGAATTTAGGATACAGTTTAGCGAATCCTCGCGAGGAGGAGAGGCGGACTTCCCCTCCAAAAACTAACGACGATTTTCGATTTACCTGCCTCTCTTTAAAATTTGTTCCTCGTCTTACGTGCATTGCATTTGATATGAAACCTAATTTTATTGGGGTTAAAACTTCAAATCGCTTTGGAGAAATCAATATTTTCAAAATTTCTTAAATTTAACATTAATGCGTTGGACACGGAATCTTACTTTCCCCCGGTAAAGTAGTCTTCCAATAAAAACATATAATTTAATTTTGTTATCTTATACTCTTAAAAGTAATAAAGTCCATTTTGAAAATTTTAGATGCTAAAAGTGTTGATTTCGTTTTCACCGTGATTTAAATACTGACATATTCAAATTTCTTTAAAAAAATTCTCCCCAAAAAATTTCCCATCAAACAAAAATTGTGTCTTCATTAAACAACACCGCAATTTAAGATCAGGTAACGAAATTTATTATTACTCTTGACTTCCATTATACTTGTGCAGCCCTAGATTTTGGAACAAGGCTGTCCCTAGAATTTTGGTGTGCAAATTATTAAATGTTTTTTTGGCATTTTCTTTATATTTTAATCCTGGTATGGTTTTATGTTTATGCTCGGAGAGGTGTAAAATATTTTTTCAAATTTTTTTTTTCTTAAGAATGTTTCAGGTTGTATAATATATTAAATTTTATTTCTAGTTTTAAGTTTGAAGTTATATAATGGATAATTATTATATAATGTATAGGTTAGATAGTGATTATATAATAGTATATTGTTTAATTTTTTTATGTTTTATTTTTATATATGCTATATAATATATTAAAGTTTATTTTTAATTTTATATTTTAAAGTATATAATGGATAATTATTATATAATGTATATGTTAGATTATGATTATATAATATTGTAATAATGTGATATTTATCTAAATTTTTACGAGATTATATGTTTTCTAAAAATTGTGTCATTTTAACATATTTTGAATTGTAATGTTTTTCAATATTTATATCACATTGAAATATTCATTAAGGGTTATGTTATTTTGTGATATTTTTTAAGGGTTATGTTTCAATGTGATCTAATGAAATGGTCATGATGCATTGTGATTCATTTTAGTCAATTTATATTGAATTGTCATATTCCTTAATGGTTTTGTCACATTGTGATGTTCATCTTAGTGAACTTATGTTGAGTTGCAATGTTTTTGAAGGTTTTATTGCAATGTTACATTCATAAAAGCATATGTTGGATTGCAATGTTCATCAATGATTATCTAGCATTGCAACATTCTTCTGGGTTGACTTATGTCAAATTGCTATATAATTCATGGATGCTTATGTAATAATGCAATGTTCCTGAATGGTTAGAATAGATAGTAATATTCATCAATGGTTATTTCGCATTATGATTTTTGTCATGGTTAACTTATCTTAACCATGGTTGACTATGGTTGACTTTAGTTTACTATGATGGATCATGGTTGATTATGTTTGACTATGGTAGGTCATGGTTGACTTTGGTTGAATATGACTAACTTTTGTAGACCATGGATATGCATGGGTCACTACGGTTAGCCATGTTGACTATCTTTTATCTTGGGTGCCCATGGTGAACTATGACTATGTTGATTATGTCAACTTAGGTCGAAAGACTATATTCTTCAATATGCATGATCGAATAAGATAAGATTAAATTGTCAGATTCTTCAATAATTTTAATAATTTTATATTTATATTGTGAATATAATATTTATACAAAAACTAAACTATATCATTGTATTTTATATTATAAATATCAATATTTTTTCACACAAATATCTTCTTATTCTTATATATTCAACAAAAATTCTATAACAATTAATATGATGACCATCTTCTAATATTTGATGATGATGACGATGATGATGGTTAACGTCCACTGAGACCAAATAATGGTCTATCGGACCTAAAGAAACAAATTATCTATTTTGATTTAAGATTTTATTCCTATGCTCAAAAAACTTGGAGAGAAGCCTCCCGAGCTCACTATAATTTTGACATTGTAAAAGGCTAGGAAGGTCAGTATTGTAACAAAGATTGTGAAACTGAGATCTAATGTGGTTATACGCGGGGCACTCTAAGAGGAAGTGGTTTTCATCCTCAATGTTCCTATTCTCACATATATGGAAGATCCTTTCCGTCCATGGCGTTTTAGGAACTGCCCAACGACCTGTTTCACTATGGAGCTCATGAGAATTCGTTCTAATCTTTGCTATATTAATTTTCTTCTTTGAGCTAGTTAAAATAGAGAGATACTTTTGATCTTCTAGGGTGGGGTTGATGGCTTTCTTATAATAACTTAATTTTCTTTAGCCGCTAAGTCTTTCTCACACCACATTTTTTCTTTGAACTTAGAAGTAACAATATCTTTAATGTTATTTATGTTTTGCAATGCATCATTTTCGTTGATCTCCCAATAGTTTAACTAGGCCCTTGTGTCTTTATGCCACCCTCGATTGAGCCTTAGGTGGTTTTGGCTAGAATTTAAAGCTAGCTTAGGAAGTCTATGATCGTCTATGTTACTGATTTTGTGCTTGTACAACAGAAACCTAAGCATAGCTAGCCTCTCAATAGGGGAAAGACCTGCTTCTATAAGGAGAATAGGATAGGGTGTATTACTTTTAATTTTCAGGTTATAAGTTATAAAACGCTTCTGGATTTGCTCAATCTTTCTCCATAATTATTCTAAAAATTCAAAAAAAAACTTTCCATCCAATAAATAGTACAATAATTAATAATACATTACTACCAAAAAAATCTAATAAATTTATTTTTTATATTATTACATTTATATTTACTCATCTGAAATATTAAAGCTTTGTGCATACAAAACATGTCCATCTTCTTACCTCTGTTAATCTAACAAGAAAAAATACCATAAATTACAACAATATCTACTTGGCTTCTTAAAATATTTTAAGACAAGAAACTGAACCCACTGCGTTGACTCTGTCATGATGCTCTGCTGAATGACACACATTTATTCAAAAACGCCGTTTTATGGAAATAGAACCCCTGCATTCTACATTCAGATTCTGACTAAATTTCTACATTCAGATTCCGAGTATAGTTTTGGAATGTAACATCAGTATTATTATATAAAATCTATTGTAAATTTTAAGAATATTTTGAAATCTAAGGAAAGAATTTTGTATTTCTTTTTAAAGATAAGACTGACAGTTAAAGACTAACCAGGATTGTTCCGCTCCTGTACCCCTCTCCACCCACAGCAGCACAGGAATCCCTTTTCCCAATTATTCTTTTCTTAGGATGAAAAATCACAGCAATGAGAAAATCAGTTAAGAGAAGTTAAATAAATAGAGGGACAAATATTATTAATCCTTTGAACCTGTAACTTTGTGTCAAAACAAAAAGCAAAATCTAATCACGTCTCAGATGGAAATGTCATGATTAAAACATCAACCTAAACACTAAAATGCAGGAAGCGCATAGGAGTTCAGATTTCAAAATTCAACTTGGCTGTCAATTGAAAATAAAGCGGGCTTCCAGCAATAATTCGTATTTAAAGTCAGCTGCTCTGTAACTCAATTTTTAATTCATCATGTATGGAATAATAACCCAAATGGGATAGGAGGGTGCGATTGTAGTCAATGTACGTGGGATGGATTATTATCTTTTATTTTATTTGTTGACGGAGAATAAAGTGATATTTAATGGCTATTAAGTAGTTTATTACATGATTATTTTACAAAATAATGTTTAATATTTATTTATTTTTTATCATATTTATTAAATATTATAAAATATTTAAGTAAATTAAAATTATTTTTAATTTAACCAATTAAATTATTTAACTTAATATTATTCTTCTGTCGTATTCAATATTAATTTTTTAACCAATATAAAATAGTAAACTGATCATTCCCTTATTAATTACATGGTTCATAAACAATTGCTAAATCCACATTACTAAATTTAAATATTATACATTACTCTCTTTATATATAAAACTAACCTTTAATGCATTACAACAAAATAGGATATTACTTAAATATTAAATAAATTATAAAAATGATTATGCATTACTAACAACTTACGAACTTTTCAAAAATGAAATGGCCCTTTCAAACAAACCATTAGAATTGAAAACAGCAAACAAATATGCTTTCAGATAGAATAAGAGAGTGACTGACTAACTACCTTCATTATTTTAACATTTTTATATTTTGTTTTTTTCGTAAAATCAAATGATAAAATGGAAAAACGATCAGAATATATTTCATATGAAATAATATGAAAGTATGCTTTTTCTTCCCGAAATAAAAAACGATTTCACTATTAATGCATATGCAAAACGGTAAAATATGGCCAGAAGCCCTAGATCGTTTCATTTTGCCTACGTGGTGTTGGAAATCGGAATTGGAACTTGCATTTAATATTAATAGAAAAGGCAGTGGTCTATAACGCGACTTTTGACCTCAATTCTTCCGCCGGATTCCGTCACCGGAATCTTCAAAAAGTCGCATTATAGACAACTCCGAAAAGGCAGTGGTCTATAACGCGACTTTTTGAAAGTCTTTCCGGCGGATTTTTCCGGTCGAAATCCGGCAAGAATTATTGGAATCGCAAGTTTGATAGCTAGTTTCTGCACAATGAGAGCCTCCCAAGGGTTTTTCAGGGTGCTGAATCCAAATATGCAGTTAAAAAACCATTTTAACTGCAAGAAATCAAGATTTGACCTCAATTCTTCCGCCGGATTCCGTCACCGGAATCTTCAAAAAGTCGCATTATAGACAACTCCGAAAAGGCAGTGGTCTATAACGCGACTTTTTGAAAGTCTTTCCGGCGGATTTTTCCGGTCGAAATCCGGCAAGAATTATTGGAATCGCAAGTTTGATAGCTAGTTTCTGCACAATGAGAGCCTCCCAAGGGTTTTTCAGGGTGCTGAATCCAAATATGCAGTTAAAAAACCATTTTAACTGCAAGAAATCAAGATTTGACCTCAATTCTTCCGCCGGATTCCGTCACCGGAATCTTCAAAAAGTCGCATTATAGACAACTCCGAAAAGGCAGTGGTCTATAACGCGACTTTTTGAAAGTCTTTCCGGCGGATTTTTCCGGTCGAAATCCGGCAAGAATTATTGGAATCGCAAGTTTGATAGCTAGTTTCTGCACAATGAGAGCCTCCCAAGGGTTTTTCAGGGTGCTGAATCCAAATATGCAGTTAAAAAACCATTTTAACTGCAAGAAATCAAGATTTGACCTCAATTCTTCCGCCGGATTCCGTCACCGGAATCTTCAAAAAGTCGCATTATAGACAACTCCGAAAAGGCAGTGGTCTATAACGCGACTTTTTGAAAGTCTTTCCGGCGGATTTTTCCGGTCGAAATCCGGCAAGAATTATTGGAATCGCAAGTTTGATAGCTAGTTTCTGCACAATGAGAGCCTCCCAAGGGTTTTTCAGGGTGCTGAATCCAAATATGCAGTTAAAAAACCATTTTAACTGCAAGAAATCAAGATTTGACCTCAATTCTTCCGCCGGATTCCGTCACCGGAATCTTCAAAAAGTCGCATTATAGACAACTCCGAAAAGGCAGTGGTCTATAACGCGACTTTTTGAAAGTCTTTCCGGCGGATTTTTCCGGTCGAAATCCGGCAAGAATTATTGGAATCGCAAGTTTGATAGCTAGTTTCTGCACAATGAGAGCCTCCCAAGGGTTTTTCAGGGTGCTGAATCCAAATATGCAGTTAAAAAACCATTTTAACTGCAAGAAATCAAGATTTGACCTCAATTCTTCCGCCGGATTCCGTCACCGGAATCTTCAAAAAGTCGCATTATAGACAACTCCATAGAAAAGCCCATGGCAACAACGTGGTTTAAAATATTATTATGCATAGAAAAGGCTATTGAATTTGATCCAAAAATTCTCTAAAATCTGCTACAATATTCTGACTAGTACAAATTATTGCTCAAATCCAGATCATCATGGTATCGATCTAATCGTTTAGAAGCCAAATCGCACTGTCTCACCTGATTTAAAGCAGAATGTGGGAATCGAACCCGAACCCGAACCCACTGAGTTGACGTTTTATGGAAATAGAACCTCCTATGGAACTTGAGTTTCCATGAAAAAAATCTACTCTTAAATTCAGGTGGTGACTAATTTTCTAATTTTTAATGAAGTTAAGTTTGGATAAATTTCAAAAATATTCTAGAATTTGATTAAGGTAAACAAAATCAAAATACATCAAAACATTGCATTTTTTCTTGACAATAGCATTAAAAGTTTGATGCTAACCAAAATTGTTTTCTTACTATACCCCTCTCCAACCACAACAACGCACGAATTTAGGGACAAGTATTATTAATCCTTTAAACTTGAGGTTGGAAAGGCAGAGAAGCTTCAACATAAAATTCACCCAAAACACACAAGTTGCGGCTCTTCTATTGATCACATAAAATTTGATTATTACAATGAACATGGTGAAGACTATTTAACATTTTCCTACTAGCAACTTGCCTAAAATATATTGACATGCAACCACACACTAAAAGTTTTCTATCACTTAACTTCACTTGATTCAACACTCCAACACTCAACACTTAGTAAGTGACTCTCTAATTTTAGTCAACTCCTCATGTGAGAGTAATTAGCTTATTTTAACACTCCCTCTTAATTACGACCGCTAAATTAAGATATGACTCATGACAACTAAACATGCATGTTGGTCTATGTCTCAACTAGGCTTACAACACCCAAATTTCTTCTATGAAATTCAAACATATCTTTTGGTAATAACTTAGTGAATATGTTAGCCAATTGATCGTTAGATTTACAAGGCTTCAAGTGAACTTCTCCATTGCTCACAAGTTCTCTAATAAAGTGATATCTAATATCAATATGCTTGCTCTTTTGATGAAACACACTATTCTTGGATAGTGCAATCGTTGAAGCGTTGTCACAATATAGTGTTGTTGGTCCTTGTTGTTTCTGCTTGAGTCCATCAAGTGCTTTTCTTAACGAGACTGTTTGACATGATGTTGATGTTGCTACTAAATATTCTGCTTCCGCTAATGAAAGTGTCACAATGGGTTGCTTCCTAGATGCCCATGAAATCACACCTGAACCAAGATGGAACACAAAACCAGAAGTGGTCTTCCTATCATCCAAACTGCTTGTAAAATCACTATCTGTGGATCCAATCAAATCATTCTTTTCTGTGCTTGCATACATTATGCCCAATCTCTAGTTCCTGATATGTGTCCCAGAATTCGTTTTCCTGCACTCCAATGTGTGTCTTTTGGAGTCTCCATAAGTATGGAAATCAAACCCACTCCTTGCATGGTATTTGGTCTTGTAGATGTGAGATACATGAGGCTGTCAACCAATCTTTTGAATAGAGTTGGATTGACATCTAATCCTTCATCATCCTTCCTTAACTTTGTCCCTATTGCAACTGGTGTAGGGACAAGTTTGAAATTTTCCACCCTAAATCTTTTCAATAAATCTTTGGCATATTTATTTTGAAAAATAAAAATCCTTTTTTCAGATTGCTCACCTTCTATGCCAAGAAAATATTTCATGAGACCAAGATCTGTCATTTCAAATTCTTTCATCATGGTTGCTTTAAATTCATCCAACTCAAAATCACCTGTAAAAATCATGTCATCAACATATAAGCAAAAAAACAAAATTTGTTCATGCTCATTTACCTTTGTGTACAAGTTAGGCTAAATGTTTCTTCTAAAAAATCCACTCTTAATCATGTAGCTATTGATTCTGCTATACCAAACTCTAGGTGCTTGCTTGAGTCCATAAAGCGCTTTCCTCAACCTGTAAACTGCATCTTCTTTACCTTCAACTTCATATCCTGGAGGATGCTGCACATAAATTTCTTCTTCTAGAATTCCATTCAAGAAGGTTGATTTCACATCCATCTTATATACTTTCCACTCGTTCTGAGCTGCGATGGCTAGAACTTTTCTTACATCATCAAATCTTGCTACTGGAGCAAACATTTCTCCAAAATCTATTCTCGGTTGTTGCGAGAATCCTTTTGCTACAAGTCATGCTTTAAATCTGTCTCACCTTTCTAATTCAATTTTGCCTTGTACAACCACTTCACACCAATGAGATTTTTTTCCTTCGATAAATCAACCAAATCCCATGTATTATTCTTTTCAATAACTTCAATTTATTCATCCATGGATTGCACCCAATTTTTATCTTTGATTTCTTCTTCAAACAAAGAAGGTTGGAATGAAAACAATGCAAAATTTGAACTAACATCCAAATCATCATAAATATCTTCTAGACTTCTCATTTTTCTCTTACCATTGCTTGATTCATCCCCTGATTGATTGTTAGGAGAACCTCGATCTGTTGATCTGCTTGAAGATCCATGCTGCTCTAATCTTTGAGTCCTTGTTGGTGTGTCTTTGTTTGGTGTCTTTAGATGTGATTCTTGCAGCTCCTTTTCTGCTACATCATCTTCTTCCATCAACGACACTTGTGCATCAATTGTTTTGTCTATACTACCATTCCACAGCTCTTGTTCTTTGAACACAACATCTCTGCTAATTATGGTCTTCTTAGTGACAGGGTTATATAATTTGTAAGCTTTTGATTGCTCACTATCCATTGTCTTGTCAATCCCCAACTTTACCTTTGTCTTCACAGATTGATCCAAATTTGCAACCAAATTCTTGTTCTCTGTCATGTGGTTACTGCAACCACTATCTAATAGCCACACACTATCATGAGGTTCATGCATGGTATGGCAAGCTAGGAACATGGAGTTAGTACTCTCTGTAGTGACATTAGCTCTCTGGTTCCCTTGATCAGCTATCTTCTCCCTGTAATCACGAGCATAGTGACCAAATTTATTGCAATAATAACATGTTACCTTTGATTCGTCAAACCTTTGATTATCGCTGAAGTTTCTGTAGTGACTTCCACTTTCATGTTCATGCTCTTCTCGGCCATCTCCTTGACCACCATATCTTCCACCTTGTCCTGTGCCTCTCGATCTACTTCTGCATCGACCTCTGTCTCTTGAAATAGAAACCTGACTTTTGAAAGTGGTCTCTAAAGTGGAATCCTTATTTTTGTCTACCTTTGTCTCATGCAATAGGAGTGATTCCATCAACTTATCAATTGTTAATGATGCCAAATCCTTGGCTTCTTCTGTGGCTACTTCCACAACATCAAATTTGGTAGACATAGATCTGAGGACTTTCTCAACCATTTTTTGATATTTAATTTCTTCACCATAAATCTTTAATTGATTTATGACATTTATGACCTGATTCATGAAAAAATCGATGTCCTCTATCTCCTTCATCTGAAGACTTTCAAAATCTCTCCTAGTATTTTTCAACTTAACAATATTGACTTTGGTCATACCATTATAGTTTGTCGCTAAAGTATCCCATGCTTCCTTTGTTGAAGACATGATCATAATCTTCAGAACACTGCTCGGTCCACTCCTTGTTGGATAAGCTGCAATGTTTGTGCGTTCTTCTTCTTATCTCTCTTCTATTGTTCCCTCTCTACATTATTGAGAGCTCATTGTGATGCTTCATCTTTAGGTTCTGAAAATCCAAACTAGACATAATCCCAAACATCATGAACTTGCAAAATGGTCATCATCTGAAAATTATAAAAAATCATCTTTCTTCAAACATTCTCTTCCTAAAAGCCCTAAATTTCTCTTTTTATAATTTTGCAAAGCTCCCTCTTCAAAAAAAATATAATTTTTTTTAAATCCTTTAATTATATTTTTTTTATATAAAATAAATTAAAAAAAATTATATAAATAAAAACCTTAATATCTAAACTCTTCCACAAAAACTCTTTTGTAAAAACCCCGGAATATTATTTGTTTTTATATAAAAAATCTCTTTATAAGAACCTTTAACACTTCAACAAATGTTGACTTTTTAATAACAACTTTTATACATAGCTATGTAATTGTTCGCGGTGGTTATAATATGTCACAGGCTTTTTAATTCTTTACGGGCTTGCGCATCTGGAAACATAAAAACTGGACAATTAACTTGATTTTTTTGACAAAATTGTAGTTAAACAGTATTTCTGTGGTTTTTACATTAATAAAGTGTAAAATCTGTGTGTTTTTAACAATTTGATAAATTTGCAAAGTAATTTTTATTTTTATTTTTTTATCTTTTTCTCACTGGTTTTATAGGCACCACAGATCTTGTGATTCTTCTTCAACTCTGATACCAATTTATTGGAAAAATAGAAGAAACAAAACAAAAATTCACACACAAAATACACCAGCTGTGACTCTTCTATTGATCACACAAAACTTGATTATTACAATAAACCCGATAAAGGATATTTAACCTTTTCCAACTAAAAACTTGCCTAAAATATTTGTCATATAATCACAACTCAACACTCCAACACTCAACACAACAGTCAATTAATTTTAACCATGATGCAAAATTAATTTTAACCATGATGAAAAAATAATTAACTTATTTTAACATTTGTAATTTTGTGTAAAAAACAAAACAAAATGGATATTTCAAGATTAAAACATCAACCCAAACACTAAAATGGACGTGCATTGGGGTTCCGAGTTCAAAATTCAAAATAAAGCGCGTCTAATTCGTATATAAATTAAGCCGTTATCTAACTCGATTTTTAATTATCATGTATGAAATAACAAACAACATGGGATAGGATGGCAAGAGGATAGTCATTATAAGCCGTTATTATGTTCAGGCTGATGGTGTCAAGTAAGGATTGGTTTATTGTCTTTTTGGTAAGTTTAATGTGGAAATCAATTATTAGTTAGACTATTATTTCTTTATTTTGTTCGTTAGTTAAGAATAAAATGATATTTAATGAATAAGATGAAAAAGCTATAAATGCATTATTAGTTTAGATAATGGTATTTAATATTTGTTATTTTTTTTATTTCACAAAAGTTAATATTTTGTTTTTTTTAATGGTATTTACAAAATATTGTATAGAAGTTTTGGTGGATTAGAAATTAAAAATTATGGTCATTTAAGTAAAAATTGACTTATTGTTTTTTGTCATATTAGTTGAATATTATTTTTTCCTTGTCATATTCATTTAATATTTATCATATTCATTCAATATTAATTTATTCACAAGATATAAAAGCACTACACCAATCATTACCTTGTTGCATCATGTGTAAGCAATTGCTTATATTTACTGCAAGAAAATTCACTTGAACTAAAAATCATATGGACACCAATGTTCTAAATTAAACATGTCACAACCCTTCAAGAGGCTTATAGCACATTAGAGAAGTGCATACCAAAATTCACTTATCAAAACAAATGTAAACTTTGCTTTTTTAGAGGTTTAAAAAATATATATATATTATAAAATTTCGTATGAAGGGTTGCCTATGTACATAACATTTCTGAGAATTCCGGTTATCGATTACCTGGGACCTGGTTGCAAGTTGCAAGTTGCTGACGTATAGACTCCAGAGTGTAGGGTATGCAAGCGGCATAAGTTTGGTGCAACATTAAAAAAAGAGTAATGGGTAATGGAGCTTGGAGGTTGTTGTGTCACTTCACACTATTGATGGTCAGTACTAGAAGATATAAATATTTTGGTCGATTCCACGACATTAATTAAGGATCATTGTTGGATGAAACGTATATTCAAATTTTAATTCTTCGTCTTTTATAGTGGACGAGTTTTCCAATTCTAGTTGTTCCATGGTTGTGAGATTTATCTTCCCCCAACTGTACTAAATGTCTCTACCAAGTTTTGCAATCGTATGAGATGACAAAAGAAGCTTAAAATGACTTTTGTGCTGCTTCATTAATTTCAATTCATCATTCAAAGACACTCCACATCTACCTACCGATTCTTCGCCATCATTGATGGAAAGACCGCCTTTGAAAATTGCCATCATTGATGGAAATATTATTTTTACTTTTAATTTAAATTATATTATTTAATATTGTTATTAACATATTTTATTTATAATTAAGAGGGATGGAACCTTGCATGTGCCATTGCTTCCTAAAATCAGTGGATTGTTGTTGGCAATGTGGTTCAACATGAGACTCGGTATTAGGTACATTTCCTTTTACCCGATATGCACTTGGAACAGAAGTGACCGTCAGTATGAAAATAAGCATTCAAACATAAAAAAATTGATGAGTATTTATATATACGTATATGTGCATAGCATCTACGTCTTTCACATTGAAATTATCCACAATTTCTCTCTCATTGCAACAAATCCTCCCTTGCAATCTTAGTCTCAATTTAAATCATCCCTCATTTTTGTCTATTTCCAATTGGTAATGGTTGCATCCTCTTTCATCGCTGCCTCCACCTCCACCTTCAGGCTCCACCTTCGCTCATCCCAACAACTCAAGCAATTCCTCTACCTCCACCTACATATTCCACCTCTGCTCATCCCAACAACTCCAACAGTTCCTCCTATGATGTCTTTATAAATCATAAGGGTCCCACTGTCAAGAAAACCTTCATGAGTTTACTCTAGCATCAACTTATTTTATGTGGATTGAAGGTCTTTTTGTATCTAGAAGAGTTGGAATTAGGACACTATCTAACCCCTCAAATAGAAAGGGCTATTCAAATAGTCATGTTCCATGTGGCCATTTTCTAAGCCAAATATGGGGTTTTGAAATGTACATAAGAGGTGTCTAGTGAAAGAGGTGGAAGAGCACGATTGGAGGGAGTTCTTTTAGTGTTTTCCTCTCCAAGTTCTGAAGATAGATATGCAACACCACGTTGGAATGAGAAGGTCATTAATGAATTGTTGGAGCTATCAGATTGTCTCGAAAGAAATTTTTAGTGGGTGAAATTGTTAGTAGGTGCGCTCAGTAGCCAACCACCCGTTCTCCATGTCCTTAGTTTTTGTATATTCCTCCTCCTCCCTTTTAATTTTAGTATTAAATTTTATAATATTTGTTTAATTATTTCAATACGTTTGTGATATTTCTTTTTTTAATTTAAATCTTTATATATAGAAATGAATGATGATAATATATATAAGATTGAAATAATAATAATAATAATAACAACAACAACAACTTGATTTGATATTTGTTCTTTTGAATTTATTAATTGGTTTATTAATATAATAGATTTTGATGATCTTCATGGATAAGTGGGCTCTGTTTTCCTAAACTCACATTACACATTTCAAAACTCTTCATATATTCATGAGTTGATGGTGGGCTTGTTTTCCTAAACTCACGTTACACATTTCAAAGCCCTTTATATATTCATGAGCTGATGATAAATATGATTACATCCATAAACGTGATTTGTTCACCCTTTTTAGCCTAACATGACCATATATATTTTTCATAAAATTATAAATATTTTGATGACTCCAATGATATTTATTCACAGCGGCACAAATAATCCAAAGTTGTGATGTTCTACCTAAATTGAATGAAAAATATCACGTAAATTGAAGAAAACAAATGTGGATTCTTTTATACATCCAATTGAATCCATGGTTTATTAGTTTCTTTTTATGCTTTTTTTCACTTAGTATATCTTAGTTCAATACATTTTAAAAATATTTTAGTATTTTCATTACAATATGTCTTTTAATTTAAAATTTAAAGATTTTGAAGTACAGTATTTCATTTTTGCATTTTTTGAATGAAGGGTTTATTTATATATATTTGTATTTTTTATGATATTTTATTTTAAAAGGTTAGGTAAATATATACTTTTCGAAATGAAAATAACACTCTTTCTTCAAATTTGATCACTAATGAGCACAACTATGCAATATGTCAAAATGCTACGAAAGTGTTCATTACATTGTTACAAGTACATATTGTATGACAAAAAACTGATATTAAACCAATCATTCCCTTATTGCATGGTCCATAAGCAATTTCTTATATTTATTACAACATAACGTATATTCACTAACAATAACATGGGCCGACTTCAACTACAATATATCACAAAGCTGCAAAACTATCAATTACATTGCTACACGGTATATGTTGTAGGACAGAAAACTGAGATAAAAATCAAACTTTGAATTAAATGAAGGAGTTGCAGCTCACAAGTGTGTATTGCACCTGGGAGACTGCACTCAAACAAAGAGGAGACTCTCTCTCTCATTCACTCTACATTACATCAATGAATATTACAATATTAAATACATCACTGAAAATTAGGTAGTTGTAAACAACTCCTAAACTCTAGGAACAAATCCTAAACTAAGGAGATGCGTTACAACCATATAACCATTTCTCCATTATTTTTAACTCCCCCCCTTAATGGAGAAAGGGTTATTCTGCACTCCTAACATCCCTCTAAATAACTCAAACTTTACTCGCCCTAGAGGCTTAGTGAAAATATCAGCTAAATTATCACAAGTGCTACAATACTCCACACATATTTCTTTTGACTGTATCTTTTCTCGAACAAAATGAAACTGAGTGTCAATATGTTTAGTATTTTTATGGAAAACTGGATTGTATGCAAGCTTTATTGTGCTCTGGTTGTCAATTTTGATGCTGGTTGCTTCTTTCTGTCCTTCGCCTGCATCGCTAAGCAATCTCCTCAACCAGATGGCTTCGCATGTGGCTGCACACAATGCTTGGTACTCAGATTCACATGATGATAATGCTACAGTACTTTGCTTTTTGCTATTCCACGAAATAACCCCGGATCCAGTACTAAATGCGTAACCTGTGATGGATCTACAATCATCCAGGTCACCTGCCCAATCAGAATCTGAATAACCTGCTAAAGTAACATAAGAAATGTCAGTGTATAAAATACCATAATTACAAGTACCACTAAGGTACCTCAACACACATTTTGCTGTAATCTAGTGACTTTCAGGTGGTTTGGACATAAACTGGCTTAGCACACTAACAGAGTATGCCAGATCAGGTCTAGTTGTCATGAGATATATCAAACTTCCCACTAGCTGTCTATACAAAGTGGCATCCACCTGTTTTGTGCCATCATCACTGCTTAACTTGAGATTCTGCTGCAATGGTGTTGCTGCTGTTTTGCACTGTTCCATTCTGAATCTTTCCAACAGGGTTCTGGCATACTTTCCTTGAGTTAGAAAAGTTTTACCAGAATCTTTTCACACCTCCAAACCTAGGCAATAATGAAGATTTCCAAGGTCTTTCATTTCAAATACCTGTGACATTTGCTGCTTGATTTCTTTGATCAAATTATTTGCATTTCCTGTTATAATCATGTCATCCACATACAAAGAAATCAAAATGATTTGCCTCTTGTTTATTTATCTTGGTATACAGGTTTGGGTCATTGAGGCTCCTATGAAAACCATGCTGTATAAAAAAATGAATCAATTTTCTCATACCATGACCGGGGTGCTTGTTTCAAACCATAAAGTGCCTTATGCAATTTACACACTAAATGCTCCTGCCCCCTTTTCACAAAACCAGGAGGCTGTACTAAATAAATTTCTTCCTTTATATTCTCCATTCAGAAATGTAGACTAAACATCTAGCTGGTGTAGCTTCCATTTATGCTTTGTTGTTAAAGAAATTAACATTCTAATTGTATTTAGTTTAGCTACAGGGGCAAAGGTGTCATCGAAATCTATTCCTTCTTGCTGTGAGTAACCCTTTGCTACCAGTCTAGCTTTGAATTTTTCTACACTCCCATCTGCATTTATCTTAGGTTTATACAACCACTTGCATCCTATAGGGGTTTTTCCTTCAGGCAACTCAACTAAATCCCAAGTATGATTTCTATATATTGATTCAATTTCCTCATGCATTGCAGCCCTCCATTCATCTGATTTACTTGCTTCTTCATAGTTTGAAGGTTCTACAATGTTTAAAATTTTGGACATTAAAGCATAGCCTTTCAATCTTTCAGGTAGTCTAGTCTTCCTACCTGATCTTCTAGGTAGAGGACTTACCTCAACTCTATCTGTTTCAGCACTTTCCGGGCCTGCATCGTCACTTGTTACACTATCTGCTGCTACTTCTTCCTGTTTCTGCTCCTGCTCCTGCTCTTCATCTTCGTCACTGTTCATCTCTATCAGCAATGGAATGTGGCTGTCACTGTTAGAATCTTCCTTTCCATCTTCAGTCTGTTCATGAAAAATAACATGTCTGCTTGCAAAAACTTTATGAGTCACAGGATTATATAACTTGTATGCCTTATACTCTGTGCCATATCCTACAAATATACATTTCAAGGCTTTGGGGTCTAACTTCTTTCTATCTGCTTTTGGTATGTGAGCATAAGCTTTAGATCCAAATATTCTTAGATGACTAACTGCTGGTTTGAGTCCAAACAATGCTTCAAAGGCGGTTTTGAAGCCTATAGATTTAGTAGGACTCCTATTCTTTAAATAAACAACAATATTAATGGCTTCTGCCCAAAGACCATTCGATAGTCCCTTACCTTGAAGCATACTTCTCGCGCACTCCACAAGAGTTCTGTTCTTGCGTTCTGCTACTCCATTCTACTGTGGAGTGTGTGGCACTGTGAATTGCTGCATAATCCCATGCTGCTTGCAGAAGTTCATGAACTCTCCTAACCTGTATTCTCCCCCTTGGTCCGAGCGGAGAATCTTTATCCTCTTTCCTGTTTGGCTCTCTATCAAAGATTTGAACTCTTTAAAGTACCGAAAGGCTTGACTCTTTTTACTTAAAATGTACACCCATGAAAACCTAGTGCAATCATCTGTAAATAGTAGAAAATAATATGCACCTCCTAAGGACCTAATTTGCATAGGTCCACAAATATTTGTATGCACTAGTTCTAGGATGTCTCTTTCCTTTCTGTTGACATGCAAAGGGAACTCTTCTCTATGCATTTTCCCTAATGCACATCCATCACATTCCAGCTTGACATTATGAAAAATAGGGAGTCCATCGACCATACCTTTCTTCTGAAGTAAGATGAGGTCTTGCAAATTGAGATGTCCAAATCTTTGATGCCAGAGATTTTTGAATGTTGATCCAGCTGCAACCATTGCTTGTCGTGGAATACTCTTTGCATCCAATATGTACAAATTCCCCACGCGCACTCCTGTTGCAACTGTTTCCATCTGGATATCCTTAATGACACAACCATTCTTAAATAATTGCACCTGCATGTCCTGGTCTGTAATCATTGAGACAGAGATCAAGTTTTTCTTAATTCTTGGAACATATAATACATTTTTAATATGTTTAATGTCGCCACTAGGTAGCTTCACAGGAATATCTCCATATCCTTTGATCTCATACCCACTGTCATCTCCTAGATAAATTTCTGATCCACATGCAGATTCTTCAAGAAATTCAAAACAGTCCTTCTTACGGGTCATATGTGAGGATGCGCCAGAGTCGACATACCATATGTCATCCTCATCTCCCTTTGATGCTGAAAGAGCACAATCGACTGTGAATAGTCGAAGATCATGGCTGTGGTCCTCCTCTTCTCCAGCAAAACAGCCCTGATGTTTCCTCTTCTTTCATCTGCCTGCCTCTTATAGCATTCTTTAATCTGATGACCAGGTTTCCCACAATAAAAACATCTCTTAACATAATTATCAGTCATACCTCTGAATGATCTCTTTTGAAAAGAGTTGGCTCCCTTCTGCTGCTGCTGCTGCAGTTGCTGGTGTTGATGTTGGTGTTGGTGTTGCTTTCCTCTGTACTGTCGCCTCTTCGCCATCAGAGCTAGGTCATTGCTCTGAGTTTTCAGATTCTGTCGGCACTCCTCCTCCTAGAGCAGAATCGCTGTCAGCTCATTAAATGAAGGGGCTTTCTCCCTCGCTGACAGCCCTGAGATAAACGTCTGATATTCATCAGTCATTCTGTTCAATGTGATTGTGACTAGATCTGAGTTAGACACCTTTTCTCCAATAGCTCCCAGTTTGTCACTCAGATCCTTGACTCTGGCCAAGAATCCAACAACGGACTCATTCTCGTCCATCTTCAATGCAAACAGCGTTCCCTTGAGTGCCAGAACACGATTTGTATTTTGAGTCTCATACAGGTTCTTGATCGTTGTCCATATATCAGCAGCCAACTTGGAATCTTTGATAGGTGGGATAATATTGTCCTTAACGGACATCTTCAATATAACTTTTGCTTTCGTTTCTCTTTTATCCCAATCTTGTTCTTGGGTCGCTGTTCCAGATCTCTGCTCATTTCCCTCAATGATGGACCATGCATTTACGCTCTCCAGTAAAGTTTGCATTTTGAATTTCCAGCTGGAGAAATTCGATCCATCGAGTTTGCCAGACTCATGGAGGTATGATTCTATACTGTTGTTCATTTTCACCCAACTGAACACTCCAATCGGCCACCACCAGGCAAGTCCGATCTGCTACCATCGAACAGATCAGGAACTTCACTGTGCCACCATCGGGCAGGTCCGATTTGCTACCACCGAACAGATTAGGGACTTCACTATGCCACCACCGGGCAAAACCGATCTGCTACCACCGAACAGATCAACAAACAAGCTCCAACACACCACCACCGGGCAAAGGCGATCTACTTCCACCGAATAAATCAAGGAGCTACACTGTGCCACCACCGGGCAAAAAACCGATCTGCTTCCACCGAGCAGATCACAGAGCTCTAATTCGCCACCACCGGGCAGGTCCGATCTGCTACCACTGAGCGGATCAAGGAACCCCAATTCGCCACCACCGGGCAGGTCCGATCTGCTACCTCTGAGCGGATCAAGGAACCTCAATTCGCCACCACCGGGCAAATCAAATCTGCTGCCACCGAGCAGAAATCTCCACATGCCACCATCGGGCAACTCCGATATGCAACGAAAATTGCAGATTTCCAGAGAGAAAGAGGTTGGTTCTGTGGCACTCTGAACAGCTACGAATCCGCACCAATTGCAGAAAAGAAAAATTCAAACACGATGTGCACGAAAATTGGCGCGATTAACAACCACGGATCCGCGCCAATTTAGTTACTTTTTATCTGGCGTGCTTATCAGCTTGAAACCTGCGCCAATGGGCACGTCTGTTCACTAAAAAATTGTGCTCGTCTGTTCTCTTCTGTATTGGCGCGACTGTCTGCAAAAAATCCGCGCCAACTGCTCCAACCCTTTCTTCGACTCAGAGATGATTAGTCATCTGAGACCCTTCGCTCTAGGTGTTACTGCAGTTCCACCTGATCACACAGATACATTTACATGCTCTACTACCACTACAGATATGTAACTAATGATACATCCCTAAAAAAAAAAATTGAGGCTATCTCTACCCTAAGCTCTGATACCAAGATAAAAATCAAAATTTGAATTAAATGAAGGAGTTGCAGCTCACAGGTGTGTACTGCACCTGGGAGACTGCTCTCAAACAAAGAGGAGACTCTCTCTCTCGTTCACTCTACATTACATCAATGAATATTACAATATTAAATACATCACTGAAAATTAGGTAGTTGTAAACAACCTCCTAAACTCTAGGAACAAATCCTAAACTAAGGAGATGCGCTACAACCATATAACCATTTCTCCATTATTTTTAACTAACTGACATTTAACTATAGATTTACTGACATTTGATTATAGATTTTAGTATGTTTTAAACATAAAACTGCAATATCTCAGAATGTTGCAGAAGTGTGAATTACAATGTGCATATTGTTTAACAGAAAATAACATTGACTTGTAGAAATTTGATTATAGATTTATTGACATTTGATTATATATTTTAGAATGTTTTGAACATAAAACCGTAATACGTCAGAATGCTGCAGAAGTGTGAATTGCATGGTTACAATGTGCATATTGTTTAACAAAAATAACATTGACTTGTAAAATGTGAATTATAGGGTTACAATGTGCATATTGTTCAACGAAAAATAACGTTGACTTGTAAAATTTAGAAAGTTATGAACATAAAATAACCTTTATTAAACAATTGATTTGGTTTATATCTTTTATATTCTAAATAATTTGAAATTTACAATAATTATAATAAAATATATTCTAAATAATTTGAAATTTACAATATATATCATCATTATAACACCAAATATGTTTATGTAAATTTTGAATTTATATAAATACAAGTAAAATCAAATAAATGACTCAATCAAATAAATGACTCAATGAAACTATTGATTTTGTTCATTCTTATTTTATATCTGAATATTTGGAAATATATAATTAACATGAAAATGATCAAGCATGTTTGAATTTCAAAGTTCTGTTAATTTTGCTATAAAGAAACATGAAGTTTTGAGTTGTGAAATGGATATAATTTGAGTAGGTTTAATGGTTAAGTGGATGTGTTTCTTTCTAAGAAGTCACAGGTCTGAAAAAGTAAAACATGTATACTTTTATAAATTTAGTAATCCCTTATACCGCAAACAAAATGATCTTCTTATTATAATAATAATAACTGCTCAATCATTTATATTTTGTTGCACATTTCAAAGTGAAATTATTCCTATCAATTTGATTTTATTGTTATTTGCACTGATGATAAGAATCATATCGGCATGGGAAGAAACGAACTGCAAGTTGCAACGCGCATGACTAAGCAGAATTGCATTACATACAAAACGGGTCAAACATCTCTAATTACTTAGATTTTCTTGCCAAATAACATGGAGTATTATTTTCTTTATCAATTCTCTATATTTCCATGGCCTCTGGACAGGTATCCGCAAACTAAATCTGCACTGTATATATGCCATCGAGTATTGTTTCTTTAACCCATTCTCTTTCAGAGTAAAAGCTAGGCAATGAACTAGACATGTTAATAACCTTTCAATGGAATAAACAGATGAAATTAACTTACTGTTCATTATCTGTATGCTAATGGAATTAAAATGTGGGATTGAATAAAATGTTAATATGCTTGAACTCTCCACTTAGCGTTCATAGAGGCCAGGAATTGTCAGAGTGGATAATGCAGCTTACAAATTAACACTTCCTTCACAGCAAATTCCATGTAACTCCTCTGGCTATGGAAAGTGGAGAGTGCAAGGATAACACTGGTAAGTAATTATTATTAGACTTTCTGAAAGATGCCATGAATCTATTCATATAGATGCTATTTTGTGACATTTACAGGGTGTGTATTTTGAATGTTTACATGTTTTCTATAATCTAACCGGGATAGGATCTAACCAACAAAACAAAGCTACCATAATTATTAATTTAACAGTTCCATTGTCCCAATTTATTAATTTATTAGTATGATTATGACTATTTCTTAAATATATTTATGTAAATAAGCAATTATTTTCAGGTGGTTGTTAATTTATTAGTATGATTAGGATTAGTTTTTAATATATTTAAACAAATTAACTGTGATTTTTTTAATTTATTATTCCTTGTCATGGTAATATTATAGTAATTAATTTGTCTGTTGACTATTATTAGTTTAACATTGACTAGTCCAAATTATAATGTTTAAGTTTGAAAAACAAATATTTATTTTTCAATATTATTGAAAAAATGATATTTCAAACATTTGATTGGACCATAATTTTGAAGGTATAGAATTTGTGCCATGTGGATAACTGCCCCATATTTTTTCTTTCCATAATTTCTGAATGTAGTTGCAATATTTATGCCATGTTTTTTAAATATTTGTGCAATGATTTTTCATTGTTAAGCTTAATAATTAAAATCCTTGAAAATAACTCATATTCACCTAAATAACCTGTTTACCATTATTTACGGTCTGCCATAATTTACTACCTACCATTATTTATGTTTTTTTTAATACTTTAACATGTAGAAGTAAAAGTGTAAATGTAACAACTTAATAATAGTTAGTAGGCAATTAATTTTTCTACTTCATATATTAATTTACATCTTTTCTAAACGCATAACATCAAGTGACAATGACTATAATGCCTTACAACGCTAGTTAATAATTGCAAATAACCTAAAATTCTAACCTTTCTTATTATGAAGTTTAATAATTTACAAATATCAACAATTTTATAGATAAATAAATATTATTCATTTTATGGAAAAATAAATTGGTCATTTTATACAAATTCCTCCATTACAATTATGGTTTGTTTTTACTTTGAATTGAATAATTAATATTGAATCACTTTAAGAAGTTTTAAAATATTTGATATTGTTTTATTAGAAACAAACACATTTATCAATCTCAATCTTAAATTTATGAAATTGGTTTTTGTTTTATAATTTAATTAAAAATAAAAATGGTTTTTACTCGTAAATTCTGTAAATTAGTTGTGTTTCATCATTTCAAAAAAGTTTTATTTATTATTTAAAAACAAGAATCATATAAGAGACATGTCTCGTCAACTTTGAATTTCAAATAGCTAAAAGAAATGAAAAGCATTAAAGTTAAAAAAATGTTTTTTTTTTTTTTAAATAAATTAAATGTAATAGAGTCCCATTTAGATAAAAAATAATAGGAAAAATTTGAAAGATATAAGATATAGTTGAAAATTTATTTAATAGAGTAAACTAACTAGTTTAAGAAATTTTTTAAAATTATAAAAAAATTAAATATAATAATTTGTATTATTGAAAAAGTTTTTATAATAATTCAGATTTTATGAAATAAAGGAATTTAATTTGAAGATAATTTAATTAAATGATTTTTATGTTTTATGTCAAAAAGGTGATGGGGTGTCTTATTAAAGCACTTCATGATGAGAAGGTCACTAGTTCGAAACTTCTTAGATAAAAATCTATCCATGTTAAGAGTTGGTTTGGCCGGAGGGAAAAAGGGACTTGGAGATATGCTTACATGATAAATTTAGAGTTGGTTTGGGATTTGGTTGAGAGAATATCTCAACTCTCATATTCATATTTGAAATTAGTTGGATCTACTTCCAACTATATTTGTATCATATTGGTGAATGAATTGAGTGTGAAAATAGTTTTATGTGTGCAATTTTATTTTATTTTTTGGTATCAAATGAGCCCTTTTGGGGCCTACCTCACTTATGGTGTTGGAAAATGTATCTAGGTTCGGTCTTCATTAATGTATTTGAGTCATCATGTAATGTACTTGTTAAAAGAATAAAGAAAAGAACTATTATTATTATTATTATTATTAAAGCATGGGTTTCATCATTGGGTCATCATGTTTAAGGTCAAACTCACCATTGAGGGCTTCTAGGATTTATTCTAAGTTATTAGAATCATTTTACTTTTAAAGAGACCCTTCTTAGTTAAAGAAGTGTGAGTTTGGTCAAGGTGAAAGAAGAAAGGAAAATCAAAATTTTGGTGCATCTCTCTCTCTTCCCCTTGTGACCTAGCTTGGAAGATCGAAGTTCCCTTGTTGATGTTGCTGCCAATTGCTTCTACTACAAAAAATATAGGTCAAAGTTGTTGTTGTTGGGTACTGCTACCTCAATAAGTTGTATTGGGCCAAGATCAAAGTTACTAAGTCAAGATCGAAGTCTTTCAACCAAGATTGAAGTCTCCAAAGCAAGGTCAAAGTTACTGGGTCCAAGAAAGTGTTGCATAGTGCTGCTACTACTGTCAGGTCAAATAGGATCATTTGTAAAGGAAGGAGAAGTATGACTTAGTGTGGAGGAATGTTTGTTTCAAGGTCTAGAGTCTTGGATTATCTCAGGAAAACTATTGAAGGAAGAATTACTGACCAGGTTTTCCCTAGAGAGGGGTTTTTCCCTGGCTTTGTGCCTATATTTGGCGTCCATTGATTTATGTGTTATTTCTTTGGTAATTTCTTGATGAACTAAAAGGAAAGAAGATATAAAGGAAATCTAATAGAACATCACAAGTAATTATCATGTATAAGAAAACCTTTCTGCCTTTCTGGTCTTCTAACATGGTATCAAGGCTTTGGTGAAGAAAGAAGAAAAGACCAGTCTCAAGTACTTGATCAATGAATCTTTCAAAAGGATTATTTAAAGGAAGAAGTCTATTATATTCAAGGACAATTTCTAACTCAGTCAAGGGAGAGAACAAACTTGAAGGAACCTCAAACCAAAGGTCTTGGAAGAATATGATTTACCTCATTCTTGAAAAGAACAAGGTACTACACTGGGCTAGAGGAAAAGTAAAGAAGCCTACAGAAGACTCCAGCGATGCTAATAAAGTAAAGTTTAGAGAATTAGAATTAATGGCCATGACTCTAATGGTAGAAGGAATAAAGGACAACCTTGTCCCATACAGAGGTAACATTGACCATGCTCAAAAAATGTATGAGGCCTTGTCAAATTTATTCACTATTAAGAACATTGATCAAGTAGCAAGCTTGAATAATGAACTAAGTTCCACAAATATGACTAAAGAAGACACAATGACCTCATTCTTTGTGAGAATATCAAGAATCAAAGATGATCTTCTCACCATTGATGAAGTTGTTCCAGAGAAAGAACTTGTGATCACTGCTCTATTAGGGTTGTCACCTTCTTGGGATGAATTTGATGCATGACTTAATAGTTGGAAGGTAGCTCCCACTTTTGAAGAACTATGGACTACTTGCAACCAAGAAGAATTAAGGATATCATTAGTTTTCAACCCTAAAGAAGTTTCAAATTCCTACATTGCTCATCACAAACGAAACTTCAAGAAATCGAAAGAATCGAAAGGGAAGGTAGACATGTCCAAGGTAGAATGCTACCAATGTCATAAGAAGGGTCACTATAAGAGTGACTATCCCGAAAACCAAAGGATTAATAAGAGAGAAAGAGATCAAGCTAATATTTTTGAAGAAGAAGCCCCAAAGAAAGCCAAAACCAAAGAATTTGACATAAGGGAGCTATACTACTAAATCTTTTGCTTTTAGTCTTAGATATTCTATTTTGTATTTTTGATGTTTAGTATTTATAGGTTTTAACATGTTTTTGGAAAAAGATTTTTTATTGTTTTTATAGGTTTATAGGTATCCCTCAAGTTTTGGAGGGATCCCTCAACGTCTTCCAAAGATAAGTATCTCATTCCTTTTCAGTTTTTGGTTTCATGTACTTATTTAATTTTTTGTTATATTAAATACTAATCATCATTCTACCTCTATTGTCTTGAATAGGAAAACATCTACTAAATCCTCAAGGAGTATAAAAGAGGGTATCCCGAGACAAGGATTGTCAAGGGACAAAGGTATTCCTTGATCTCTTCATAATAAAGGTTGGTTCAATTGATAATGTATTACTAACATCGTCATGTCTATTTGTATTGAATCATAATGATTCTTATTTTGGGTGAGTCATCATTTAATAAACCTACCCTCCTCATATTCTTGATTGATTATATAGAACCCTAGAAAGGTTCTCTACAAAATCCTAACTTAAGCATACGATAATGTGTGAAACCCTAGCCCACTTAGGGTTTCTGGAAATGTTATTTGAAGTTTTTTATGATGATGTCATGTTTGGAGTTTTGGTATGATCATGAAAACCTAAATTGTTAGGGTTGAATGATGTTGTCTAAGATCCCAAACCTTTGAATTTTTGGTATAGTAGGGTTTTCCTTGGTATGTTATGAAACCATAAATATTTAGGGTTTGGTTAGGCCTATAAGAAAAATCCTTGTTATGTCTTTAGAATAATATCCTAGGAATGAAACCCTAGGTGTATATGTGTCCATTTAATCAAAACCCTAGCTTGGTCTAGTTCGGTATATGTCTAATGTATTAATGTTATTTGACATATGATATGCTTATGCATGATAATGAATTCCTATATATGTGTGTTGACCTAATTATTGGTGGTCATAAGTCTTAGGGTTCAATATAATCCCTTGTCCGAGTTTGATATTCTAGCATGATGTTGTTTGGGAAATCTAGGGTTTTGCAGCTAAACCCTAATATGTGCTAGTTATGTTGTTAATTAAGCTATGATCGATTTTGATTGTTGAATCTATTATATGAAATCTAGGATATGTATGAAATCCTAATGAAGAGTCTAACATATGAATTTCGATAGTTGTTAGACACATTACTTGTTTGAATTGTTTCTAGGGTTTTCTATATGAAAGAACTTGCCATAACATTGAAAGAATATTGAAACCCTAGATGAGTTTAGTATTTTGATTTGTTGATGTGATTTAGGGTTTGTAACAAAATTTGGGCAAGAAGTTGAGGTATAGTCTCTTTCTAATTATTTTTGTAAAGTTTATTGCTTCCATTATTATAATATTTTGATATGGCTAACTTCATGCTTCTATAGTTTTGGTTGTTCTTGTTATTTAAGTTGTGCAGGTAGATCATCTTTAAGATTTTGAAGATGTTTGCAAGTAAAGTTGATGTGATAAGCATGATATATGAACGACTATGATAAGAAAGAGGGAAGCCATGAAAGATTCTCCAATAAGAAGAAGTTGATCTCCCTGGGTTAAGAGGGAGCCTAGATAAAAGAAATCTCCATGATATTAAGAGGGAGCCTGGATAAAAGAAATCTCCCTGAGATTAAGAGGGAACCTAGATAGAGGAAATACCCCTTGTGGAGAGGGAGGGAATAACATAGTTTTGATTGGAGAATGAATTTTGGAGGATATGTTGTTGCTTGTGAAGTAGGAAAGGAAAGTGTATGATTGAGGAATCTTTTGTCAAGGATTTGATTGATACTCCTACTGTGTTGAGAAGCAACATCCGTTTTTCGAATAACCCTAAAGGTTTGTGTTTGTTTATGAACATGTGAAAGTATATTATTGATTGTGGTTGTGTTTGTACAAGTAAATCTCTTGAAGGTTTTTGATGGCATATTGGTTACTGATCAATTTAATCGGGAGATTTTTTTGACCTTGATCTAATAGATCAAGGAGTGTTGACGCTTTGTGAGTGAAGCATTTCTTAGGAGGACATCTAGTTGGCACTTTATGTTGACGTCTAAGTACCAAAGTTGAGAGGGTGGTGTTGGTCATAGAGCTCTGATCTCAGATACACACATGGATCCTTGGGTTGATGGTTAGTAACTAAGCCTAATGGTACCTATAGAGGTTAAAATATTGATTCCATCTTAGTCCCACTTGGATAGATCGCCCTTGTAAGGAATCTAGTCCATGGTATTGCGGTGCCTAAAAATTATTCATGGTTCATATAGTTGAGATCTTCCTTGTACTTGTATATGATGAACACCTCCCTAGTTAAGAGGGAGTGTTGGAAAATGTAACTAGGTTCGGTCTTCATTAATGTTTTTGAGTCATCATGTAACGTACTTGTCAAAAGAATAAAGAAAATATTATTATTATTATTATTATTATTATGACATATTAAAGCATGGGTTTCATGTTTGGGTCATCATGTTTTAAGTCAAAGTCCCCATTGAGGAGTTATGGTCCATTTATTTTGAGTTAATAGGATCATTGTAATTTTAAAGAGACCCTTCTTCGGTTTTTGAATCATGTAAAAAGGTTTAGTATTGAGTCAAAAATGAAGTATGTTGCCTCCACACTAAGTAGGGCTATTCAACCTCACCTAAAGACTACAAAAGAAGTAGTTTGAATTCATTTGGAGGAGAACATCTCAAGAAAGTTCGATATCTCTCTAGAAGATGGAAAAAGTGCGAAGTGAAGGAAGAGGGCTAAAGAAGTGCGAGTTTGGTGAAGGTGAAAGAATAAAGGAAAATTGAAATTTTGGTGCATCTCTCTCTCCCTCGTGCCCTAGATTGGAAGATTGAAGTTCCCTTGTTGATGCCATTGCCAGTTGTTGCATGTTGTTGCTACTAGAACAAGTATAGATCGAAGTTGTTGTTGTTGGTTGTTGCTACCTCAGGAATTTGTATTGGGCCAAGATCGAAGTTCCTAAGTCAAGATCAAAGTCTTTCAGAAAATATCAAAGTCTCCAAAGTAAGGTCAAAGTTACTGGGTCCAAGAAAGTGCTGCATAGTGTTGCTACTACTTCCAGGTCAAATAGGATCATCTGCAAAGGAAGGAGAAGGCTAACTTGGTGTAGAGGAAAGTTTGTTTCAAGGTTTAGAGTCATGGATTATCCCAGGAAAACCATTGTAGGAATAATTATTGATTGGGTTTTTCCCTGGTTGTGTGCCTATATCTCATGTCCATTGATTTATGTGCTATTGCTTTGGTAATTGCATGATGAACTAAAAGGAAAGAAGATATAAATGGAATCTAATAAGAAATCAAGAAAACCACAAGTAATTATCAAGTATAATAAAATATTTTTTCCTTTCTGATTTTCTAACATATGGGAGGGTCTAGGAATATGAAGATGTATGCGTGTGTTTATTTCTTTTTTAATTTTGGCAATGTTGATATTTGTATTTTTTTGTGTCTTACTACACGTGATTGAGGAGGGAATCGTTGGTGTCATTGTGAAACAAAGGAAGAAGAGATTGATTTTCATTGCGGTAGATCATTGGGGTATGCTAGTGTAGAGGAAATGTGAGGAGATTCCTGCGATAATAACACCTATGGACACCTAATATTTGGTATTAGGAAAATCCATGTACATATTGTAAATAGAAAAATAAAGAAATTGGAAGATGAAGAGATATTGGGAGATGAAACCCAATAGTCTCCCTCACCTTGTATATATCCAAGCTTTCTCCTAATGCAAACACAATTTTATTCGTGGAGTTACTCCTGGTCTCACATGTTATGAGAGCACAGGTCCCATTTTATACTTGTAAGTCCTGTTATCTGCTATTTCCTGCCATTCTCCTCAGAACCATCCCTATGTGTGTTTGGATAGAGCGTTGAATTATCTATGCGTTATTTGTTCACTGTGTTCAACACTGAGTTGTGTGTATGTTTTAATGGTCAATTTCAAATGTTTTTGATGATCATCTGTGTTAATATTGTGCATGGAGCTCCTTGTGAAGATCAATTAATAAGTCGGTTGGATGTTGGGTGTAAAACAATAATCTGGTCATGACCATGGTTGCATTTGCATGGTTAGAAAATGGTGTGAAGACTATCGATTTTCAAAGGTTGTGGTATGCAGTGGTCACTTATTCACTGTGCATTAAACTTATGCTACGTTTAGGCCGACAGAAACCTGGAAATTGCATTGAATTGAAGGTTGTATGATGTAAGTGTTATGATATTTATTATATGACTAGGTTAAACTCTGTGTTGGGTGTTGATTATGCCACATTTAAAGATTGACCATGAGCATTGTACTTTGAGAGCCTATTTGGTGAAATTTTCTAATGTTGCATTGTCCTGGCTTGAAATGTGTGTTATGTTTTTTTGTTATGAAGGTCGTATGGTTTTGTTTTTGTGAATATTCATTAAAAGGGTCGTACCATAAAAGTTCTAAATGTGTTGAAATTTTTTGGGTTGTCGATGGCATTTGTTAAGCAGACTTTTTTAAATGTCATGGGTTGGTTCTTTAGAGACATGAAAAGCATTGGTTTGGTATTTTTTCATATGAAAACATGGTATAAAGTGACATACGGGATAAAGTGAGATACAAAGTGTACCCATATAAAGTGCATATGGTATATGCGTTGAGTATATATATTTGTTTATGAGTTGAGTTTTTATGAAGGCCTTGAGTATGGTATGTGGTATTTGTTTTTTATAGCCATATATTATATTGTAATGAAATTGTAAGGTGTATGGAGGAATATTCAGAGCCTACACTTTTAGTTGAAGATATTTTTTATGACAACCAATTATTTTTATTACAAATACTTGCAATTATTGTAACTATTTTGGGCAGAGATCAATTTTTATGATGCATTCCCTAATCTCCATTGTGGTAGTAGTTCTCTCTGGAAAAGATAAATATCATGAGTGGTCCAGGAAGATAAATCACATCTTAATTTTTAATAGTTGTGGAAAAGAATTTTTGAAGGAGAAGGAGACAATGCACCTGAAAATCCTACTTCAGATAAGGAACTTGCCATTTGGGAAAATAAGAATAGCAAGGCTTATGCCTTGATTGCATCATTAGTAAATGAAGAGGTGAGTCATCATATTTCACCATTTTCAAATGCTTTTGAAGCTTTAAAGAAGTTGAAGGAATTATATGACTCACACTCCGACCTTAAAGTTGTTAAATTGATGATCAAGTTGTTCAATCTTGAGTTGAAAAATGATGATCATCTTTCCTTAGCATAAAAAGTAAGATCCATTATGCATGACATAAAATCCATTGGTGTTGAAATAAATGTTCCTCTCACTGCTTATTTCAAGGCACTATATCCCACTTATTCACATTATCTTAATTCATTGCAAACAAGTGGAAAAATTAAGGAGATTTCCTTTGACTCCCTTGAGAATAAGTTTGCAAAAAGAGAGAAGGATTTTGGGAAGAAGATATTCTAAAGAATTTGTGTACCTTGCACAGAAAGAGAAGAATCATGCACAGGATTGTTCTAGAGGAAGAGGTGGCTGAAGAGGAAGAGCAAGGAAAAACTTTAGAGGTAGGGGGAAAACATTTCCAAGGAGAAAAAATGATATTCATTGCATATAGTGTAACAGAAATGAACATGATTCTTCAACATGTAAGTCTTCTTGGGATAGAATCAAGCATGAAAGAAATGAAGAAAAAGGTAAAACACTTTGTAAATGGAAAGTAAAATCACCGAAGTTCGCTCATTATGTTGTGGCACATTGCAAAATTGGAGTAACTTAAGACTTATTCAATGCTTCACTTGCTTCATGGAAAGATGTTTGGTTGCTTGATTCAGGAGCAAATTTCCACATGACTTTCAAAAGAGATTTCTTTGAAGAACTCACTGACAATGTTGATGGAGCAGTCTACTTTACAAACAAGTCAAAACTCAATCCATCATAGCTTGACATCATCAGGCTCAAATTTCCTGGTCTTCCAGACTTTCTTCTATATGATGTTCTATACCTCTCAAAGTTGAGTAGAAACTTCTTGTCTTTTGTCCAAATCTTCCAGCAAGGACACTCCATTCACATATTTGATGGAAAGGTTTAGGTCAAAAAAGAATCAAATCACTCACTTGTTATGACTGAGATAGAAGAAGAAATACTTTTGAAGTTACAAGGAACCTCTGTTCATGCAAAAAACGTTTCATAAAGTTCTCATTATGATGAAGGTACACTCCCATTAATTATTTTATGACATGCTATATTTGGACACTTGAACTATGACAACCTTCGTTTGTTGAAGAAAAATGGTTTTACTGGTTTGCCAACTATTCCTAGGAAACTTAAGCAATGTGATGCTTGTCTCTTAGGAAAGCACATCAAACCGTCTTTTCATGATTCTCATTCCAAAGCACATAGAATACTTGATTTGATTCATTCTGATTTATGTGGCCTAATTCTTGTTCCTTCTCCAAATGGTAATAAATATATGGTGACATTTATTGATGACTACACCAGAATGTGTTGGGTTTATTTACTGAGGAACAAATCTAAATCCTTTGAGACATTCAAGAACTTTCATGCATGGATTGAAAATGATGAACAATCTCATATTGGCTTTATTCATACTGATAATGGAAAAGAATATAGTTTAGATGAATTTGAAAACTATCTTCGCCAAAATGAGATCAAACATAAAAAAACCCCCAATAAAACAGAGTATCTGAAAGAATGAATAAGGCAATCTTAAGTATGGTACATTCAATGATGTTTTTCAAGAATTTTAAGCTGATGTTTTGGGATGATGCAATTATATGTGTTGTGTATATAAAGAACATGTTTCCATCTCATGCTAACAAAAAAAAGACTCCTTATGAAATGTGGTATGGCCACATTCCTTCAGTGAGCCATCGCAAGGTTTTTGGTTCCACCTATTATGCCATCATACCTAAGAAATATAGAAACAAACTCAATGCAAGGAGTCGCAAAAGTATCTTCTTGGGGTACTAAAATACCTCCAAAAAATATTGTCTCTGTTATAAAGTTAATAATAAGTTATAATATCTAGAGACGTGATCTTTCTTGAATATTCGAAGACTGACAATGTTGTTGAGCAAAGATTTGATCACTTGGATAGATTCGGACATGCAAATTCTTTTCAAGAGTTTGATAATGATATTCCACATCTTGTAGGGGGGATCCCTATATTGGATCAATCTATGGAATATTCTTTTGAAGCACTATTTCAAGGAAAACTAGTGTCGATTCGAACTGCTAGTCCCACTAAGATGGGTAGCTATCTTAGAAACAAAAAATCAAAGCAATTCGAGATTTCCTTTAAGTGTAATAGATAAGAGGGAAGAAAAGAGGACCAACCTGGATCTTCTGCTTTGATCCTTGCTTGATTTCTCTTTCCCTTGATAGAATTTTCCACTCTTCTCCTACTTGTCCCGCTTCAAAGAGTACTTGTAGAGTCAAAGTAACAGAAAACCATCAAAGCATCTCTATCTAAAACATCATAAAAAATGCAGAATCAGGAACACATTGACCAAACAATTGCATTCATAAACAATAAGATTCACAAATACACGATTATATCGAGGAAAACTCAAAGAGCTTTATTAATAGTAGAAGAGAGGATTACAACCCAGCTGTATGATCCAGCATCATCCTCCCAGCATAGAAGCCCTCTTCACCTCATGAAAAGAAAGATCACCCAACAATACAATGTCTCTTCTCACAGATAAACCAACAACACTTCCTTACAAATTATAAAATTCCACCCTCTAGATCTCTCAGATGAGGGATCCATTTATAGATGTCTTGCAAGGGTGTGAGACAGCTCTGGGTTTTTTATTAGTGTCATTACACTGATAGTTCTTGGTTCCACTTGGAGATTTCATTGATCTCTTACTCATCCCTGGGCGAATTCAGAAAGGAAAGTGTCATAGGAGAAGTTTCTGGAAGATTCCATGATCATCCACTTAGAAAATTGTCTCTGCCATTTGTCTATTCTTGCACATCGCACCCCACAGAAGGCCATTTCAGTATGCATCGCACCTGGCTAGTGTGGCAGCCAGTATGCATCGCACCTTGACCATGGAGTAGTCAGTATGGTCCAGGTTCGGCCAGTTTTGAGTAGTTTTTCAAGTGGAACTTCTAGGGAATGATGTAATCAGTTGACCATGATCCTTTAGGGTATGAAACAACACTTTTAGGGCCTAAAGAGCCCTTGGTTTATGAACATATGAGTTTGGGGTTGCAGTGCCCAAATATGTCTATAATAGCTGCCCCCTAAAGCATGAGGTCGTAAATCTTTTGATGTTGAGTGAAATGCTTTATCATGAGGATCCGAGGTATTCGAACTGGAAGGTGACCTGTATAAGATACAATACAATACATCATCATCATATTATTTTCATGATCTAGCTGAGGCGGGCATTCCCATACTCAGCTTCATAAATTCATTCTCATGTACATAGGATAGAGTGATTCTTCATATGAAGAGTTATCTTCTTTTGCTTAGATGACTATCTGTGTAGATTCTATGCACATTTGATGTCTTTATGTTCCTGAATATATTGCAGCCTGGATGGATGAAACTAGATCTGGGGTCTTCAAACTCGTTCAATATTCGCCCGATTGTACAAGTTGATCCATGTGAAAAAGATGTTCTAAAGTCGAACATGGAAGGACATCACCTGATAACCAGCCAATAATGTAAGTTGTTAACAAGCGCGAGAGGAATCACTAATAACGATAATGACCCTCAAGGTACTACAGTACAATTCATGTGGTGTGAATATATGAGCCGATGTCAAACACCACGTAAAATCTTTTGGTCGAAGGTCATTGATGTAAAATTGTTGCTGAAAGTGAGAAACTTGCCATTAAGGCATGTAAGCTTCAAAGTACTGAAAGGGTTGTTTCTAAGTCAACTTCTTGGATAATGAGCTAATGTCGAAAATAAGTGACCTGTCATAGGAGGGCCTTGATCTATCCCACATCTACGACGCGAAGTGAAGCAAATGATTTTTTTGGAGGGGAAAACGATCTGATGATATAAGGTTTAGGAATGACGGTCATGAAAAATGAAGGGTGGAGGTATTGCAGTGGATGAGGCGTTTGCTGGATGGTGAATTCTCTGAATGACTTCTCTTGAACATGTTAGCGACACTGATATGGACTGGTAGCTCTAACCTCATGGATGGTACAGAAGACCAATTGTGATATGGTGAACGGAAAAACCCAACCCAACTCAATCATGGTGATGGAGTGAAAGTGTCATGTTCAAAAGCGACCTGCTACCAATAAAATTATTCAAGTTTTCTTCCCTTTTTCCCCAGTCATTACTGACTAGTACCTCTTTATTTTTGTTAAGCTTGAGGAGGATAACATATGCTTGGTCTATAATTTTCCCTTTGGGCAAACCTGTTGCTCTGTTTTTAGCGAGCCTAGTGTTAGTGAGACTCGTTCTTGTCTGGGTGGACAAGTTTGTCACTATTGTTTTAACGAGTTTAACGATAAAGATAACTCGATCCTTTTCTTATTTAGAGAGTTTGAAAAGGGATGAAAAGGAAACTCCAACAGTCCTTTTTCGTGGCATAATCCCTTAAGTCTGAAAAAGTATAAAATAATACGAAAGGGATGACTTTTCGATCGCTTTAACAAGCCGAAAAAGACAAGCACTCGATCTTTTTGTTTGATAATCCCTCAGGTCCAAAAAGATTAAAATATATGGGAGGGATGGCGTTCCCCTTACTTTAACGAGCTGGAAAGGCCAATGGCTCGACAATCTTTTTATATTTAATGAGTCTAAAAAGAGTTTAAAAGGGACTCGTTTTTTAGGAACGAGTGGTATTTTCGGGTAGCAACTGGTTCTAGGTAAGTTTGGAACTTCTCAAAACATGGCAGTGTGAAGAGGGTGGAAATCAAAATCACTCGTCGCAGTTGTTCCTCAAAAGGGTAAATAATCAAGTGGAAGTGTATGATCGGCCAAATGAATGGAGGTGATGGTAGGAACACAACCAAGGTTCAAAAAGGCTGATAGCAAGGTGATCACAAAGGTTATTTACCAAAGGTGGTTTCATTTTTTAATGAGCTTGAACCAGGAGAAACTATGCTCAGTGGCAGGTTTATTTTTTAACGAGCTTGAACCTTATGGAAACATTGCTCTTGCTAGTCGTTTGAAGATGTCTCTTGGTAGATTTATTTTTTAATGAGCTTGAACACTACTATAACATGTGCTCATTTCCTTTTTATGTAGGTTAGAAACGACCAAGCTATGAAGCTAGAAAACTAAAAAGCTAAAGGGTTGAGAGTGCTAAAAAGTTGAAAAACCAAATTGGTCACTTTTTGCCTACATATAAAGATAGGCATGCCCCTACGTCTTTCAGTAAAAGGAGAGTTTCATGGTTACCATATGGAAGTTTGTGCGGTTAGGCAGGATTGTTCCTGTCAACAGACAAAAACTCTTCCTTGGATTTGTCCATCAAAATAGACGAAGGTGAATGGTGTGAGCTTCCAATCACATAACATACAAGGGAATACCTACTTCAGATTGATCACATATCCAACAAGGAAATGATTTTTCAATCCAATTTTATAAACTTCAAGAAAATCTCTCTTTTCCTCTGGGTTCGCCTGCCGAAGGAGACGAGGGTGCATGCCCCCTAAACTTAGTTACATTCATCGAACTACTCGTAGTAATTAGGTGGATGGAATGAAGGTTGAAGAGACATTGTTGATGCGAAGAGACCATTTAGGGATGATGGTTGATTCATAGCTGTGTTTGAACCAGGAAATGGAAGTGTTGGAATTATTACTCAGGTTGGTGCTATGACACAGGTATTGTCCTTGATGGCAACTCACTCAAATGAAAGATCATAGTTTAGGCCCTCATAATGAAGGAAAAAGAGATATATGCAGGTTCCTCTTAGCCAAGTCGCGTATACACATGGGATCACCGATCAAAAGACACGTATATGTATGCACGCACTTTCATGCAAGGAAAAGCGTGTACATGTGGGAAAACTCATTTTTTGGTCCATGGTATTTAGTCCTTGGTATTTGGACCTATGGTTTTGGACCATGGTATCTCGTCCGAAGTGTTGAACCTAGGTATTGGGTCCATGGTATTGATTCTCTATGGTTTTGGACCTTGGTATTGAGTAAGGCCTAAGACTATAAAAGGGGAAGGTGATCATTAGGCAGAAGCATTCACTCAAGCATTGAATATCTTATGAAGAGCAAGATCTAGAAATGGGTTATGGTGCGTAGCTGGATCTGAACCAAGGAGGAACCTGAGTGCTAGAAGAAGGATAAGTTCTATTGTTGGGTCAAGATCTTAAGGTTTGAATAGTAGTATCTTTGTGTGATCTTGATTTGTTATATTTGACACATGACTTGATCTATAAATCTGATAATATGGGTATAATTCATGTCTGAATAAGTGAAAAGGGTAAGATTATCATTTATAGATCTGTACGCAGGCTCAGCAAAGCAAAGGCGCGTATACACGCTAGTTCGGTAATTTAAAATTGCGTATATGCGGTTGGCTTTAATACAAAAGTGTATGCATGCAGGTTCTACATATTGAAGTAGTGTACATCTCATGAAATATGTGTTAGCTACTTATGTTTATTGCTGTAGTGTTCTGGGTTCAGAATTGGTTTCTAGTTACTGTTAATGTATTATGGTTACAGCATTCAGAGAAGTAATTGTTTGATTCAGTTTTGATTGAAGCAAAGGAGGTTGGTTGATGCAAATGTGTTTGATGTTTGATTATTGTCATTGATGGATCCAGTCTGAAAATTTATGAAACGTGGTCCCTGGATAAAAGAGAAGGTTGTAGCCTTCTGCAGGTAGAAGCCTGTGTACTGGAATAAGATTGCACCAGTACATATCCATTGTAAAAAGAAGTTTCTAATTGGAAGAAGATAGAGATGAATTGCAGCAGGTGGTTTTCACCCACATTGGGTTTCCACCTTATATCTTGTGTTCTTGTGTGTGACTGTCTCTTCTGTTTTACTGTTCCTGGTTATTGTTTATATGGTTCTGAGACACAGATTAATAATCAACATTTGAAGAATAAATTGAATTATAAGTCTACAAGTTATACGCAAGTTTCCTTAACTGCAATTGCGTATATATGCCATTTACACTAACTCAAGTAGTGTATGCAAATCTGATTATGAAATGAAAAATAATTGACTTGATAATACTGATTCACCCCCCCTCTCAGTATTATTTCCAACAATTGGTATCAAAGCAGGTCCTTCAGAAGAAGCTTGATCGCTTGAAGGAAGATCTATCATCATGAGCAACTACGAAAAAGAGGCATCGATTAGGCCACCAATCTTTGATGGGAGCAACTTCGTCTATTGGAAGGTAAGAATCACAACCTACCTTCAATCTCTTGGTACAAAAGTTTGGGATATCGTGGAAGCAGGATACACATTTCCATCAACAATTCCTACAGATATGGTTGGTAACAAGCAATATGAAACAAATGCAAAGGATGTCAATACTCTATTAGGGAGTTTATCTCAATCAGAATTTGTAAGGTTATGCAGCTCAAAACTACAAAAGAAATATGGGAAAAGATCGTTTTGAGCTATGAAGGAGACGATTAGGTAAAACGTGCAAAACTACAAACTCTTAGAATTCAATATGAAAATCTCAGAATGTACAATGATGAAAGTGTGGCTAATTATTTCTTATGTATAGATGAGATTGTAAGGAATGAGGACCAGATCACAAAGTGCATCGAGCCCACTACCTCAAAAACAAATAAAATAACAAGGCTCAACTTCAGTTATATCAATGCTCATTCCAAAAACATTTAGAGAGGATCATTCAGCCATCGAAGGTCAAGCTAGATGGTACCAAGTGCTGCTTAGGGTGCTACAAAAGAGATAAAGAGTTTATTTTCAGGTGTTATAGGATTGTGCATATCTACTATAGGAGAAACAAGGTTGGTATAGGAGAAACATGGCTTCTCTAGGAGAGACACCCTGTGTGCTACAGGATGGGCAACAATTCCAACAGGGGGGTATGATGGGCCTCCAAATTAGAAATAAATTAAGGCCCATCTGCCAATGCTCTAACACATTAAACCTCTCTTTTTGCATTTGATGTCATATTTTTAGCTTTAATATGTTCATTAGGAAGGTTTAGAGATAATTGCATATTTGTGCTTAATATTATTTATTTTTGTAGAATATTGTGAGAATATTAGGCAAATTATGAAGATTTGGAGGATGCGATAATAAAGGGACTTCCTCCCTACTACAGGAGTATCAATATTGGATAATAAATGAAAAAATATCATGAAATTATTGACAAATTCTAGATCTTTAGTGATTGAGAAAATCTAGGAATGTGTTCCCTCTCATTTAATGCAAATTCCTAGTGTTGGGAACCAGATCCACTGTTTGAGGGATTTTGGAGGGGAAAGCTTCCTCCTTTCAAGGATAATGCTTCCCCATCAATTTGTATAAGTACCAATTCGAATTTTCCTCTATAGGCATGTATGTCTTGGTCTTCTTGTGGAGAAAACTTGTTCTTTAGCAGCTCCACTTTCATTTCTAGCAGGGATGTACTTGTATTGATTCAAATAATGAAGTTTGGTGCCATTATTAGCTTCTAAATCTTGGTTTCCATCATAGTAATCTGATTTTCCTTGGGTGTGGCCATCATAGGAGCCTTAGAGCCCTATTGTACAATTTCTTTATGTCCTTTGAATGACTTTTTCACTTGCATCTCTTATTTTGACATTTACTATTCATGCTTCTTTTGTTGTAGGTTACATTTGTTACATGATTGAAGTGAGTTGTTTTGAATGTTATTTAAATATCAAAATCATTATGCATCCTTATAATATCTTTTAAAATTCATATTCATCATTGAGCTACTTGGATTTGTTTACTAGTTCACAAATCTAGAATTTCTGGAAGTCCCTTGTAGCAAAATAGTAGTAATTTTCTGCCATTTTTTACAACGTGTTAATGAGATTCATTTGAGTTGATTCCACTTGAATTGGTTCATAAAGAAATTTACCCCATATCATTTTCACTTGATTAGGTTAGGGATTTGGTAGGTTAACTATGTCACTAATTCTTGAATTTCCAGTTTTTAGAGTAGTAATTTTCTGCTATTTTTTAGCACATGTACATAAGTGTATTTTGGAGTGATCCCACTTGGAATGGAAAACTAAGACATCCTAATTAATAAAAAAAATTCCCATCCCATTTTCATTTGATTTACTTTGGAATTCGACATGTTATCTCCTCCTATAGCAAAAAACGATCTCCTGTAACACCTCCTGTAGCACTCTTACAACATGTGTAAACTTCACCAAATTTTCTCCAAAAGATTGGTTTTAGAATCTTAGTATTGAATCATGGCCCCTAGGCTATGAATCTATGATTGAGTAAGACCAAAATAACTCTAATCCTTTCCTTTTATCCATTGAAATCCACCTCGACAGTTTGGATTATTGGAAATATTCATGACCTGAATAGCATACTAATGATTTCATGATTACTTTATGAATCACTTTGTGAACTCTATTGAAAAAATATATCTTGAATGCAGTGACTAAAGAATGATTTCATTTTGTTTCATACATCTTAAGCTATGGTTTCCATTTCCAACATTTCTATTTCTATTGCATACACTAGGATTCCTTTTGATGTACCATTTACATTCTGCAAATATGTTAATGTTTACATTTCTACAAATAGGATTAAAATTTACATTCATGCAAAGTAGAATAGTCTTTCCTTTCTAAAAAAGTAACTAGGATTTCATCTCTACAAAAGTAATTATGTTTCCTTTCTAGAAATAGAGTAACATTTCCATTTCTGCAATTAGTTTAGGCTTGGATTTCATGGCATTCACTTCATTGCATCAGATAACCGAAAGAAGGACACATTTCATGCTGCACTAATAGTTCCGACACCTCTTAAGTTTGTATGAAGCCCGGGTTGACAACTTAAGTTGGTAGCCTTGGGAGTTGCAACATTCTTATTGCAATATTGGGGCTCATCTCCTAGATGCCTTGATACCCTTATGTAAACAAACCCCCTTATCCTTAGGAATGTGTTCACTATGCTAACCCAACTTCCCTGGTACAATTAGAGAAATGGAGTAATTTTTTCTTTTGACTTTCTTTCGAGATTATAAAACTCAATTTGGATGCCCACATCAAATTTTTCTCAATGAGAATTTTCCAGTGATACAAATTTTGTCCAATTTGGACTCCTAGATTGCAAATTATGGCCCTCCAAAATTTCATTAATTTAAGAGTGCCACCACTCTTTTCTTACCACGTGGCACCCAGATGGTCCCCATGTTTTGCCCACATGGCATATCTCGATACATTATTCATGGTTTTCCTTCCCACCCTTGCATTGGGGGTGTAATATATATATATATATATAATACACTGTGGCACATCTTTGTAAATCATTATACATATATAAATACACATAGCCCTCTGCCATATGATGACCCACATTAAACCATTCAATAAATGACTGCTACTCAATAATGCAACTCCCTCCCCTTGCTGACGTCACATTGGGGAGGGGGGGTGATGTTCCGCTATCGTGGTTTCACCTCACGTTCCTAGGGAAATGATCCAATGGTTCCCACTCAATTGAATTATCTAATGACTTGCATGCAATAGCGCACCCCTTCCCTTCCTTAGCATCATAGGAGGGTTGTTCTACTATTTTGGTTATGCATCATTCTCCTAGGGTGGTCATGTGACAATCTAACTCAATACCACCACTTCATCAACCCAGCACATGGCACCCTCATGACCCCCTTGTGGGTCCCATGCGGATATCCTAGTTGACCTCCTCACCCGCACCTAGAAATGGTGTCTTACATAAGCACACCATGCAACCCCTCTACACGTTTTCTAGAATGGTATGCAGTAATAGCAACACTCGGGCCCACTCATGCCATGATATCTCAAAAATAACCTACTCAGAAGAGACCACCCTAAGGGAAAATCGTCAGAAGAAACCCCATGGACATTTCTCCAAGAGACTAAGTGGTAAAATTGCTCAAACCGAATTTTTGCCACGTCACCCTAGAGATAACCATTTCAGGAGAAACTCCTATCTCGGAGGAAACCCATCTTGGAGGAAACTTATCTCAAACATTTCTTTGAGAGACTATGATCCAATTCACCAAGACTGAGATTTTGCTGGCAATTAACAAAAGAAGAATCCATTAAGAAATGGGACCATTATCTGTCTGAGATGCTTGAAAATTTAAGGCACAGAGATGGAATTTGGAGCACGACAATTGACAAGAACTTTTCCCATCTTAGAACAAACTCTTATAGGTTATATCTCGGCCAAAATAATCTCAGAAGATTGGGGGGAGTGTCACTACAAGAACTTGTGAGATCCGAGATTCCAAGATTCTGAGATCTTAGTCATGAGGAAAGTGTTGTATTAGTTGATGTCTCAAAAACACTAAGGGATAATAATAATGGGGTTGATCCTATCATAAGTTCTATCCTATGTTTGAAGAGACTTAGCCTATGTCTCGACCATGATGGTTCTGTGAAAACTTGGGTCTGGAACCATGACTTGTCCCATTTCCCTTATGGTTTCTGTAAGGTTCCTTAAGTGTTATCCCTCTTGAGATTTTGAATAATAACACAGGGCTTAATAACCAAAACATGATAGGGACTTCCCATTCAGAATTTCATGTTAAGAAAAATAAATTTATTATAATGAATTTAAGGATGAGTACCACGTATATGTAAACAATTCCTCACATATGAATTCATAACATTATACAAACACCATTAAGTACAATATTGAAAAAAACATCAACCAATTATGTAAAAAATCAATTTTCAGATCATGCCTCATACATTGATGGCATCAATTCAACTCAATAAACAAAACAAACATTTATTACTAGTGATGAACATAAGAGAATACTTATCTCAGAACATAACTAGGAAATTGAGTCTGGGTCAAGAATTATCCACCCAACCATAGACAACCACAACTAGTTCCCACTTGTAGTTGTCACCCTTGAGTTATATTCTAGAGGGTGAGGTGAATTTTGCTCAAGGGATCAAACTCCAACTGCTAGTTGAAATAGGGACTTCATAGGTTTTCCCACCTCCACCCACCAACTATTTGGTAGTCAACAAAAGAATAGGGAGTCTAGAGGCATGTTTCCTTAACTCTTTAACTATTGAATTACTAGTAAAGTTTAGGGTATCTAGAGATTTATTCTCCGCCCTAAAATGTCAAGGGAGTCCATAGATATAGATCTCCACCCTTCTAAATACAACACAATGGTTCCACCCATCTTCGATACTGCAAAACCCACTATAAAAGAAACATAGCAAGAAGGGCTTGAGAAATCCTCCTTCCATGAATCGAAGGGATAATCTTTCACTCCAACCATCAAGAGATTCTAGAAAAAAGCCATCTCCACCCTTTTTCTAATAGGGAGTTGAGAGGCCATTGTTCCTCACTTGAGAGAATTTTCTTGTACCTTCTTTCCAACCAAAATTTGATATCCCAACTATTTTCCTTTGTTATAAGACTTCAAGATGATATCTCTACTATCGACCCTTCAAGGATTCTTTTCTTTGTTCTAGGAAACAAAATGACCCTTATCTCTTCTTAATCCACAAGTAGTGTCTGAAATTATTCTAGCCAACACCAAAATCTAGCCTCAAATGTCCCCCCTTTCTCTCACGCACCAATTATTTGAATGTGCTCCTCCTCCCTTACTCGTGTCCCCCGATTGTGCTATTCTAAGTGGTAGTGTCCCATGTTGTCTTCCAGTCTTGCATCTATTTTCTTCCAGATTGACTTCCATGGTCCCCAACTGCCCATGTATCCAACCTTCAATGGTTGTCATAAAATAATTCATCTTTCCTGCTATAAGGAAACCTTGAAACATCCCAAGCAAGTAACCTCCTTAGCTTCAGAACCCATGTCTCTTGACTCAACCCATTTTTTTTAAATAAACTATTTACAATGTATAAAATGGTGTAAATTAACTAGGTTGTCACACATATCCATGCTCAACTTATCTATGTCTAATAGCCCTTCAAGGGATGATACCTTGGGATTGAATATTGAAGGAAGTGATCTCAATATTTTTTGAACAATATCAACCTCATTGAATTCTTCACTCAAACCTATGATAGAGTTTAAAATATTGTCTACTCAAAGAAAGTATGAAGTGATATTCTCATCCCATTCCATTTCCGAGATTTCAAGTTCACCCCTCTAGGTTTGTAGTTTTTCTTCCTTCACTTTTCTTGGCCACTTGATATCAATATTTGAGCTTGTTCCATAGCTCATGGGCTAACTTGAAATGCATTACTTTGACAAATTCAGAATATGATAAGCCACTCAAGGTGGCATTTTTAGCTATTACATTAGATGCATACACAGTCTTACTAGTTGTATCGGTGCGAGGAGTAGCAGGAACTTGATAATCATTCTCTACAACTTCCGAAACATCAATACCTAAGGATATCATGTAGGTTTCCATTCTTATCATCCAAATGAAATATTTGTTTCCATAAAAATAAGGAGGCTTTCCTGAAGATATGATAGAGTCCATGTTCCCTAAGATCAACCTTCGAGTGATTAACTATTCCTATAGGAACCTGATCTGATACCAATTGTTAGATTAAATATTCCATTGATATGGTGGTGAATTAGTGTAATGGATTTTTTTCATCAATTTAATCAATATACCAATCGATAAAAAAAATAACATCATCAAATAATCATAAGAGAACATTGAATGTACATGGAAACCCTTGTGGCAGAAAACCATATTTTTTTTTACATAGATTTACAGGCACCAACCCAAAAAATTAATTTGCGGGAATCAACCTACTGGAGGCACCAACCCTCAAAGTGTGCAAGCACTGACTTGTTGTATGCTACAATCTAATTGAGGCACCAACCTCGATGATATTCCAACACCGACTTACAATACTTCGGGTGAAAATGAAATATTGGGAAACACTTTTAGCTTGTTTTTTACATACAAAATTGTGATTTGTTTATGTTTTTTCAACTTCAACTGCTAGAAATTCATTTTTTCTTTGAGAATTTTTCCTTGCAGTAAAATCAAGATTTCTATTGAATTGTCTTTCCTTCATACTCATATTTTTAAATTATTTTTCTTATGGACATATAGTTGGAGAAAGTTTTTGGATACTAAATGCATATACATGAAAATTTTAGGCAAGTATAATGAGTGACTTTAGTATCCACCATGGTTACATAATAATTGTTGTATGACTATTGTTACATAATATTTATTTATTACATCATTATCATAAATCTAATAACATATCTTAAGTATATTGCATTTTCAAATAATAAATTAGCGACTAAAGAGCATGTGTTTCTTCCTAAGAAGTTAAATGGGGTTATCCCACAAACAAGTGTCTCATTCAACAATTTGGTTGTCTAACTTGGCCATGACCTTAAAATTAATGATTATTATTATTATTTATGAGCATTTTAATTTTTGAAAGAATATGAAAAATGTAATTTTTTTTTTTTTTTTTTAAATTGATTAGAATTATATTCTTAAACGTTTTTTTCTTCTTCTATATAAAAAGACACAAAATTTTATTTTTCTTATGCTTTGGAGCATTCGTTTGATAAATTCCTCTCGGCATAGAGCTAGAAAACAAAAAGAAACATAATAATTGTAGCATGTACAATAGAAATGGGAAAACATTAATTGACATTAATTGCATTAGCCAATCATTTTACCCTTCTTTTTATGCACCTTGTGTCCACCATCTCAAGTAGGTTCCATAGGAACCAATGCTAATGTTCCATCAACCTCTACATGGGGGGTTTCTTTGTCAGAATATGAATTCTCAAAGATATGGACTATTTTTGTGCTCACAATCCCATCCAAAATATGCATGCCAATAGGGGAGAATCCAGGCTATAATTGTATGATTGGTCCTTCCTGAACCGAGATGAAGTCTTATGGTTGATCTTAAGGATGTGCCTTGTCTTCCACATCAGATTGGACTTGAAATTTTTCTTTGGGTTCCTCTGTCTTCTGAAATAGGTTGTTCAGAAAACTGCAATGCTTTTGTTTGATTGGGTTGCCCCTTTTTCTTGTTTTGTTTTTTCTTAGCTGGAGCAAAAGAATTCTATAAGTGACATGTCTGAAAACATTCATGACATCAGAATGTCGTATTCTTGTAGTCAAAGGCTTGCAACTAGTGTAAATTGTTGTGCTTGAATATTATGTGATCTGGAGGTCCTTTGCTCAGATCTATTTCCACACATATTATGGCAAAGGTGAAAAGACACTTTTATGTTCTTTCCATATCCCTTATTGTGAATTTTTTCAATGCATTTTTTGATATCTTCAGAAACTTTATGGTGTGAGAAGGGGAGGGGAAGGTTTGTGAGCCTCACCCAAATCAACATAGTTGAAACCACCATTGATGTGGCATCAAGCTCACGAAACCATAGAGTGATGAATAACCCCACATTTCCCTAGAACCATGGACCTTCTTGAAAATAAAAATACAAGTCCTTTTGTGTGTCAAATTAGACTATAAACAAGCCTTTAGAAAACAGGTGTATGTGACAATTTGGAGTGGGTAGAGTGAAAATCCATTGGGTTAATGCTTGAGGTTTTGGCCACAAGCCATTGAATCTACACATGATTTCCTTTTTTTGAAGCACAGAAAAAAAGAGAAGAAACTTCTGCATTATTGATCTCTAAATTTGGGGCAACTAGGGCATGTTTCATTTGGTCAACAATATAAGGACTTGGAATATTGTTACTCTGTTTTGTAAGTCCAAAAACCCTCCCTTAAATTGCATCTTTGAAAGAGATAGCAGTACCATTTGATGTCCTTGCTCAAGGTGCACCCCATATAACCTAGAGTTCAATATAATGGAAGAGTTTCTTATTATGTTGGTTTCTTTGAGCAAAGAGGATTCATGAAGGATCTTCCCTTCAAATTACAGGCTCTCGAATTTTGTGGGGATACCCCATTTTTCTTCATTAGTCTTAAGGGAAAGACCGAATCAAAAAAAATTCCCATATGATTATCGATTTACCCCGTGTTCCTTATGAAGATCTGAAAAATAGTTTCCTTCTCCCCTTTGTCTGGATAAAGGGAGTAACATTTAGTGTAAATAGGGTACCCAGCCCCAGCATCAGCGCAGGCCCAAAATCCTCATGTGCAAGTGACTCCTTGAAAGCCCGAGCGAAAAGATTACATAAAAGAAAAAACATATGGGAAAGAGGGATAACGACCCGGGTACCTGGACATCGTCAACTGAAATGACTTCCAACATCGCATTCAGTAAGGCCTTTGAGGATAATATTGAATTTCCGTGTGAAAACCATCGTAGCTCCAGGAATGGAAGCATCCATTGTGTAGAGCACTCGGAATCCGTAACCCATAGAAACACCATGAGTGACTAATCACCACCATCTTGCTCACGATTAACGGAGAAAAATACAGGTGATCCATATCCAGAAGCGGAAAAAGCGTCTGGAGAAGCATTAATAGCGACAACAATTACAGGCTTGAAGAAACAACACAGAGAAAACCTAGCGAGTCGCTTCGTCTTTTCTTATTTGAATTGTATCCTTTCATTGTACATGATGTTTAAATATTTAAAATCCTGAATAATATATGTATACTAATGTTTTTCATGGAATTTTTTTTTAAGGAAATATAGTAAATAATTGATATATTATCCCTGACAAAATAGTTTCAATATTTACTAGTATACATCAATTTTAAATATGGATTTATCAAGTATAGAAAATGATTCATTTTCTTGACCTGTGAATTAGTGTTAGAGTGAATATAAAAAATTTCATTGTTTAAATTTCAATTTTGAATGTATAAATAGATTCAACACATTGAAAATTTACTTGAACACTTGGATTGTATAAATTACACAACTAAAACTTACAATTATAACAAATATTTGTTAGATTTCAAATGACTTAAAAATATACACTAAAAAGAGTGAAAATCTAGAATAGTGAAACTACTTGAAATATTTTAACCATAAATTTTTTATTGAAATATTTTAATTATAACATTTTTTATTATTAATATTTTTTAAATGTTACACATTAATTTTATATTAAGAATTGAATGAATTATATTATATAAATAAAATGTTAAAGAATTTCAACCAACCTCTTACTTTCTTAAGTTTTGATAGACTATATTGGACTTAGTGGATATTAATCACCCTCATCATCATCAAAATATAATCTCAATGTGTTTGTTAATGACATTACAACCTGTAAAAATACTCCACTCTCACTCTTAACCATAAATAAAATATTTAGATATTAATGTGAAATAACATAAGGGTGAATGCATAAAGATGGGTTACACTTTTGGGCCAAATGTGGTGATAAATTTCAAATTTTTTTCTCTTTTATCAAAATGAAGCCCTCAAAATCCATATAAGCATTGTGAATTTTGATTCGGTGTAAAAACACAAACTGTGGAGGATTATGTTGTTGTCCTAATGATATTTTTTGAAAAAAAATTTAGTGCCATATAATATGTTAATTCACCATTAAATGAAATGCTTGTCCTAACAAATTTTCGCACATCTTACGAGGTATGCATTTGTTCGTGTAGCATAACTTAATCTAACATCGTATGCACATAGAGCTAATGTTTTCATATTAAATGCTTTTTAATGCAAAATTATATTTTTTATTATTTTTGCAAGTTGGCAAACTAATATTTCAATTGCATTTTAAGGAGACATACGTTCATGTCATATTTTTTTCAGTTATTTATATAAATTGAAAAATCACGAGTACTCTTTTGAAGAGAATGAAGATAGTTGTATTTTTTTGAAATCTTTTTCATTGTGTATATTTTATGATATTGATTTTTTATTCGACCTCTTTGAAATTGTCCAAAAGAAATTCAAGAATGATGTTTAAAAGAAATTACATGAAAAATATCATATGAATTCGAAAATGTCAAATTCATATGTCATTGTATAGAGGATTCCTTCATGAATTCAACATGATCAACTCTGTCACTTAAATATATTTTTTTCCCTAAGTCTGGGTACAAAATGATGTTGCAGAGAAATATGCAAAAGGGGTGTTGAAATTGTGGTTTTAAGGACTTTGGAAGCTCAGTCGAGCACTTAAAACACTCAATCGAGTGCTGAAATTATAAATTCAAATAGCTCGATCGAGAGTTTCAGAAACTTTCATTTGAGCCATTTACATGGTTAACCAAGGGCTTGATTGAGCTATTGAGCTCGATCGCGCCTTTGTAAAAATAGATTTTTCAGAGTTCTAATATTAAGTATAGGATCCTTATGTGAATCCCATAGATTTAGAGTAAAATTAAAATTAAAATTTAATTCATTAAAAAGTACTATGTGTTGGCAATGTCACTACTCTTTTTTGATTTGCATATTGCCACCACATGTTTTTTGTTTATTGTGCATGAATGACATTGCGTGAAAATAATATTAAAAAAAAAATCTTAGTGTGTGTATATAATTAATACATACATATGTATTCACAAGTGTGTTATCCTTAATACTAGCTTTTTAACATAAATGTTTGAGATTGTTACTAAATGTTAAGTCTAAACTTTAATTATGCAAATTTTACAATGTAGAATATGTACATGAGAGTATGCTTCTCGTTACGAAAATTTTAACAACCACCTTGAAATATGTAACAAAATTTCAAGCAAAAACTTTAATTATGTTGTTAATTTAATGAAAATGTATACCTCATCACTAATTGATTAGATTTTGTATATTTATAATTATAATTTATCCATTATATTCAAAACTTTTTTGCTTAGTCCACATGGGGTAGCTCAAGCGGCAAGGACCGTGGAAATGAAGTCTCACCGAACCGGAAGTCTTGGGTTCAAATCTTGGGCTACCCTTCCCCCGTAGAGGGGTACATAATGGACATGTAAATCGAAGAGTCCCACCCCAGCTTACAAAAAAAAAAAAAAAAAACTTTTTTGCTTAAACTACTTTAATTATATCGATATAATTTATCCATGTTTGAACTGAAACCCTTTTTAAGGCACTCACCAAAGTTGTTTTCTTCTAAATTGGATCTATTGAAAAAAGGTTGGCAAAACGTTTTTTCCAAATTGACCCTATTCCTATTGGTCCAGATGAAACACTTGCTAAGGTATAAAGGATTTGTCCTGTATTTGGTATTAAGGCCCATAATATGGAGGAAAGAGAAGAACACATATGGGAGATTTTATAATATTATCTTGATTTGGTACATGGAAAATCTTGTCTTTTTTGAGGCATTTTCTCTACCCCTTCTTACCTTGAAAAGTGTCACTTTGCATCCTTAAACCAATAGCCATATTTCTGCTAACCTCACCTCCTTTGTCCCTCTAGACCAACAAATGGTAGTATAGGAATATTCACCTATTATCCATCAACTATGTCTTTCGGCCTGATCTTAGGCCTTGACTCACCCTTTGTGGACAAACCCTTCAGAGGAACCATTAGGTTTTCGGGATTGTTAGTGTCCATTGGTTCCAGTGATCAAATATACTCTTTCCATGTGATTGATAGGGTCATTAGGTCAAATTGTTATATTTTCAAATACATTTTCAAATAAAATTTGATCATTGGTTAATTATGGGTCATTACTACTCCCTCCATACTCAAGGTCATAAAATGTTGTCATGGTCTTGTCATCACTCCTTGTGATGGGTCACCAAAAGTGTGACTTGGTCATCATGTCATTGTAATGCATATAACAAGGTTTCAAAAGTATTTAATCATGGTCTTAGATATCCATTTGGTGTCATCATTAGGTCATATCATCAATGTGTCATATAGGGGCCATGTCATCACCATAGTCATCATCATGGGAGTATTAATTAGGGAAAAAGTGTTCAAGAGTTTTCTAAGGTACATCTCACCTTATGAAGATGTAACCTTGACTAATAAAGTTATAAAGCTACAACATAATACTTCACAAGGGCCTCCATCATCGAGAAAAGAAAAGGACAAAGGTAAAACAATGATTGGTTTAGGTGAGCAAGTTGAAGACAAGGAGCCATTTCCCTCATCAGTACAAAAAGACGTTGTTGACCCTATAACCGCAATAATTGGTAAGGATAGGGAATATTTGATTGAGGAGGTCAATGAGCACTTGGATAAGATCCTGAGGAGGGAAAATAGATCCACAAAACTTCAGAGATAGATGGCTAGACATTACTACACCAGGAACTGGATTTCCAAAATTAGGGTTAGGAAAATGAAAAGGAAGCTAAAGAAAACCCTAATTAAGCTAAATAAGAGAGATAACTTGGATTTTCTTGCTAATCCATATATAGTTGTCTAGACCATCACTGAGAGATGCTAAGAATGAAGTTTCAGCGAATTTTGAGAAATTTTGGTCAATTTTGAATTTTGAGTCAATTCTGGCAATTTCAGTTATAAACAAACACAGTGCCTTGGTGTTGCACTTTTCCTCAAGGAATCCAAATGACAAGTGTCTTACATGGTTGGATGGATCTTGACCCCTAAAACACAGACATGTACTTGGTTTTCCATGTCAGCTCTCAGTTTTGGAGGAAAACTCAAAAATCATGTTGTTTTTCACACTTTTGCTAGTATTCTTAGGCAGGCGCTGCACTTCTGGGAGTACTTTTGGGAGAATGAAGTTTAAGGTGGCTTGGAGGTGACTTTTTTTTGGTTTAAAGGTTCTACGATATACTAGAAATCTAGGCCTATCTATACCAACCCTCAGATCAACTTGAAGATGCATAAAAATGACCTAAAATGGCTTCACAACAAGTACATTGTGCTTCTGTGAAAGAGGTAGAATTTCGAGTTTTTGAGTCAAAGTCAACTTTTGATGATGTAATTGACCTCCAAGGTGTTTTTATGATGTAATTGAATGTAATAATTATGGTTAAAGTTAAATCCATGTAAATTTCATAGTAATTAATGCTTGTAAAGTCAAATTAGTTAGTTTAAGCTAAACAGGGAGTTGGTTTCTAACCTCCCTAGTTTTAGGTATGGTTAGAGATTTTGATGTAAACATTTCCTAGGATGATGGATTCGACCCCTGAGAGAGGGAAAGTAGTTTTTCAACTATATGTAGTTAGTTTCAAGTGAAATGAGGGGTTAGGAATTTGAGAGTGAGAGGCTTGGAGCTAGTGTACACTTTGCAGGATTAATATAAGAAGTTGCAGCTATTATATTGCGATTCTTGTGGTATGCTTTTGTGATAGTGTTTTTCCTCTGTTTTATCATCAAATTGAATATATATTTCTCCTTATTACCATATATATGCTTTCTTTTGACCATCTCATAGGTGTTTAACATAATACATAAGTCTTATGCTCTGTTCTGATGAGATTTTCATGTTATGTGTTCTTTCTTCTAATAAATGAATTCATAAGTTTATGCTCATTTTGATCCCTCCCTATTCCAACCCTATATCACAATGACAGCGCCAATATGTCACTAATCATACCTACCTTGCCCCATTGTATCTCTACAATGAATCTTTAGAAACCATGACCTAATTCCCATACCCCTGACCCTGGCCCAGCAAACCCTAAAACCAAACCCTAATGAGTTGGATACCTAACCTAAGATCTATTTTTCTCTCCTGTCACTCCATTGGTTGTGAGACTAGAGGGAGAGCTACCAAGTCCAAAGTTGCTCTGAGGTTACCTCCTTGGCTTCCTTTCTCGGCCTTGGGACATTGAGGAGTGCTAATAGGGGCATTAGATTATCACCAATGTTTGTGTTACTTAAGCCAACATCCTCACTTCCGCTTCATCCACACCTACTCACGTTGTTGCTTTACTTCATCTTTTTCAATTTTGAACATATTGGAGGTATTACAAATACTTAGTAATTTGAAATTACGAGGCTTAAAAAGATGTGGAAAAGTGGAGGAGAAGTAAGTGCACCTAACCCATTGGGTTATGAATATATAAACTAACCTGGTATTAAAATTTGATGGATATTCAATGGACCTTTTCTATACGAAATTAATTGAACTTATTAAGTTGATTGAACTCCTTATTTGGTTGTTGATTGAATGTTTTTCCGGATTTATTTTTATGATATCTTCTCCCTTCCCTCGATAGAAAGAGATATAAATACTAAAGTAAGTCCATTTCGAGCCGAATTAAGACAGGTTGTTTTCTAGACGAAATTCATACAGAGATGAAATACATGATTTTATTAGGATGTACTAAATATTCTCATATGAATGTACCATACATTTTACTTTGGTGATTAAACCGGTGAGAAATGGATTGAAATTAAGATGTGAAAAGAGAAAACAAAGGGGAAAATGAAAAATTATCGGCATGAAAACACAAGGCACTTCCCTTGAAATAGGAATGGATCCCAAAGAAATCATTTTCTTAGAAATAACATTGGTTTCTTAGAGGATTTATATTGCATTGTATCTTTTATAGAAAATTAAGATCTTTTTATCTACCCTTTTTCTAAACGACATGAATTGGTATGAAGATCCCAATATATTCAATGGTTTTTGTATGATTGAAACAATTATTGTGAAGAATACTAAGACATCAGACCCTAGGAGTCCAAAAAATGATTAGAAGGGATGTAGTGCAGTTTTGTATAAAATGTTGCAGGTTCAAATCTTCTCATCATTAAATTTCCCTTCTTTTCTACAGAAATAAATGAGTGAAAGATTATTTCATATCGATTTGATGGGAAAATCAAATAACCAAATTGTATTAGATGTGAAAGTGTTTGGCTCTAAGGGCTTATGTTTCCCATGAAGAAAGAAGGCTCGGGTGTCCATTTCTATTACATAGATATACATATTTTCACTAGAATATGAAAATGAAAAAGAATCAGATTCAGTCCATTACTTTGCAACCTTCAACCAAAACAACAAAAATATTCATTTCATGAAAAAAGGGAGCATCTTTTACCGGACTCCTAGCAGTCCTAAAACAACAAACTAGAACAATGGGGGTGGGTGTTGACCTGTGATTGATTTGCCAACAAAAGAGAGGCATTCAAAATGGATTAAAAACTCTTGAATAAATGATAATATATTTATATAGAGAAAGAAAGAGAGCGAACATGATACCGTAAACATTGTAACATTGATGCCAAAAAAATACAACATTAATAACCAATAAGAACTAGGAAAATATTTAACACATTACTAGTCACATACAAGTGAACCAGATAAAATACCTCCATAGGCTCTGTTAAAGTTTCCCTATTCCTGCTAAGCATTGACCTCTTGTACTTAGTTGGCCTCAGATGGATATTTGCAATCCACCCATAGATTATATGATTAAAATTAGAGTTCGTAACATGTCAAACTTAAGGTTTCATATTTTATCTGCAACACTTTGAATGGAGCCTATAAATAATCTCTGGACCCAAACTATTTAGGGTTTTCCATTTTATCAAATCAATGCATAGAAAAACTTCAGCCCTTTTATGATCTACAAAATTTTGACCTCATTGCCAAAGTAATCTATATAAGTTTATCTAGATAAGATCATGGTATTCCAAAAAAATACAACAAACATATTCGAGGCTCATAGATTACCACGAAACAGTAAATAATCTACAAGAAAGTGCTTTGAAACGCTTACCCCATGATCTTGCATGTAACAGGACATTTAGGTCCACTAGCCCTCTTCTTTGTCGTTTGGTATATTAGCCTCCCACCTGCCATGAACAAATAATAAATTCCACTAAAACCTGCACAAAACCTATAAAAGAGATAAGGACTTGCGTAGACCGCAGGTGCACCTTTTAATACAACATAGGGACTTGATCGATGATTTGTTTTTAACCCTCAATTGAGCTATGTTTTAGTGCTCAAGGAGATCAATTGAGCACTTAAAAATGGTCTAATTGATCCACTTTAACAACTTGATTAAACTCTGCATTTCACCTAAAAGCGCCCTCCCTTGCCACAAAACGTAACCTCGCTCCATGCTTTTACCCATAATTTTATATCAACTTAAAAAAAATAATGTAATTATAAGTATTAAAAAATTGTTATATTTTCACTTTTGAGTGTGTTGAAGATGTATATTTGATATTTTTAATTAAAAAATATTGGATATATATATATATATATATATATATATATATATATATATATACAAAGACAAAAAAATTAATTACAATAATTCCAGTTTGTGAGAGTTTGTGAGATTAATGACAATAATCCCAGTCAACCTCCCAAACCTTTATTAAAAAAAAAAGCCACATGTCTATACATTTTCCTGATGTTGGACACATTTTTTTCTTTTTTAATTACTTTACTTTATATAAAATTATGTTATTTCACATGAATATCCAAATATTTTATTTATGGTTACAAAATGAGCATGAAATATTTTTACCAAATCTTCTGAGTTATGATGTCTACAACAAGTGAGCACAATGAGAGTGAGATTACTGATATTTGTTTTTAATTATAGTAAACATTGTTTTTTATTTAGCAAATATTTTATTTTAAAAGTGGCAGTGTCAACTAAAGGTTGAGTGTGGGAAGAATTACATGTCTCCCTCATCATATTAGAGTGTAAAATGAGTCAATCCCTTTTAAGGAAATGCAAGAAATAAATAAATAAGTCAAATTTTTAAAAAATGATATTTGAAATAATATTAACTTTATATATATATGAATGAGATTATTAAATTGAATTTGCAAATAATATTAATATTTATAATTTTAATTTTCAATAATTTAATTGAGTTGTCTTTAATGTCATTTTTTGAAAAAAAAATCCGATTTATTTTTCTGATTTAATTTGTCTAAAATCCTATAGCAATTCATTGAAATCACAAGTTTGATGAGTAAAATCTCCACACTCAAAGTGCCCTAGAGGGTTTTCAAGGTGCTCATGCGGTTAAGAAACCAATGTAAATAACAAAAATCAAGATTGCACCTCAAATTCCACTGGAAATTTCAAAACTTAATACTTAAAGTGTAAATTGTTTTTTGATGGTGAGAAATAAATTTAACACCATCTAAAATCCTAATTTTGAAACTTTACAATCTACCTAAATTCCTAACAATTTCAATTAAATTTTATCAAAATCTTGCTAAATTTTTATTATTTCCCCAACAAAATTGCAAATAAATTACCATGCGTTTGTCCTGATAACTGGCTCCCTCAACCATTTCGCACGTGTTGCTTTGCACAGGGTGGGACCCACGGGGGCGCTGTAGCTGGGTTGCTTGAATTGAATTCCAAGCCTAAGCTCTCCGCTAGAGATAAATCTAACACACTCATATATGATAGGCTTCAAGCTGCAAAAGTTTCCCGACAATTCCGATAATGAGTGTCAACGTCCCTTTCTTAAAGGAAGGCAGAGAGGTGGGCCCAAACAGCTAGAAGGTTATGAGAATTTGAGAATCTGGAATGGGATAAGGTTTGCAGTTGAACATGGCCAAAAGGGTGCCGCTAATAAAAGAGTTAGGGCTATAGGCGTAAAGCAGGTATAGCTTTCAAAAGCATGTGCTTCAGACCCTCATCACATTGTGCTTCAAAGGAGATTATCCCATACGGATTCTGGTTGAGGTCCCTGGAACGAAGAATAACAGATAAGTTTCCTGAACTGTCCAAAAGAAGTAGCTGAAAATGTAAATAACATCACTATCAATTTTTTCAGAAGAAAAAAGCTCTTCGTTTCTATTTATATAAAAAGAGAGTACGTTATCATGGTTATATCACAGTATCAGTTTTCAACAATGAAAATCAATATGCTACTTATCTATCTCTTGCATAACATAAACATAAAAGGGAGTAAACTATGAATCCTGTCACCTACAGGTTGCTATAAAAAAAACTCAAAAAAGATGCCATGTTCCAAGGACTGTATCTTAAATCCTCCACCAAAAGGGAAAAAGACGCCCTGTTCCAGAGACATCACTATCGTAGTAAGTTTAAAGGAAGAAATAAATTTAACTATAAGCTGTGAAATGTTTTGCAAATTATTTACCCAGAAGATTTTTTATGCTGATTACAAATTCCCTATATCAATTTCTGAATCGTCACAGAAATTGACACATCGAAATTGTAAAGGGCATTAGGATTCTTTTTGTATAGATAATTTATAAAACAATTCAGAAATTTTATGTTTTCCCTGAAACTTACTGCTATGGGGACGTTATTTACATCTTCAGCTGCTGCTGTTTGACAGTCCTGGAAACTTATGTACAGAGACCTAACAACAATCCCTATGGGATAATCTCCTTTAAAGCACAATTTGATTAGGGTTTGATGCACATGCATCTGAAAGCTACACAGCAACTCGCTGCTTTACACCTATATTGATGATTAGCGAAGCATGTGCAACAACGTTCATCCGCAGCCCCTTTGCATGTTTGCACATGTCAACCAACTTCTCATACAAAACAAAAGGGTGGATTAAAGGAACAAACCCACCCCCATGTGCTCCACCACTTGTGATTTAAAAATTTTGATTTATTTCTCTATCTTTGAAGTAACTTGCTTGGTTTTCCAAAAAGAATATTCCTGGATATTAAATGTATGATAGTTGCATATACTATTATTTTATTTATAAATTAAGATCGTTGAAATTATCAATAAAAAGGAAGACATGGGCATTGTCTCATTCTCCAAGACAATCAATATAGAGATTCCATTAACGTGAACAATGAAGTCCGTCAGAAAATTTAAAAGTCCAGATAATATGGATGCCGCTTTGCTTTGTGAATTGCAATACAAAATGTTCCCCACCACGAAGCAAGCTGGGCCAATAATTTATTGGGAGTATAACTTTAATCACCCCGGTCGAATAATTATGATGATAGAGGTCCCTCTTATTGGAATTGGGCACTTTAATTATTTTCTTAATTAATTTTTTTGGTCGGATGGCCTAAATTGAAAGATGCCAATATATTCTAGTGGTTGCCACTATATCAATGGATAGAATTCACACCACTAACTTACTTTCATGTCTAAATTACATGTTTAAAGCATACTTAAATTATTTTTTACAAAGAATGATTAAAAATTTACTGTACCTCTTGTTGATAACCACGTATGTTCATTATTGAGAAATGTATTTAAAAAGATTATAAAATATTAACCTAAGAGACGTGGATCAAAGAGGAACAACCCAATGACAGTTTTCTCAAGCTTGTGAAATGATTAAAAGTTGAGACGTGCACCTTATACCTCTTCATATTCTGAAACATATGTCTATTCAACTGTTTGCCAAGTGTTTTGTCCATAAATTTAACGATCACCTTACGTGGGTGGTTTAAACATATCCGTGTTCAACCATACCTTTTCACATTCTAGTTTCAAATGTACCTGTGTTCAACCATTTGCGAAGTGTTTTCCGACACCTATAAGGATTACCTGAGTGATTTCCTATGCATTACTAATTCTCAAGCGATTTGAAGGTGGTTGCATTACTAATTCAACAATGTAGTTTTTACTATTGATAGTCGTGATGATGTATGTCTCTGTGGGCACTACAAACTGTGATTTTGTGATAAAAGCCACAAGAGAACGAGGAAGTCCAGTGACATCAAGCAGAAGCGCCTTGATTGGATCTTCACCACCTGATTGCAAGTTGAAATGCTGCAGATGCACTCCCTGTGTGAGAGTAAAAGTTCCCATTCATCCTGGCACCATCAGGTAGCTGTGTCATGGCGAACCGATGCCAACAAATGCCCAGTGTCTTGTTTATCCAACGAAGATGCAGGCGACATTAATGTGTCGTTGCCCAACAACACCGTGGATTCCAAGGCGATTAACCTTAGGAATGGCGATGCAGAGATCAAGAGAAGACGGAATGATGGAGAGGAGTTGCAGAATGATTGTGTTTGGTCAAGGGTGCTCAGCGATGTAGAAGAGGAGGGTTGTTCTAGGAAGAAGCTTAGATTGTCCAGAGAACAATGTGTTGTTTTGGAAGAAAGCTTCAGAAAGAACATGGTGCCCAAACCTGTAAGTTTCTATACATAGTATTCACTTACAGGTTACTGCTCTATCGTTTGTGTTTCGTCATGCTTTTGGTTGATGTAACTTCTTCTTCTTTTGCAGAAGGAAAAGCATGCGCTGGCCTTACAGTTGAATCTCCGCCATCGACAAGTTGAGGTGTGGTTCCAAAATAGACAAGCAAGGTTAGCTCCAGTCCTTTATTGATTCATTATATTTTGCATGTTGAAATTCATATGGAAAGTTCCATTTTGGAATCAACAGCTACATAATTTGGCCTGTAAGTATGAAGAATGACTTGGAAATCAATTGTTGTGCAAATTTATAGTTTGGAAAACTTTTGATCCGATGGAGATCCTATTGCGTTGACAGTTTTATTGACTCATTTTTGTTATAGGTTAATAAAATGTTATGAATTTGTTTCAAGACGAAGTTTAAGAAAATGGAAATGGACTGTGAGCTTCTGAAGAGATATAATGAGGTACTTACAGACGAGAACAGAAAACTTCGCATAGCGCTGGAAAAACTGAAAGCTTTAAAAATATCACCACCTCTCAGGCTTGCATCAACCGTTACCATGTGCCCCTCCTATGAAAGAGTTTCAGTGATTGACAATAGTAGCCACTTGACTTTGGCAAAATATGGGTCTATGTTTTTACGCAGCTCTTTCCGGCAATGAATTTTCGGGTATCGATCAGAGTTTCTTTACCCGTAGTCATTATTTAGCAATGGTGGACACCGTCTCTTTGTCAAACATTTTAGGTTTTCTCTAAAGGTTCACTTTATGAAACATTTAGGGTTTAAGTATATTTTTTATTAATTGACTTTGATTTAGAAAGTGCTCAAGTCTCTGTTAATTTATTGAATGAGATGAGGCATCTTGATGAACCAAGGAACGTATAGTTGTACAGAGTGGGAGTCTATGAAATAAACATTGCATGTAAAATTCAAATGTTTATGTGAGATCATCTCTTTCTCCGAACCTTCCTGTGTTTATGAATTTTCTCCTTTTTATATTATCAATCTAAACATGTATAATAATCATTTTTATTTATTATTATTTTAATAAAATACGATGACAATATCTCTATTCATGCTCATAGTAAAAGTAAAAGTCATCGTTATCGCTAAAAATAGTACTAATTGGCTATTCAATGCATGCATATTAATGCCTATTTAATAACTATCATTAACATGATTTTTTCTTTCAAGGTTTCATGTTTGAGTTATACAACATAGGGAGGACACATGAAAATATTGTTATTGTAAAATGATTTAAAAAATAAAAGAGTTTTTTAGATTATTTTAAAAATGTTATAAAATTATAATTTTATTAATCATTGTTAATTTTTTTTAAATTTATTAATTTTATTAATCATTATTTAGTTTGAACAATACAACATATTTCTATTGATGATCTTAAACCTGTTAAAAAAACTTAAATTTTTTGTAACCCCAGATCACTCATCTTTAGACACTTATAGTGTGAGTTTCACCCTTTAGTACCCGTGGTTCCAACCCTCAATTACTAGCACTTATACATGGAGTTTTGTGTTTTTTAAAAATGTTTATAGTGTGAGATTTACCCTTTAGTGCCCCTGGTTCTAGCGCTAAAGTCCCAACATACATGAAGTTTTGTGCTTTTTAAAAATGTTTTATCATCTGAATGATGGTTGATATTCTCGCTATTTTTTGGTTATTTTACTACTGGTATAATTTTATAACATCTTCTCTTAAGATATTGGTTCTCGTAGTAGTAGTTTGAGACTACTTATGTAAGTCTTGAGAAACCATAGGCAAATGACTAATATATAGTGATGTTAAAGTAGTATAATTTATATACATATGAAATATGTCTGTTTTTTTAATATGTCTTTTTACTTTTTAGAAATAATTTTTTTACTCATATAGAATTATCAAAATTATAAAAAATAAATTTAAAATAATGAAAATGTAAATTTTGTTGGAAAAAAATAAAAGATTTTATTGGTAACCCATTATTATATCTGGGGTTCATTTTGATGGTGATAAAAAAAATGTGGACTAAGACAGTGATGGTTTTTAAGGTTTAAGAAGAACCATCACATTGGGGAACAGTAATTCAATTTACATGAAGTTAAGTAATTGACATTCTCACAATAATTCACTTCATTGTGTAATCTGTAAATAAATTTATTTTCAACAAGTGGATGTCAGGTTCTTAATATGTCGGCGATTAAAGGTTCACCTACTCAGACTAAAAACGGTCGTTTCGATCACCTTACTAAAATCAAAAAGACATCCAAAACCAAAATGACATCTAAAGGCAAGGCAATGTTTTCGAGGGTAAAGCACAACAACGATTTTGAGTTATATATAACTCTTGTCAAACTAGTACTAGGGGATAATCATTATACATTTCTATTCTCTAATGTTTATTGATTAATCATCATTATTTAAAAAAAAATTATGAGAATTGGAATTAGCTACACGTGGTCCATAAGAGGGAAGGCTATTAATCCTAACATACGGCTAGGGGTAATTCCTTATGTCTGAGGAAGATAAATCTCAGTTCAGATTTCTTTCCTAGAATAAAGGGGCATTGGGATTTCTTGAACTCTCTCTCTAAATTTGAGAGTTTTTCATATAAATACAAGTGTCATAGTTTTAGAAGTGTCATAGTTGAAGGGGATCTAGGTTATTAGGGGAGTTTTGATGAGTTAGCATTCTTGGTTATGTGGTACATTGTAAAATAAAGAGGGAATTAGGCTTAGATATTTTGTGCCTTTTAGAAGAGGGGTAGATGTAGACTTTAGAAAAACCTATTAATTACATCTTTCATGATATAATCTAATCATTTGCTTATTGTTCCTTGGGTTTATAATATTAATAATCCCTTTAGTTTATTAATCCTTTGACTCTAAAATATTAATTCTTAGAATTTATTAATTCAACCGTGTTTATTTTAGTATTTTTAATATTTATCTTAGGGTTTGTATACCTTGGGTTTATAATATTAGTCCATTTTGTTTAATATTATTCCCTTTGGTTTAATATTATTCCCTTCGGTTCATAATCCCTTACGGTTATAGTATTAATCCGTTGGATTTATTATTCCTTTGGATTTATTATTCCTTTGGATTTCTAATATCAATCCCTGGGGTTTATTATTCCTTTAGGTTTATAATATCAATCATGGTCAACCATTGTCAATCATAGCCAAACATGGTCAATGATGGTTAAATGTCGCATTTTGACAAGGATTGTCTCACCATGAAAATAAACCATGTTTATTTTAGTGTTTGTAATATTTATATTTGGGTTTACCAATGTTGGGTTTATAATATTAGTCCCCTAGGTTTAATATTATTCCCTTGGGTTCATAACCCCTATTTTAGTATTAATCCATTGGGTTTATTATTCCTTTGGGTTTATAATATGAATCCCATGGGTTTATTATCCCCTTAGATTTATAATATCAATGATGGTCAACCAATGTCAATCATAGCCAACCATCGTAAACCATGGTTGAATGTCTCATTGTGACAAAGATTGTCTCACCATGAAAATAAACCATGTTTATTTTAGTGTTTGTAATATTTATATTTGGGTTCACCAACGTTGGGTTTTTAGTATTAGTCCCTTGGGTTTAATATTATTCCTTTGGGTTCCTAATCCCTTGGGTTTTAGTATTAATCCCTTGGGTTTATGTTTCCCTTGGGTTTATAATATCAATCCCTTGAGTTTATTATTAACTTGGGTTTATACTAGCACAACCACATTTATCAATGTGGTTGATATACGCCGATAGACGTATATGAAGCATATATACAACCACATTTTCCCATGTGGTTGATATACGTCGATAGGCTTATATCAACCACATTAATAATTATTATGTGATTATTAATAACTATATAGATAATAAGAACTATATTAGAATTGTGATAAGTGAATTATTATGTATATTGTTTTAAAGATTAACTATGTATGATTATTGATAACTATACAAATAATAACAACTATACTCTTATATATTTACGATTATTATATATTAATATTATAATAATAACATTAATCATAATAATATTAATATTAACCCTTGGGTTTTAGTATTAATCCATTGGGTTTATGTTTCCCTTGGGTTCATAATATCAATCTCTTGGGTTTATAATATCAATCATGGTTAACCATAACCAACCATGGTCAATTATAGTCTGATCTCACATTATGAAACAAATTGTCTCCTCTTAGGGTTTACATACCTTGAGATTATAATATTAGCCCATTGGGTTTAATATTATTCCCTTAGTTTCATAATCCCACGGGGTTTTAGTATTAATACCTTGGGTTTATTGTTCCTTTGGGTTTATAATATCAATTTCTTGGGTTTATTATTCTCCAATCAACCATGGTCCAACATGGAATTGTGATCAAGATTGTCTCAATATGAAAATAAAGGATGGTTAATCATGTTTATTTTTGTGTTTATAATATTTATCTTAGATTTTATATACGTTGGGTTTATAATATTAGTCCCTTGGGTTTAATATTATTCCCTTGGGTTCACAATCCATCAAGGTTTTAGTATTAATCCCTTGGGTTTATTATTCCTTTGGGTTTATAATATCAATCCCTTTGGGTTTATTATTCCCTTAGGTTTATAATATCAATCATGGTCAACTGTTGTCAATCATAGCCAACCATGGTCAACCATGATTGAATGTCTCATTGTGACAAGAATTGTCTCACCATGAAAATAAACCATGCTTATTTTAGTGTTTGTAGTATTTATATTTGGGTTTACCAATGTTGGGTTTATGATATTAGGTCCTTGGGTTTAATATTATTTCATTGGGTTCATAGTCCCTTAGGGTTTTAGTATTTATCCCTTCGGTTTATTATTCCTTTGAGTTTATAATGTTAATCCCTTGGGTTTATTATTCCCTTAGGCTTATAATATCAATGATGGTCAATTATTGTCAATCATAGCCAACAATTGTTGAATGTCGCATTGTGACAAGGATTGTCTCAACATGAAAATAAACCATGTTTATTTTAATGTTTGTAATATTTATATTTGGGTTTACCAATGTTGGGTTTTTAATATTAGTCCCTTGGGTTTAATATTATTTCCTTGGGTTTATTATTAACTTGGGTTTAAATATTAATCATGGTCAACCATAACTGACCATGGTCAACTGTGGTCAATCATGGTCAACCATAATCGACCATGGTCAACTATGGTCAATCATGGTCCGATCTGACATTATGAAAAAAATTGTGTCCACTTAGGGTTTATATAAATTGGGTTCATAATATTACTCCCTTGGGTTTAAATCCTCCACCAAAAGGGAAAAAGACGCCCTGTTCCAGAGACATCACTATCGTAGTAAGTTTAAAGGAAGAAATAAATTTAACTATAAGCTGTGAAATGTTTTGCAAATTATTTACCCAGAAGATTTTTTATGCTGATTACAAATTCCTTATACCAATTTCTGAATCGTCACAGAAATTGATACATCGAAATTGTAAACGGCATTAGGATTCTTTTTGTATAGATAATTTATAAAACATTTCAGAAATTTTATTTTTTCCCCTGAAACTTACTGCTATGGGGACGTTATTTACATCTTCAGCTGCTTCTGTTTGACAGTACTGGAAACTTATGTACAGAGACCTAACAACAATCCCTACAGGATAATCTCCTTTAAAGCACAATTTGATTAGGGTTTGATGCACATGCATCTGAAAGCTACACAGCAACTCGCTGCTTTACACCTATATTGATGATTAGCGAAGCATGTGCAACAACGTTCATCCGCAGCCCCTTTGCATGTTTGCACATGTCAACCAACTTCTCATACAAAACAAAAAGGTGGATTAAAGGAACAAACCCACCGCATGTGCTCCACCACTCGTGATTTAAAAATTTTGATTTATTTCTCTATCTTTGAAAGTAGCTTGCTTGGTTTTCCAAATAGAATATTCCATGATATTAAATGTATGATAGTTGCATTTACTATTATTTTATTTATAAATTAAGATCGTTGAAATTATCAATAAAAAGGAAGACATGGGCATTGTCAAGACAGAGATTCCAATAACGTGAACGATGAAGTCCGTAAGAAAATTTAAAAGTCCAGATAATATGGATGCTGCTTTGCTTTGTAAATTGCAATAGAAAATGTTCCCCACCACGAAGCATGCTGGTTGAATAGTTTATTGGGAGTATAACTTTAAGCACTTATGCCTATAATTTATTGGGAGTATAACTTTAAGCACTTATGTCTATAGGGTTCTTTTTATTGGAGTTGGGCACTTTAATTATTTTCTTAATTAATTTTTTTGATCGGATGGCCTAAATTGAAAGATGCTAGTGTATAGAATTCACACCACTAACTAAATTGATAGATGCTAGTGTATTCTAGTGGTTGCTACTATATCAATGGATAGAATTCACACCACCAACTTGCATGTCTAAATCACATGTTTAAAGCATACTTCAATTAATTTTTTACAAGGAATGATTAAAAATTTATTGTACCTCTTGTTGATAACCACGTATGTTCATTAGTGAGAAATGTATTTAAAAAGATTATAAAATATTAACCTAAGAGACGTGGATCAAAGAGGAACAACCCACCGACAGTTTTCCTCAAGCTTGTGAAACGATTAAAAGTTGAGACGTGCACCTTATACTTCTTCATATTCTAAAATGTATGTCTATTCAATTGTTTGCCAAGTGTTTTGCCCATAAATTTAACGATTACCTTATGTGGGTGGTTTAAATGTATCCGTGTTCAACCATACCTTTTCACATTCTAGTTTCAAATGTCCCTATGTTCAACCATTTGCCAAGTGTTTTTCGACACCTATAAGGATTACCTGAGTGATTTCCTATGCATTACTAATTCTCAAGCGATTTGAAGGTGGTTGCATTACTAATTCAACAATGCAGTTTTTACTATTGATAGTCGTGATGATGTATGTCTCTGTGGGCACTGCACACTGTGATTTTGTGATAAAATTCGCAAGAGAACGAGGAAGTCCAGTGACATCAAGCAGAAGCGCCTTGATTGGATCTTCACCACCTGATTACAAGTTGAAATGTTGCAGATGCACTCCCTGTGTGAGAATATAAGTTTCCATTCATCCCGGCACCATCAGGTAGTTGTGTCATGGAGAACCGATGCCAACAAATGCCCAACGTCTTGTTTATCCAACGAAGATGCAGGCAACATTGATGTGTCGTTGCCCAACAACACCGTGGATTCCAAGGCGATTAACCTTGGGAACAGCTATGTGGAGATCAAGAGAAGACGGGATGATGGCGAGGAGTTGCAGAATGACCGTGTTTGGTCAAGGGTGCTCAGCGATGTAGAAGAGGAGGGTTGTTCTAGGAAGAAGCTTAGACTATCCGGAGAACAATGCGATGTTTTGGAAGAAAGCTTCAGAAAGAACAGGGTGCCCAAACCTGTAAGTTTCTATACACAGTATTCACTTACAGGTTACTGCTCTATCGTTTGTGTTTTGTCATGCTTTTGGCTGATGTAACTTCTTCTTCTTCTGCAGAAGGAAAATCTTGTGTTTGCCTTACAGTTGAATCTCCGCCATCGACATGTTGAGGTGTGGTTCCAAAATAGACAGGCAAGGTTAGCTCCAGTCCTTTATTGATTCATTGTATTTTGCATGTTGAAATTCATATGGAAAGTTCCATTTTGTAATCAACAGCTACATAATTTGGCCTATAACTATGAAGAATGACTTGGAAATCAATTGTTGTGCAAATTTATAGTGCGGAAAATTTTTGATCCAATGGAGATCCTATTGTGTTGACAGTTTTATTGACTCCTTTCTATTATAGGTTAATTAAATGTTATGAATTTGTTTCAGGACGAAGTTTAAGAAAACAAAAATGGACTGTGAGCTTCTGAAGAGATATAATGAGGCACTTACAGACGAGAACAGAAAACTTCGCATAGAGCTGGAAAAACTGAAAGCTTTAAAAATATCGCCACCTCTCAGGCCTGCGTCAACTGTTACCATGTGCCCCTCCTATGAAAGAGTTTCAGCGGTTGACAATAGTAGCCACTTGACTTTGGCAAAATCTGGGTCTATGTTTTTACGCAGCTCTTTCTAGCAATGAATTGTCGGGTATTGATCAGAGTTTCTTTACCCGTAGTCATTGTTTAGCAATGGTGGACACCGTCTCTTTGTAAAACATTTTAGGTTTTCTCTAAAGGTTCACTTTATGAAACATTTTGGGTTTCAGTATATTTTTTATTAATTGACTTCGGTTTAGAAAGCGCTCAAGTCTCTGTTAATTTATTGAATGAGATGAGGCATCTTGATAAACCAAGGAACGTATAGCTATACAGAGTTGGAGTCTATGAAATAAACATTGTATGTAAAATTCAAATGTTTATGTGAGATCATCTCTTTCTCCAAACCTTCTTGTGTTTATGAATTTTCTCCTTTTTATATTATCAATCTAAACATGTATAATAATCATTTTCATTTATTATTATTTTTAATAAAATACGATGACAATTTCTCTATTCATGCTCATAGTAAAAGTAAAAGTCATCGTTATCACTAAAAGTAGTACTTATTGACTAGTCAATGTATGCATATTAATGCCTACTTAATAACTATCATTAACACGATTTTTTCTTTCAAGGTTTCATGTTTGAGTTATACAACATAGGGAGGATACATGAAAATATTGTTATTGTAAAATGATTTAAGAAATAAAAGAGTTTTTTTAGGTTATTTTATCGTTATTTTAAAAATGTTATAAATTATAATTTTATTAATCATTGTTAATTTTTTTAAAATTTATTAATTTTATTAATCATTGTTTAGTTTGAAAAATACAACATATTTCTATTGATGATCTTAAACCTGTTAAAAAAACTTAAATTTTTTGTAAGCCCGGACCACTCATCTTGAGACACTTACAGTGTGAGTTTTACCCTTTAGTGCCCCTGGTTCCAGCCCTCAAGTCCTAGCACTTATACATGGAGTTTTGTGCTTTTTAAAAATGTTTACAGTGTGAGATTTACCCTTTAGTGCCCCTGGTTCCAGCGATAAAGTCCCAACATACATGAAGTTTTGTGCATTTTAAAAATGTTTTATCGTCTGAATGATGGTTTGATATTCTCGCTATTTTTTGGTTATTTTACTACTGGTATAATTTTATAACATCTTCTCTTAAGATATTGGTTCCTGTAGTAGCAGTTTGAGACTACTTATGTAAGTCTTGAGAAACCATAGGCAAATGACTGATATATAGTGATGTTAAAGTAGTATAATTTATATACATATGAAATATGTCTTTTTTTTTAATATGTCCTTTTACTTTTTAGAAATAATTTTTTTACTCATGTAGAATTATCAAAATTATAAAAAATAAATTTAGAATAATGAAAATGTAAATTTTGTTGAAACAAAATAAAAGGATTTTATTGGTAAGCCATTATTAGTCCCTGCCTCCAACATAGCAGGGACTATAGCGTTCAATAGGGCGTTGAATTGCTATTAAATTGCACAATGACCGTCCATTTCTGCGGGGTAATCACTGTTTAACCAAACTTTATGCTGGGTACTTTGTCCGCCAGAAAACTTTAACCAAAGTTTTCAGTTCACCCTCTTATTGCCCGCCTCACTTGGCCCGATGTGCGCACAACTTAATTTATCCTAAGTTCTTTCTGGGCCTGTTCTCCGTGCCGTGCATGCAGTGTCCTGCATGCTGCAAGTGCCAGATGTTTGAAGTCTATGCAGAGGCGTCCACGTTTGTCTAGTTGAAACTAACAATGGAAGGAGTACACTCTCTTCACGGCACTGAAACTAATTTAAATGTTTTTGCAGAGAGTCCAACCCAACATACTCTTGAGGAGCAACTCCATTTTGCAAACAGATATTGACAACTGATTTTTTATCAAGATGATTCAGGAGATGCAAAAAAGGATGGATGGGCGATCCTGGCTCAAAAAATTGGGGAAGGCAGCCCGTCGTGCTAAAATACACAAGTCATCAGATGAGGCCAGAACAGAGGAAGCCAGGGGTCTGGTCAGACGGTTGGGAGTGTTCGATCTCATATTGATGGGAATCGAAGCTTCAGTTGGGGCATGCATATTCGTCGTCACAGGCACTGTTTCCCGCGATGCAGGGCCAAGTAATATAAAATTTTCTCTGTGCCTATTGTGTGTATGATCTAAATTAAATATAAATAGCATTGCCAATTCTTTTTAGTAAATTGCATGATGTTTTCTCTAAATTGCATGATTCTTTAGAACTATAATGGAGGTAGGTTTATTTCTTTTAAATCCTCTGCATAATGCAAGAAATAAAAAATGGCGCGTGCACATTCTATTATGTAAATTGCATGATTCTTTAGAACTATAATGGAGGTAGGGTTTATTTCTTTTAAATCCTCTGTGTAATGCAAGAAACCAAAAATGGCGCCTGCACATTCTATTTTGTAAATTGCATAATTCTTTAGAACTATAATGGAGGTAGGTTTATTTCTTTTAAATCCTCTGTGTAATGCAAGATTCAAAAAATGGTGTTGCGCATTTCATTATTTGGTTTCTGTCACACAGCCATGTTGGAGTATCAAACTCTTGTTGCTCGGTAAATTGCATGTTTAGATAATCTTCGGCAAAATTGCATGTTTCTGTAGAATTATTTGGGGTTTGGGAAATTTTTCTTTCTTTTAAATCCTCTATGGAATGCAAGAAACTCAAAATGCCACTTACAAATTCCAGTGCTACAAAAGTAAGGCAGAAGCAGCAACAACGAACTGTTTCCCTTTAGCAGGTTGTTCCCACCTGCATTTCACAGAACTGTTCATTAAGAACAACTAAAAACCAAAAAAATAGTAATAAAATCTGAAAATTCAATCAGACTAGGGTTTCATCTTCGTGATTCGTACGCATCCCAGAAGCATCGAAATCAAGGTCCGAACCACAAATTGAGGACACAAATCAAACAGCATCCAGGATTCTTGCAATAAAACAAGTGGCAAAACCAGACCACAGGAAGAAGTAGATATAAAGAAAAAGAAGTCGCTGTCCCTCATGTTATACTTCTCATATTTATTTGGTTGGAAGTTTATTCCAAGTTTGTCCCATAACACCAAGATTTTTGAACTTCAAATATGCAGTAAAAGCAATCAATCAGTAATAAAACTGCATTAATGCAGGAGTAATTATGGCAAGGAGGAATGTATATCCCATAGCTCCAAGCATTAATATCTAAGGCATAAGAAGCATGATTCAGATCATTAAAACATACATGTGTTAAGTTACTCCTATCTGAGGTGTGCAATCCCAAATGATACCAGGATCCTTGTCAACAGTGATGCTGATCTTCAAGTAGGCACTGCTGATTCAAGCTTCAAACCACAAGCAACAAGTTTATTGCTCCGTTGATGCCCAGAGGTCAACTCTACACAAAAATAGATGCATGTACAGGAAGAAATATATATATGCCCTAAAGACTGCCACAGAGGTTAATGTAATTAGGTCCTTATGCTCAGAATTTTGGACTTCAAGAAAAACTGTTGCTTTAAGGTGATCACAATGTCTTAACAAGCAAAACCCTCACTGCTGTACCTCAGGACCGAGATCAGAAGTTGCCCTTGGCTGAAATTTCAGTGATCAATTTCAAGACTTCGTGAATTTGCAATACTGGAGAATGCAATGCCAAATGTTTCAGATAGAAGGCCTCCCAGGATGAATATTCATGACTGCAGAGATTAGACAATAAGGCCGCACTGTTATGAAGTTTTCCTTTAATCACTTCTACTCAATCTTCAAAGGAGGTCGGAAGAATACCAGTCACAAGATTTTTGCACAGAAGACAATTGGTATCAAGCCTTCAACTCCACCGTGACCATGCCACTGCAAGTGTCCGCACCATGAGGTAAGATGAACAAATGTTGAACTCTGTTCGAACTGTGTTGGAGACATCTGGTAAACATGCATGTTGATGTATTTCACTGTGGACAAGTGGTTGACAGATCACCACTGTGGACGAGTGGTTGACAGATCACCATCTGGTAAACATGCATGTTGATGTATTTCACTGTGTATGTTCTATGCCGATAACAGTTTACTTCTTTTGCTTATTATATTCCACAGATTAGCAATCACATGTACATAAAGTAAAGTGCAGATAGAACATTAAACGATCGACAGAAAACAAGCCAAGACAAGAGACACAAGATGTGGCGGCTATCCAAGGACAAACCCCACAATGTGTGGGAAAACCCTTTGATCAAATCTTCTTTTATCTTCAATAATTCAACAGAGAGAAATAGTACAATAAATCTGATCTATATCAGCAGTAGAAAACCCTAGATCAGCAGCATCAACATTCCTTATCTATCCATAGAAGCTTCCCATTCAGGATGCCCAACTTCTTGTGCATAAGTCTGTGGATTAGATGCATGCATCATATAAGCGTGCATGGACATGCATGGCTCCATAGCTATGAGTGCTTGTGGATCTTCCTCAAACTTAGGTGTAGTGGGAGGATCATCTATGAGATCACTCATGCTACACCATTTTTGCATTGAAAGTGGTCGAGAATCTTCCGAGCTACATGGGGAACTATGATCTCGATGTTCAACAACTGGTGGTCCACCAGTTGTCACACACAAAGGCTCATCTAGATCAAAATTTTGATTTGAAGTATCATCTGCATACTCATCAATTAATGGTGAGGGCAACTTTGTAACAAGTTCATCTGGTGGTGCATGCAAAACATCTTCTTCAAAATTTACACTCCTTTCAATAAAGAGCACTTCAGTGTTGATATCAAGCAATATGTACCCTTTAACTTCATCAGAATATCCAACAAACATGCATGCCTTACTTTGAGGCTCCAAATCCTTTCTCTTCTCTATAGGAATGCAGGCCCATGCTCAAGATCCGAAAATGTGGAAATGACTGACTTCAAGTTGCATGCCAGTCTAAGCCTCAAAAGGTGTTTTTCTAGTAAAAAATTAATGAGGAGATCTATTCTGGATGTATGAGGCACAGTTGATAGCTTCAACCCACAAATTTGATGAAAGATATCTTGCATACAACATGCAATTCACCATATCTTTCAAAGATCTATTCTTCCTTTTGACCAACCCATTTTTCTTTAGAGTGTAAGGAACTATATGCTGCAACTATATGCTTGCTTCATTACAAATATTTTTGATATATTTGTTTACATATTCCTTCCCATTATCTATGTGGTGCATCTTGATGTGTTTTCCACACTGATTTTATGCATGTGCTTTGAAAATCTTTAGATGTTGAAAAACTCCAGACTTGAGTTTCAAGAAGTAAACCCAAGTGAATCTTGTGTAATCATATACAAATGAAAACACATATCTTGCTTTGCTAATTGAAAGTACTATAAATGGACCCAAGAGATCCCTATGTACAAACTCCAAAGGTGAAGAGGTTCTCCATGCCTGCCCCTTCTCGAACTTGTCTTGTGGATGCTTTCCAAGAGCACATCCATTACAAACACCATTTGAAAATTCAATGGTCGACAATCCTTTAACCATCCCTGGTTTTCTAAGTTGCTACATATATCTAAAATTCAAGTGCCAAAATATCTTGTTCCAAATCCTACTTTCTTCATTTGCATGCGTAAGTTGCAAAATAGAATTTGATTGAGGAATAAAATAAAAAGTGTATACATATGAGATTAATCATTTACCTTTCCAGATGCAATCTTTAAAGTTGGTTTGAATATCATAAATGCTCACGAAATCGGGGGTAAATTGCACTTTCCTTCTAGTGCATGTGTGTGTCATATGATACACTGAAAGAAGATTCACAAAAAACCTAGGAATATGCAAGACATTCTCAAAACTTCTATCTTCGAATTTCACTCTTCCTTGCCCAGTTTCTTCAACTGTAGAATTCTCCCCCATGAGAATAGGAGGTCCCAAGTATGCATGTAGAGAATAAAATTATTCCTTTGAAGAAGCCATATGATATGAAGCTCCCGAATCGATGATCCATTCTTGCGGTGTAGAATGAAGGGCAATCAAAGCATGAACATTACCCCTTGTTTCTAATGGTTTTCCCCTCGTCTTCTTCTTGGCACTTTCTGGAATGTGATGACTAATATTATTTTTTCAAAGAGTATTTGGCATCATATCAATAGTCTTCTGCATGCAAGAGGATTCAAGATGATAACCTCTATTACAATAAGGACACTTCAGTTTCCTTTCTTTCCCTTATTACCCTTGGAGCTAGAAGAATCACCTGGAGGTTTTGGACTTCCTCCCTTTCTTGGATCTAGATATCTTGCCTTTCATTTGCCTCTGGATTTTTGATTTGGTTTCGAGTTGGACTTTCCTTTCTCATGCATGGAAAGTTCCTGTGCATTTGGAGACTTTAATGAACCCATTTTGATGAGCTTCTCCTGCTCATGAATGAGAGACTCAATAAATGCGTCAAGTTTGGGCATTTTCCATTTATCTCCAATTGCAAGTCTAACTGTATGAAATGTAGAAACGAAAACAACATATTCAGGGCCTAATTTAGACAAAATAGAAAGGACCAATTGACCTTCCTGTTTGGATTTATCAATCCCACAATCATGTAATTGTAGAAGCAATTATTTGAATTTTGTAAAGAAATATTTAATGTTCTCAAAGTTGTCTGGATCTAAGGAATTGAGCTCATTTTCGAGAATATGAGCCTACATCTTATCCCACTTTCCAAATAAATTCCCCAAGGTTGTCCAAACCTCATTCAGTGTGTTGCATGTGTCGACATGGAATCACAATGTTGGAGATATGGACAACAATAGAATACCAAAATACTTGTCCATCCTGTCGAAGTATTTGGATTTTTCAATGGCAAAATTCGGTTAAGCTTCCGTATTCTCAAATATCCGATACAAGCCTTTGCCTCTGAGGTGAACCAAAATCTTCGGCTTCCATTAGTAGTAGTTATACAGAGTAAGAATAGTTGAATATGAGAACTCCATTCTTTCACCTTGTAGTTGTAGCAACAATTATGACAGTTCTCCGATATTTTGATTTGCAAATCAAATCTCCGAAGAATGTCCAATTCTTTGATCCTACAAAATATTGTTCATGCACCCTCTCTAAGCCCCTATAGCTCTGATACCATGTAAAATTATTAGAGCACAAATACGGATCTAGTTGAAGAATAATTGCACAAACTTGCATGAAATTGAAAAAGAAAATTGGAATCTAGAATGAATTTTATTACACAATATTGGTTTCAGAATCAATACATAAAGTAATTAAGTTAAGCTTAGTTGTACATGAAATAACTACAGATAATTAAAGCTAACTGAAGCTAAGTGTGCTTTTGTGTTAATGTACACATGCACCACATGCAAGCTCTATAGTTAACTAATTAAAGCCAATTGCACACTACCTGTAAGCACTCGAGGTAACTAACTAAAGTCTAATGCACACCACATGTAAGCACTCGAGTTAACTAACTAAATCCAAGTGCACATCACATGCAGTGTAAGAGTTGAACTGAAACTAATTAAGATTAACTAAGTGCATGTAGTACACCGACACATTTTGTAACTATTAAATGCTATAAATATCTAGCAAACCACCACATGTGCTTGGTCACTTGTTTTAAATTTTTGATTTAATACTCTATCTTTGAAAGTACCTTGGTTGACTTTTGAAAAATAATCCATCATATTAAATTAATGTATAATAATAACATTTAATATTATTTGTTGAAATTATCAATAAAAGGAAAACATGGAAACATATTGTCTCATCCTCCAAGCCAATCAATATACAAACAATTGCGTCAAGTACAAGAGATTCCATTATTGTGAACAATGAAGCCGCCAGAAAATTTATAAGCATGGTGGTCCAATAATTTAATGAGTATAACTTCAATCATTGTTCATCTAAAGTTTTTATATTTTCTGTAATACAAATTTAGTAATTTATAATGAGATTGATGTTGGATTTTCACTTATTTCATTGGCAAAATAGATTATGTGAATTAATTGTTATTTTGGGATTGGGATTTAAAACGAGACTAATTAATATTTATTTATTTATTTAGATTTACATAATATCATTCAAAATGGTTTAAAAATTTGCTAATAAAACTTAAAACTTCAACATAATATTAAAAAAATTAGAATTTGATACAAGTTTTATTCCCCAAATTTCATGCTCCTTCATTAAAAATTCATCACGCGTGATAATAGATAAAAGATTTATTAATGCTTACAAGTTGGTGTAATAGAAAACCTTAAGAATCAAAGATACATATTAATCAATTTAATATGACTTTAGAGATTGACTGTATATATAAATAATATGTATAATATTCTATGAGTTAAAACGTATATAAATTTAAAAGTATTGTCGACGTCGCTTTTCTTTGGAAATTGCAGCCCAACACGAAGAATGCTAGTGGAATAATTTATTGAGTATAACTTAAATCGTTGCTCATCTAAAATGTTTAAATTTTCTGTATTACGAATTTACAGTCATTAAATTGATGCTAAATTTTCACTTATTTTATTAGCAGGGTTATTGTGGGATTATTTAAAAGTAATGATTATTAAAGTTTTAGGTTCTCGTGTAACAATTTTTTTTTAAATGGTATCGAAGTCTGTCAAAGAATTTATTGAGAGTATAATTTAAATCTTTTCTCATTTAAAAATTTTAAATTCTCGGGATTACGAATTTACAGTTATTATTCTTTGTCCAAGTAGGGTAATAACGCATTTAAAATGTGTTTGATTGTGACATTAAATTCTAAGTGATTAAAAATTAAATACCAATAAAAAAATAATTTTATTATTATTTTAATTCAATATTTTCTTAGTTTTTTATTGGCTTGCTTCTTATTTTGCAATGATGTTTTTTGCAACGGAAACTCCTATTTCATAGACCATAGAAAAGTAAATGCTGCCTGACATGCAAGGCAGATAGCTTTCGCCCTCTCTCTCTCCAAGCTGCTATCTCTATTTGCGTGCTGTCACCCTCTCTCTCCAGGCTACTATCTCGATTTGAGTGCTGTTACTGAGAAGGCGAAAGCTATCTGCCTTGCATGTCAGACAGCATTTACTTTTCTATCGTCTATGAAATAAGAATTTCCTTTTACAACAACCATACATTTGCAGTGCTTGTTTGGCCGTGCACTGACAATTCTGTTGACTTGCCATGTGTTATTCCTATCTTTTGTAATGCTTAATTATTATTGTAGCCGTGGTTGTGGTCATTTCTGCTACCTACTTATCATAATGTAGGCTATCCGCGTGATCTGACAAAACTTACACACTGTAAACAAGAAGGGAGTGGAATGTGCTTAGGTACTTCTTCTTATTTAGATTCGAAGTCTCATCCTTAAAGACATGGTTCTGTATCCCAACTCCCACGTACTTCAATAAATACATTGTTTTGTTTTGTGAAACATGTCGCTTGGGAATATGATAAATTAATAAATTATTCATCAAATCACAAGGAACACTTTATTTAGACAAATTCAGTCAATGAGAGTAGCCTGAAATATCTTTTAAAAATTAAAGTGTATATATATCATTATTCATTACATTTAATTTTTAATATTTATGGGGCAGTTTATTTATGCATTCAAATTTTATTAATTTTATTTATTTTTTATTATTTTGAATTTTTAAATATTAATTTTTCTTATTTCAAAATTCAACTTGGCTGTCAATTTAAAATAAAGCAGGCTTCCAGCTATAATTCATATTTAAAGTCAGCTGCTCTGTAACTCAATTTTTAATTCATCATGTATGGAATAATAACCCAAATGGGATAGGAGGGTGCGATTGTAGTCAATGTACCTGGGATGGATTATTATATCTTTTATTTTATTTCTTGGTGGAGAATAAAGGGATATTTAATGGATATTAAGTAGTTTATTACACAATCATTTTACAAAATAATGTTTAATATTTATTTATTTTTTAATGTTTAAATAAATTAAAATTATTTTTAATTTAACCAGTTAAATTATTTAACTTATTATTCTTCTGTCGTATTCAATATTAATTTTTTAACCAATATAAAAATAGTAAACTGATCATTCCCTTATTACATTACATGGTTCATAAACAATTGCTTATATTTACGGAACTAAAACCGCATGGTTCATAACCGGAATCCGGCGGAAGAAATTGAGATGAAATCATGATTTGTTGCAGTTAAAATGGTTTTTTAACTGCATATTCGGATTCAGCACCCTGAAAAACCCCTGGGACGCTTTCATTGTGCAGAAACTAGTTATCAAACTTCGATTTCAATAAATTACTGCCAATTTTCACCGGAAAAAATCGCCGGAAAAACTTTCAAAAAGTCGCGTTAAAGACTACGGCATAAACAATTGCTTATATTTACTTCCGGTGAACTAAAACTCACGGAGGCCCACCTCAACGACCATATGACAACTGACATGATACCCGCCTCAACTACAATATGTCAGAATGCTGCAAAAGAGTTCATTATTGTTATAGGTTACATATTATAGTTGTCTATAATGCGACGATGACGGAATTTGAGCTGAAATCATGATTTGTTGCAGTTAAAATTTTTTAACTGCATATTCGGATTCAGCATGAAAAACTCTGACAGTTTCATTGTGCAGAAATTAGAACTCCATAAATCACTGCCTCAGAAAAAATATTACGTTTACATATTATATGACAGAAAACTGACATTTGGTTGTAGATTTTGGATACATTTTGGAATGTGCTGAACATAAAACTCCAATATGTCAGAACTTTCTGCGCAGAAATGTGAATTACATTGTTACAAAGTACATGGGGTTAAACAAAAAAAACTGACATTTAATTCTAGATTTTAGAATGTTTTCACTATAAAACAAAAAATATATATATATATATATATATATATATATATATATTAAATTTGATAAGATTATATTTTTATATATCAATTTTAATACGGGAAATTGAACTGTGCACATTTTTATTCCTACCCTAAATATTTTGAAATTTAAAATATACATCATGATTATAATACTATCTTTTAACTTAATTTATATCACGCCAAGTTATTCCTATCAATTTCATTTTCTTGTTATTCGCACTCATCACAAGCATCACATTCCGCATATTTTTGGGCGTTGATTTCGCTTTATGATGTCAAAATCCCATAGCTCTTTGCTTTGCCTCGATCTTAAACTACAAGAAGAAAGAAGTGTCAAAGTTCAACTCAACTTGGAGTGTACATGTGGGAAAAATTTGATTATAGATTTTGAAAATATTTTAAAATTAGAGAAACTTGTATAATTGACGATGTAAATAAAATTAATCAAATAATTTTTTTCTCTTATTTTGAAATTTTAAAGTGTTTATTTTGAAAAGACTAAAAGAAGTGTGGGAAGAAAGATTATGTATTTTTTATTTTTGTGGAAATTGAAAAGCATTTCATTTTAGAATGCGCTTCTGGTATATTCTAGTAGCTAAAAAAGATTATGTATTTTTTATTCTTGTGGAAACAGAAAAGCATTTCATTTTAAAATGCCCTTCTAGTATATTCTAGTAATATTCTAGTAGTTAGCTCTTGAGATAATCTATTTAGCAAGAGGTTTGTTGAGAAACTCAAGAGTGTTTATTCTGAAGGATCAACCAGATAAAAAACAACCTGTCCCATAAATTTATCTTAAGCTCATAAATTTTAAAATAATTTTTTCATTTATTTCTTTCGAATATTCTATATAAAACTTTTATTTTGAAATTTTTTTGTCTTTATTTAAATTTTCTGTTTTGTATACTAACCACTGTAGTTGGTTCTCACCCGTCAAAATCTATATAGCTGTTGAGCTTTCTACAACACCAGTCAAAATCCATATGGCTCTTTAATTTGCTTTGGCTCTATGTTACCTAACGCAACTAAAGCATCAAATCATGCACCTTTATTTTGAGGTTTTGTTTTGAGTGTGTTCTGTTTTCCTCTGGCGTTTATACTGCTGCTTTCACACCACTTTAATTGTTAACCACACGATCTTCTTTTCTTTTAATCCAGCTTGCTCTTCTCTATCAGAAGTTGATTGACATGTGCAAACTTGCAAAGGGGTTGGGATGCACGTTGTCGATGCAAAATCCATATTACTAAATTTAAATATTATACATTACTCTCTTTATATATAAAACTAACCTTCAATGCATTACAACAAAATAGGATATTACTTAAATATTAAATAAATTATAAAAATGATTAAGCATTACTAACAACTTACGAACTTTTCAAAAATGAAATGGCCCTTTCAAACACACCATTAGAATTGAAAACTGCAAACAAATATGCTTTCAGATAGAATAAGAGAGTGACTGACTAACTACCTTCATTATTTTAACATTTTTATATTTTGTTTTTTTCGTAAAATCAAATGATAAAATGGAAAAACGATCAGAATATATTTCATATGAAATAATATGAAAGTATGCTTTTTCTCCCCGAAATAAAAAACGATTTCATTATTAATGAATATGCAAAACGGTAAAATATGGCCAGAAGCCCTACATCGTTTCATTTTGCCTACGCGGTGTTGGAAATCGGAATCGGAACTTGCATTTAATATTAATAGAAAAGCCCATGGCAACAACGTGGTTTAAAATATTATTATGCATAGAAAAGGCTATTGAATTTGATTCAAAAATTCTGTAAAATCTGCTACAATATTCTGACTAGCACAAATTATTGCTCAAATCCAGATCAACATGTTATCGATCTAATCGTTTAGAAGCCAAATTGCACTATCTCACCTGATTTAAAGCAGAATGTGGGAATCGAACCCCAACCCACCGAGTTGAGGTTTTATTGAAATAGAACCTCCTATGGAACTTGAGTTTCCATGAAAAAAATCTAATCTCTTAAATTCAGGTGGTGACTAATTTTCTAATTTTTAATGAAGTTAAGTTTGGATAAATTTCAAAAATATTCTAGAATTTGATTAAGATAAACAAAATCAAATTACATCAAAACATTGTGTTTTTTCTTGACAATAGCATCAAGAGTTTGACACTAACCAAAATTGTTTTCTTACTATACCCCTCTCCAACCACAACAACACACGAATTTAGGGACAAGTATCATTAATCCTTTAAACATGTGGTTGGAAAGGCAGAAATGCTTAAAACATAAAATTCACCCAAAACACACAAGTTGCGGCTCTTCTATTGATCACACAAAATTTGATTATTACAATGAACATGGTGAAGGGTATTTACCATTTTCCCACTAGCAACTTGCCTAAAATATATTGACATGCAACCACACACTAAAATTTTTCTATCACTTAATTTCACTTGATTCAACACTCCAACACTCAACATTCAACACTTAGTTAAGTGACTCTCTAATTTTAGCCAACTCCTCATGCGAGAGTAATTAGCTTATTTTAACACTCCTCCTTAATTACGACCGCTAAAATAAAACATGCATGCTGGTCGTCTCAACTAGGTTTACAACACCCAAGTTTCTTCTATGAAATTCAAACACATCTTTTGGTAATGACTTAGTAAATATGTTAGCCAATTGATCACTAGATTTACAAGGCTTCAAATGAACTTTTTCATTGCTCACAAGTTCTCTAATAAAGTGATATCTAGTATCAATATGCTTGCTCTTTTGATGAAACACGCTATTCTTCGATAGTGCAATCGTTGAAGTGTTGTCACAATATATTGTTGCTGGTCCTTGTTGTTTCTGCTTGAGTCCATCAAATGCTCTTTTTAACGAAACTGTTTGAGATGATGTTGATGTTGTTACTACATATTCTGCTTCCATTGATGAAAGTGTCATAGTGGGTTGCTTCCTAGATGCCCATGAAATCACACCTGAACCAAGATGGAACACAAAACTAGAAGTGCTCTTCCTATCATCCAAACTGCTTGTAAAATCACTATCTGTGGATCCAATCAAATGATTCTTTTTTGTGCTTGCATACATTATGCCCAATTTCTAGTTCCTGATATGTCCCAAAATTCGTTTTCCTGCACTCCAATGTGTGTCTTTTGGAGTCTCCATAAATCTGGAAATCAAACCCACTCCTTGCATGATATTTGGTCTTGTAGATGTGAGATACATGAGGCTGTCAACCAATATTTTGAATAGAGTTGGATTGACATCTGATCCTTCATCATCCTTGCTTAACTTTGTCCCTATTGCAATTGGTGTAGGGACAAGTTAGCAAATTTCCACCCTGAATCTTTTCAACAAATCTTTGGCATATTTATTTTAACAAATAAAAATCCATTTTTCAGATTGCTCAACTTCTTTTCTAAGAAAATATTTCATGAGATCAAGATCTGTCATCTTAGATTCTTTCATCATGGTTGCTTTAAATTCATCTAACTAAAAATCACATGTAAAAATCATGTCATCAACATATAAGAAAAGAATCAAAATTTTTCCATGCTCATTTAACTTTATGTAGCTAGATGTTTCTTCTAAAAAATCCATTCTTAATCATGTAGCTATCGATTCTACTATACCAAGCTCTAGGCGCTTGCTTGAGTCCATAGAGCGCTTTCTTCAACCTGTAAACTGTATCTTCTTTACCTTCAACTTCATATCGTGGAGGATGCTGCACATTAATTTCTTCTTCTAGAATTCCATTCAAGAAGGTTGATTTTACATCCATCTGACATACTTTCCACTTGTTCTGAGCTGCTATGGCTAGAACTTCTCTTACATTATCTAAACTTGCTACTGGAGCAAACATTTCTCTAAAATCTATTCTCGGTTGCTGCGAGAATCCTTTTGCTACAAGTTGTGCTTTAAATCTATCTCACCTTTCTCATTCAATTTTGCCTTGTACACCTACTTCACAACAATGAGATTTTTGTCCTTCGGTAAATCAACCAAATCCCATGTATTATTCTTTTCAATAACTTCAATTTATTCCTTCGTGGATTGCACCCAATTTTCATCTCTGATTTCTTCATCAAACAAAGAAGGTTGGAATGACAACAATGCAAAATTTGAACTAACATCCAAATCATCATAAATATCTTCTAGACTTCTCATATTTCTCTTACCATTGCTTGATTCGTCACCTGATTGATTGTTAAGAGAACCTCAATCTGTTGATCTTCTTGAAGATCCATGCTGCTCTGAAAATCTTGGAGTCCTTGTTAGTGTGTCTTTGTTTGGTGTCTTCAGAGGTGATTCTTGCAGCTCCTTTTCTACTACATCATCTTCTTCCATCAACGACACTTGTGCATCAATTGTTTTGTCTATACTACCATTCCACAACTCTTGTTCTTTAAACACAACATCTCTGCTAATTATGGTCTTCTTGGTGACACGGTTATATAATTTGTAAGCTTTTGATTGCTCACTATCCATTGTCTTGTCAATCCCCAACTTTACCTCTGTCTTCACAGATTGATCCAAATTTGCAGCCAAATTCTTGTTGTCTGTCATATGGTTACTGCAACCACTATCTAATAGCCACACACTATCAGGAGGTTCATGCATGGTATGGCAAGTTAAGAACATGGAGTTAGTACTCTCTGTAGTGACATTCGCTCTCTGGTTCCTTTGATCAGCTATCTTCTTCCTATAATCACGAGCATAGTGACCAAATTTATTGCAATAATAACATCTTACCTTTGATTTGTCAAATCTTTGATTATTGCTGAAGTTTCTGCAGTGACTTCCACTTTCATGTTCATGCTCTTCTCGGACCACCATATCTTTTGCCTCATTCTGTGCCTCTCGAACTACTTCTGCCTTGACCTCTGTCTCTTGAAATAGAAACCTTACTTTTGAAAGCGGTCTCTAAAGTGGAATCCTTATTTTTGTCTATCCTTGCCTCATGCAATAGGAGTGATCCCATCAGCTTATCAATTGTTAATGATGCCAAATCCTTGGCTTCTTCTATGGCTTCTTCCACAACATCAAATTTGGTAGACACAAATCTGAGGACTTTCCCAACCATTGTTTGATCTTTAATTTCTTCATCATAAATCTTTAATTGATTTACGACATTTATGACCCGATTCATGAAAGAATCGATGTCCTCTGTCTCCTTCATCTGCAGACTTTCAAAATCTCTCCTAGTATTTTGCAACTTAACAATATTGACTTTGGTCATACCTTTATAGTTTGTCGCTAAAGTATCCCATGCTTCCTTTGTTGAAGACGTGATCATAATCTTCTGGAACACTGCTCGGTCCACTCTTTGCTAGATAAGCTGCAACGTTTGTGCATTCTTCTTCTTATCTTTTCACTTTTGAGTGTGTTGAAGATGTATATTTGATATTTTTAATTAAAAAGTATTGGATATATATATATATATATATATATATATATATATATATATATATATATATAATTATAATAATTCCAGTCAACCTCCCAAACCTTTATTTAAAAAAAAAGCCACATGTCTATACATTTTCCTGATGTTGGACACATTTTTTTCTTTTTTAATTACTTTACTTGATATAAAATTATGTTATTTCACATGAATATCCAAATATTTTATTTATGGTTACAAAATGAGAACGAAATATTTTTACCACATCTTTTGAGTTATGATGTCTACAACAAGTGAGAACAATGAGAGTGAGATTATTGATATTTGTTTTAATTATAGTAGACATTGTTTTTTATTTAGGAAATATTTTATTTTAAAAGTGGCCGTGTCAACTAAAAGTTGAATGTGGGAAGAATTACATGTTGTTGAATGTGGGAAGAATTACATGTCTCCCTCATCATATTAGAGTGTAAAATGAGTCAATCCCTTTTAAGGAAATGCAATAAATAAATAAATAAGTCAAATTTTTAAAAAATGATATTTGAAATAATATTAACTTTATATATATATGAATGAGATTAATAAATTAAATTTGCAAATAATATTAATATTAATAATTTTAATTTTCAATAATTTAATTGAGTTGTCTCTAATGCCATTTTTTGAAAAAAATCTGATTTATTTTCTGATTTAATTTGTCTAAAATCCTATAGCAATTCATTGAAATCACAAATTTGATGAGTAAAATCTCCACACTCGAAGTGCCCTAGGGAGTTTTCAAGGCGCTCGATCCATATATGCAGTTAAGAAACCAATGTAAATAAAAAAAATCAAGATCTCACCTCAAATTCCACCAAAAATTTCAAAACTTAATACTTAAGAGTGTGAATTGTTTTTTGATGGTGAGAAATAGATTTAACACCATCTAAAATCCTAATTTTGAAACTTTACAAATCTAACCTAAATTTCTAACCATTTCAATTAAATTTTATCAAAATCTTGCTAAATTTTTTATTATTTTCCAAACAAAATTGCAAATAAATTACCATGCTTTTGTCTTGATAACTGGCTCCCTCAACCATTTTGCACGTGTTGCTTTGCACAGGGTGGGACCCACCGGGGCGCTGTAGCTAGGTTGCTTGAATTGAGTTCCAAGCCTAAGCTCTCCGCTAGAGATAAATCTAACACACTCATATATGATAGGCTTCAAGCTGCAAAAGTTTCCCGACAATTCCGGTAATGTGTGTCAACGTCCCTTTCTTAAAGGAAGGCAGAGAGGTGGGCCCAAACAGCTAGAAGGTTATGAGAATTTGAGAATCTGGAATGGGATAAGGGTTGCAGTTGAACATGGCCAAAAGGCTGCCGCTAATAAAAGAGTTAGGGTTATAGGCGTAAAGCAGGTATTGCTTTCAAAAGCATGTGCTTCAGACCCTCATCAAATTGAAGCACTTCAAAGGAGATTATTCCATACGGATTCTGGTTGAGGTCCCTGCAACGAAGAATTGAAAATGTAAATAACATCACTATCATTTTTTTCAGAAGAAAAAACTCTTCGTTTCTATTTATATAAAAAGAGAGTACGTTATCATGGTTATATCACAGTATCAGTTTTCAACAATGAAAATCAATATTAAAGTCTGCTACTTATCTATCTCTTGCATAACATAAACATAAAAGGGAGTAAACAATGAGTCCTGTCACCTACAGGTTAAGCTCAAAAAAGATGCCATGTTCCAAGGACTGTATCTTAAATCCTCCACCAAAAGTAAAAAAGACGCCCTGTTCCAGAGACATCACTATCGTAGTAAGTTTAAGGGAAGAAATAAATTTAACTATAAGCTGTGAAATGTTTTGCAAATTACTTACCCAGAAGAATTTTTATGCTGATTACAAATTCCCTATATCAATTTCTGAATCGTCACAGAAATTGATACATCGAAATTGTAAACGGCATTAGGATTCTTTTTGTATAGATAATTTATAAAACAATTCAGAAATTTTATTTTTTCCCTGAAACTTACTGTTATGGGGACGTTATTTACATCTTCAGCTGCTTCTGTTTGACAGTCCTGGAAACTTATGTACAGAGACCTAACAACAATCCCTATGGGATAATCTCCTTTAAAGCACAATTTGATTAGGGTTTGATGCACATGCATCTGAAAGCTACACAGCAACTCGCTGCTTTACACCTATATTGATGATGATTAGCGATAGCATGTGCAACAACGTTCATCCGCAGCCCCTTTGCATGTTTGCACATGTCAACCAACTTCTCATACAAAACAAAAGGGTGGATTAAAGGAACAAACCCACCGCATGTGCTCCACCACTTGTGATTTAAAAATTTTGATTTATTTCTCTATCTTTGAAAGTAACTTGCTTGGTTTTCCAAAAAGAATATTCCTTGATATTAAATGTATGATAGTTGCATTTACTATTATTTTATTTATAAATTACGATCGTTGAAATTATCAATAAAAAGGAAGACATGGGCATTGTCTCATCCTCCAAGACTATCAATATAGAGATTCCATTAACGTGAACAATGAAGTCCGTCAGAAAATTTAAAAGTCCACATAATATGGATGTCGCTTTGCTTTGTGAATTGCAATAGAGAATGTTCCCCACCACGAAGCATGCTGGTCCAATAGTTTATTGGGAGTATAACTTTAATCACGCGGACGTCCCTTCTATTGGAGTTGGGTACTTTAATTATTTTTTTAATTAATTTTTTTGATCGAATGGTCTAAATTGAAAGATGCCAGTATATTCTAGTGGTTGCCACTATATCAATGGATAGAATTCACACCACTAACTTACTTACATGTCTAAATCACATGTTTAAAGCATACTTAAATTATTTCTTTACAAAGAATGATTAAAATTTTATTGTACCTCTTGTTGATAACCACGTATGTTCACTATTGAGAAATGTATTTAAAAAGATTATAAAATATTAACCTAAGAGACGTGGATCAAAGAGGAACAACCCACTAACAGTGTCCTCAAACTTGTGAAATGATTAAAAGTTGAGACGTGCACCTTATACCTCTTCATATTTTGAAACATATGTCTATTCAACTGTTTGCCAAGTGTTTTGTCCATAAATTTAACAATTACCTTACGTGGGTGGTTTAAACGTATCCGTGTTCAACCATACCTTTTCACATTCTAGTTTCAAATGTACCTGTGTTCAACCATTTGCGAAGTGTTTTCCGATACCTATAAGGATTACCTGAGTGATTTCCTATGCATTACTAATTCTCAAGTGATTTGAAGGTGGTTGCATTACTAATTCAACAATGCAGTTTTTACTATTGATAGTCGTGATGATGTATGTCTCTGTGGGCACTACAAACTGTGATTTTGTGATAATAGCCGCAAGAGAACGAGGAAGTCCAGCGACATCAAGCAGAAGCGCCTTGATTGGATCTTCACCACCTGATTGCAAGTTGAAATGTTGTAGATGCACTCCCTATGCGAGAGTAAAAGTTTCCATTCATCCCGACACCATCAGGTAGATGTGTCATGGCGAATCGATGCCAGCAAATGCCTAGTGTCTTGTTTATCCAATGAAGATGCAGGCGACATTGATGTGTCGTTGCCCAACAACACCGTGGATTCCAAGGCGATTAACCTTGGGAACGGCTACGTGGAGATTAAGAGAAGACGGGATGATGGCGAGGAGTTGCAGAATGACCGTGTTTGGTCAAGGGTGCTCAGCGATGTAGAAGAGGAGGGTTGTTCCAGGAAGAAGCTTAGACTGTCCAGAGAACAATGTGTTGTTTTGGAAGAAAGCTTTAGAAAGAACAGGGTGCCCGAACCTGTAAGTTTCTATACACAGTATTCACTTACAGGTTACTACTCTATCGTTTGTGTTTCGTCATGCTTTTGGCTGATGTAACTTCTTCTTCTTCTGCAGAAGGAAAAGCATGTGTTGGCCTTACAGTTGAATCTCTGCCATCGACAAGTTGAGGTGTGGTTCCAGAATAGACAAGCAAGGTTAGCTCTAGTCCTTTATTGATTCATTGTATTTTTCATGTTGAAATTCATATGGAAAGTTCCATTTTGGAATCAACAGCTACATAATTTGGCCTGTAACTATGAAGAATGACTTGGAAATCAATTGTTGTGTAAATTTATAGTTCAGAAAATTTTTGATCCGATGGAGATCCTATTGTGTTGACAGTTTTATTGACTCATTTCTATTATAGGTTAATTAAATGTTATGAATTTGTTTCAGGACAAAGCTTAAGAAAACGGAAATGGACTGTGAGCTTCTGAAGAGATATAATGAGGCACTTACAGACGAGAACAGAAAACTTCGCATAGAGCTGGAAAAACTGAAAGCTTTAAAAATGTCACCACCTCTCAAGCCTGCGTCAACCGTTACCATGTGCCCCTCCTGTGAAAGAGTTTTAGTGGTTGACAATAGTAGCCACTTGACTTTGGCAAAATCTGGGTCTATGTTTTTACGCAGCTCTTTCCGGCAATGAATTGTCAGGTATTGATCAGAGTTTCTTTACCCGTAGTCATTGTTTAGCAATGGTGGACACCGTCTCTTTGTCAAACATTTTAGGTTTTCTCTAAAGGTTCACTTTATGAAACATTTAGGGTTTCAGTATATTTTTTATTAATTGACTTCGGTTTAGAAAGCGCTCAAGTCTCTGTTAATTTATTGAATGAGATGAGGCATCTTGATAAACCAAGGAACGTATAGCTGTACAAAGTGGGAGTCTATGAAATAAACATTGTATGTAAAATTCAAATGTTTATGTGAGATCATCTCTTTCTCCGAACCTTCTTGTGTTTATGAATTTTCTCCTTTTTTTATTATCAATCTAAACATGTATAATAATCATTTTCATTTATTATTATTTTTAATAAAATACGATGCCAATTTCTCTATTCATACTCATAGTAAAAGTAAAAGTCATTGTTATCGCTAAAAGAAGTACTTATTGACTAGTCAATGCATGCATATTAATGCCTACTTAATAACTAACATTAACACGATTTTTTCTTTCAAGGTTTCATATTTGAGTTACACAACATAGGGAGGACACATGAAAATATTGTTATTGGAAAATGATTAAGAAATAAAAAAAATTTTAAGGTTATTTTATGGTTATTTTAAAAATGTTATAAAATTATAATTTTATTAATCATTATTAATTTTTTAAAAATTTATTAATTTTATTAATCATTGTTTAGTTTGAACAATACAACATATTTCTATTGATGATCTTAAACCTATTAAAAAAACTTAAATTTTTGTAAGCCCGGACCACTCATCTTGAGACACTTACAGTGTGAGTTTGAGTTTTACCCTTTAGTACCCCCAGTTCCAACCCTCAAGTCCTAGCACTTATACATGGAGTTTTGTGCTTTTTAAAAATGTTTACAATGTGAGATTTACACTTTAGTGCCCCTCGTTCCAGCGCTAAAGTCCCAGCATAAATGAAGTTTTCTGATTTTTAAAAATGTTTTATCGTCTGACTGATGGTTGATATTCTGGCTATTTTTTGGTTATTTTACTACTGGTATAATTTTATAACATCTTCTCTTAAGATATTGGTTCCCGTAGTAGCAGTTTGAGACTACTCAAGTAAGTCTTGAGAAACCATAGGCAAATGATTGATATATAGTGATGTTAAAGTAGTATAATTTATATACATATGAAATATGTCTTTTTTTTTTTAATATGTCTTTTTACTTTTTAGAAATAATTTTTTTACTCATATAGAATTATCAAAATTATAAAAAATAAATTTAGAATAATGAAAATGTAAATTTTGTTGAAAATAATTATAAAAAATAAATTTAGAATAATGAAAATGTAAATTTTGTTGAAAAAAATAAAAGATTTTATTGGTAATCCATTATTATATTTGGGGTTCATTTTGATGGTGATAAAAAAATGTGGACTAAGACAGTGATGGTTTTTAAGGTTTAATAAGAACCATCACATTGGGGAATAGTCATTCAATTTACATGAAATTAAGTAATTGACATTTTCACAATAATTCGCTTCACTGTGTAATTTGTAAATAAATTTATTCTCAACAAGTGGATGTCGGGTTCTTAATATGTTGGCGATTACAGGTTCACCTACTCAGACTAAAACTGATGGTTTCGATCACGTTTCTAAAACCAAAATGACATCCAAGACCAAAATGACATCTAAAGGCAAGGGAATGTTTTCGAGGGTAAAGCACAACAATGATTTCGAGTTATACATAACTCTTGTCAAACTAGTAGTAGGGGATAATCATTATACATTTCCATTCTCTAATGTTTATTGATTAATCATCATTATTTAAAAAAAATTACGAGATTTGGAATTAGCTACACATGGTCCATAAGAGGGAAGGCTATTAATCCTAACATACGACTATGGGTAATTCCTTATGTACGAGGAAGATAAATCTCAGTTCAGATTTCTTTCCTAGAACAAAGGGGCATTGGGATTTCTTGAACTCTCTCTCTAAATTTGAGAGTTTTTCATACAAATACAAGTGTCATAATTTTAGAAGTGTCATATTTTTAGGGGATCTAGGTTATGAGGGGATTTTTGATGAGTTAGCATTCTTGGTTATGTGGTTCATTGTAAAAGAAAGAGGGAATTAGGCTTAGATATTTTGTGCCTTTTAGAAGAGGGGTAGATGCAGACTTCAAAAAAACCTATTAATTACATCTTTCATGATATAATATGATCATTTGCTTATTGTTCCTTGGGTTTATAATATTAATAATCCCTTTAGTTTATTAATCCTTTGACTCTGAAATATTAATTCTTAGGATTTATTAATTCAACCGTGTTTATTTTAGTATTTTTAATATTTATCTTAGGGTTTGTATACCTTGGGTTTATAATATTAGTCCATTTTGTTTAATATTATTCCCTTAGGTTCATAATCCCATGGGGTTGTAGTATTAACTCCTTCAGTTTATTGTTCTTTGGGTTTATAATATCAAGCGTCTGAGTTTATTATTCTCAAGTCAACCATGGTCTAGCATGGAATTATGATAATGATTGTCTTAACATGAAAATCAATGATGGTGAATCATGTTTATTTTTGTGTTTAAAATATTTATCTTAGGGTTTATATACATTGGGCTTATAATATTAGTCCCTTGGGTTTAATATTATTCCCTTCAATCCATAATCCCTTACGGTTATAGTATTAATCCGTTGGGTTTATTATTCCTTCGGATTTCTAATATCAATCCCTTGGGTTTATTATTCCTTTAGGTTTATAATATCAATCATGGTCAACCATTGTCAATCATAGCCAAACATGGTCAACGATGGTTGAATGTCACATTCTGACAAGGATTGTCTCACCATGAAAATAAACCATGTTTATTTTAGTGTTTGTAATATTTATATTTGGGTTTACCAATGTTGGGTTTATAATATTAGTCCCTTAGGTTTAATATTATTCCCCTGGGATCATAACCCCTATTTTAGTATTAATTCCTTGGGTTTATTATTCCTTTGGGTTTATAATATCAATCCCTTGGGTTTATTATCCCCTTAGATTTATAATATCAATGATGGTCAACCAATTTCAATCATAGCCAACTATGGTAAACCATGGTTGAATGTCTCATTGTGACAAAGATTGTCTCACCATGAAAATAAACCATGTTTATTTTAGTGTTTGTAATATTTATATTTGGGTTCACCAATGTTGGGTTTTTAGTATTAGTCCCTTGGGTTTAATATTATTCCTTTGGGTTCATAATCCCTTAGGTTTTAGTATTAATCCCTTAGGTTTATGTTTCCCTTGGGTTTATAATATCAACCCCTTGAGTTTATTATTAACTTGGGTTTATACTAGCACAACCACATTTACCAATGTGGTTGATATGCGCCGATAGACATATATGAAGCATATATACAACCACATTTTCCAATGTAGTTGATATACGTCGATAGGCTTATATCAACCACATTAATAATTATTATGTGATTATTAATAACTATATAAATAATAACAACCATATTAGAATTGTGATAAGTGAATTATTATGTATATTGTTTTAAAGATTAACTATGTATGATTATTGATAACTATATAAATAATAACAACTATACTCTTATATATTTATGATTATTATATATTAATATTATAATAATAACATTATCATAATAATATTAATATTAACCCTTGGGCTTTAGTATTAATCCACTGGGTTTATGTTTCCCTTGGGTTCATAATATCAATCCCTTGGGTTTATAATATCAATCATGGTTAACCATAACCAACCATGGTCAATTGTGGTCAATCATAGTCTGATCTCACATTATGAAACAAATTGTCTCCACTTAGGGTTTACATACCTTGGGATTATAATATTAGCCCATTGGGTTTAATATTATTCCCTTAGGTTCCTAATCCCACAAGGTTTTAATATTAATACCTTGGGTTTATTGTTCCTTTGGGTTTATAATATCAATCTCTTGGGTTTATTATTTTGCGGTCAACCATGGTACAACATGGAATTGTGATCAAGATTCTCTCAATATGAAAATAAACGATGGTTAATCATGTTTATTTTTGTGTTTATAATATTTATCTTATATTTTATATACGTTGGGTTTATAATATTAGTCCCTTGGGTTTAATATTATTCCCTTGGGTTCATAATCCCTCAGGGTTTTAGTATTAATCCATTGGGTTTATTATTCCTTTGGGTTTATAATATCAATCCCTCTGGGTTTATTATTCCCTTAGGTTTATAATATCAATCCTGGTCAACTGTTGTCAATCATAGCCAACCATGGTCAACCATGATTGAATGTCTCATTGTGACAAGAATTGTCTCACCATGAAAATAAACCATGCTTATTTTAGTGTTTGTAGTATTTATATTTGGGTTTACCAATGTTGGGTTTATGATATTAGGCCCTTGGGTTTAATATTATTTCTTTGGGTTCATAATCCCTTAGTGTTTTAGTATTTATCCCTTCGGTTTATTATTCCCTTGAGTTTATAATGTTAATCCCTTGGGTTTATTATTCCCTTAGGCTTATAATATCAATGATTGTCAATCATTGTCAATCATAGCCAACCATGGTTGAATGTCGCATTGTGACAAGGATTGTCTCAACATAAAAATAAACCATGTTTATTTTAATGTTTGTAATATTTATATTTGGGTTTACCAATGTTGGGTTTTTAATATTAGTCCCTTGGGTTTAATATTATTTCCTTGGGTTTATTATTAACTTGGGTTTAAAATATTAATCATGGTAAACCATAACTGACCATGGTCAATTGTGGTCAATCATGGTAAACCATAACCGCCATGGTTAACTGTGGTCAATCATGGTCCTATCTAACATTATGAAAAAAATTGTCTCCACTTAGGGTTTATATAAATTGGGTTCATAATATTACTCCCTTGGGTTTAATATTATTCCCTTAGGTTCATAATCCCTTGTGGTTTTAGTATTAATCCCTTGGGTTTATTGTTCCTTGGGTTTATAATATTAATAATTCCTTTATTTTATTAATCCTTTGACTCTAAAATATTAATTCTTAGGATTTATTAATTCAACCGTATTTATTTTAGTATTTTTAATATTTATCTTAGGGTTTGTATACCTTGGGTTTATAATATTAGTCCATTTTGTTTAATATTATTCCCTTAGATCCATAATCTAATTGGTGTTGTAGTATTAATTCATTCGGTTTATTGTTCTTTGGGTTTTTAATATCAAGCGCCAGGGTTTATTATTCTTAAGTCAACCATGGTCTAGCATGGAATTATGATAATGATTGTTTCAATATGAAAATCAATGATGGTGAATCATGTTTATTTTTGTGTTTAAAATATTTATCTTAGGGTTTATATACATTGGGCTTATAATATTAGTCCCTTGCGTTTAATATTATTCCCTTCGGTTCATAATCTCTTAGGGTTATAATATTAATCCGTTGGGTTTATTATTCCTTTGAATTTCTAACATCAATCCCTTGGGTATATTATTCCTTTAGTTTTATAATATCAATCATGGTCAACCATTGTCAATCATAGCCAAACATGGTCAACAATGGTTGAATGTCGCATTCTGACAAGGATTGTCTCACCATGAAAATAAACCATGTTTATTTTAGTGTTTGTAATATTTATATTTTGGTTTACCACTGTTGGGTTATAATATTAGTCCCTAAGGATTAATATTATTCCCTTGGATTCATAACCCTTATTTTAGTATTAATTCCTTGGGTTTATTATTCCTTTGGGTTTATAATATCAATCCCTCAGGTTTATTATTCCCTTAGGTTTATAATATCAATGATGGTCAACCATTTTCAATAATAGCCAACCATGGTAAACCATGTTTGAATGTCTCATTGTGACAAATATTGTCTCACCATGAAAATAAACCATGTTTATTTTAGTGTTTGTAATATTTATATTTGGGTTTACCAATGTTGGGTTTTTAGTATTAGTCCCTTGGGTTTAATATTATTCCTTTGGGTTCATAATCCCTTGGATTTTAGTATTAATCCCTTAGGTTTATAATATCAATCCCTTGAGTTTATTATTAACTTGGGTTTATACTAGCACAACCACATTTACCAATGTGGTTGATATACACCGATAGACGTATATGAAGCATATATACAACCACATTTTCCAATGTGGTTGACATACGTCGATAGGCTTATATCAACCACATTAATAATTATTATGTGATTATTAATAACTATATAAATAATAACAACTATATTAGAATTGTGATAAGTGAATTATTATGTATATTGTTTTAAAGATTAACTATGTATGATTATTGATAACTATATAAATAATAACAACTATACTCTTATATATTTATGATTATTATATATTAATATTATAATAATAACATTAATCATAATAATATTAATATTAACCCTTGGGTTTTAGTATTAATCCATTGGGTTTATGTTTCCCTTGGGTTCATAATATCAATCCCTTGGGTTTATAATATCAATCATGGTTAACCATAACCAACCATGGTCAATTGTGGTCAATCATGGTCCGATCTCACATTATGAAACAAATTGTCTCCATTGAGGGTTTACATACCTTGGGATTATAATATTAGCCCATTGGGTTTAATATTATTCCCTTAGGTTCATAATCCCTCGGGTTTTAGTATTAATGTCTTGGGTTTATTGTTCCTTTGGGTTTATAATATCAATCTCTTGGGTTTATTATTCTACTATCAACCATGCTCAACCATGGTCCAACATGGAATTGTGACCAAGATTGTCTCTATATCAAAATAAACGATGGTTGATCATGTTTATTTTTGTGTTTATAATATTTATCTTAGGTTTTATATACGTTGGGTTTATAATATTAGTCCCTTGGGTTTAATATTATTCCCTTGGGTTTATAATCCCTCAGGGTTCTAGTATTAATCCCTTAGGTTTATTATTCCTTTGGGTTTATAATATCAATCCCTTTGGGTTTATTATTCCTTAGGTTTATAATATCAATCATGGTCAACCATTTTCAATCATAGCCAACCATGGTCAACCATGGTTGAATATCCCATTGTGACAAGAATTGTCTCACCATGAAAATAAACCATGCTTATTTTAGTGTTTGTAGTATTTATACTTGGGTTTACCAATGTTGGGTTTATAATATTATGCCCTTGGGTTTAATATTATTCCTTTCGGTTCATACTCCTTAGGGTTTTAGTATTTATCCCTTCAGTTTATTATTCATTTGAGTTTATAATATTAATCCCTTAGGTTTCTTATTCCCTTAGGCTTATAATATCAATGATGGTCAATCATTGTCAATCATAGCCAACCATTGTTGAATGTCGCATTGTGACAAGGATTGTCTCAACATGAAAATAAACCATGTTTATATTAGTGTTTGTAATATTTATATTTGGGTTTACCAATGTTGGGTTTTTAATATTAGTCCCTTGTGTTTAATATTATTTCCTTGGGTTTATTAATAACTTGGGTTTAAAATATTTAACATGGTCAACCATAACTGACCATGTTTAACTCAATCATGGTCAACTATAACCGACCATGGTCAGCTGTGGTCAATCATGGTCCGATCTAACATTATGAAAAAAATTGTCTCCACTTAGGGTTTATATAAATTGGGTTCATAATATTACTCCCTTGGGTTTAATATTATTCCCTTAGGTTCATAATCCCTTGGGGTTTTAGTATTAATCCCTTGGGTTTATTGTTCCTTGGGTTTATAATATTAATAATCCCTTTAGTTTATTAATCCTTTGACTCTAAAATATTAATTATTAGGATTTATTAATTCAACCATGTTTATTTTAGTATTTTTAATATTTATCTTAGGGTTTGTATACCTTGGGTTTATAATATTAGTCCATTTTGTTTAATATTATTCCCTTAGGTTCATAATCCCATGGGGTTGTAGTATTAATTCCTTCAGTTTATTGTTTTTTGGGTTTATAATATCAAGTGCCTGGGTTTATTATTCTCAAGTCAACCATGGTATAACATGGAATTATGATAATGATTGTCTCAATATGAAAATCAATGATGGTGAATCATGTTTATTTTTGTCTTTAAAATATTTATCTTAGGTTTTATATACATTGGGCTTATAATATTAGTCCCTTGGGTTTAATATTATTCCCTTCGGTTCATAATCCCTTAAGGTTATAATATTAATCCGTCGGGTTTATTATTCCTTTGGATTTCTAATATCAATCCCTTGGGTTTATTATTCCTTTAGGTTTATAATATCAATCATGGTCAACCATTGTCAATCATAACCAAACATGGTCAATGATGGTTGAATGTCGCATTCTGATAAGGATTGTCTCACCATGAAAATAAACCATGTTTATTTTAGTGTTTGTAATATTTATATTTGGGTTTACCAATGTTGGGTTTATAATATTAGTCCCTTAGGTATAATATTATTCCCTTGGGTTCATAATCTCTATTTTAGTATTAATCCCTTGGGTTTATTATTCCTTTGGGTTTATAATACCAATCCCTTGGGTTTATTATCCCCTTAGGTTTATAATATCAATGATGGTCAACCATTGTCAATCATAGCCAACTATGGTAAACCATGGTTGAATGTCTCATTGTGACAAAGATTGTCTCACCATGAAAATAAACCATGTTTATTTTAGTGTTTGTAATATTTATATTTGGGTTTACCAATGTTTGGTTTTTAGTATTATCCCTTGGGTTTAATATTATTCCTTTGGGTTCATAATCCCTTGGGTTTTAGTATTAATCCCCTGGGTTTATGTTTCCCTTGGGTTTATAATATCAATCCCTTGAGTTTATTATTAACTTGTGTTTATACTAGCACAACCACATTTACCAATGTAGTTGATATACGCCGATAGACGTATATGAAGCATATATACAACCACATTTTCCAATGTGGTTTATATACGTTGATAGGCTTATATCAACCACATTAATAATTATTATGTGATTATTAATAACTATATAAATAATAACAACTATACTCTTATATATTTATGCTTAATATATATTAATATTATAATAATAACATTAATCATAATAACATTAATATTAACCCTTGGGTTTTAGTATTAATCCATTGGGTTTATGTTTCCCTTGGGTTCATAATATCAATCATGGTTAACCATAACCAACCATGGTCAATTGTGGTCAATTATGGTCTGATCTCACATTATGAAACAAATTTTCTCCATTTAAGGTTTACATACCTTGGGATTATAATATTAGCCCATTGGGTCTAATATGATTCCCTTAGGTTCATAATCCCTTGGGGTTTTAGTATTAATACCTTGGATTTATTGTTCCTTTGGGTTTATAATATCAATCTTTTAGGTTTATTATTCTGCGGTCAACCATGGTCCAACATGGAATTGTGATCAGGATTGTCTCAATATGAAAATAAATGATGGTTAATCATGTTATTTTTGTGTTTATAATATTTATCTTAGGTTTTATATATGTTGGGTTTATAATATTAGTCCCTTAAGTTTAATATTATTCCCTTGGGTTCATAATCCCTCAAGGTTTTAGTATTAATCCCTTGGGTTTATTATTCCTTTGGGTTTATAATATCAATCCCTTTGGGTTTATTATTCCCTTAGGTTTATAATATTAATGATGGTTAACTATTTTAAATCATAGTCAACCATGGTCAGCCATGGTTGAATTTCACATTGTGACAAAGATTCTCTCACCATGAAAATAATGCATGTTGATTTTAGTGTTTCTAATATTTATATTATGGTTTACTAATGTTGGGTTTATAATATTAGTCTCTTGGGTTTAATATTATTTCCTTTATTTGATAATCCCTTGGAGTTTTAGTATTAATCATTTGGGTTTATTATTAACTTGTGTTCATAATATCAATCATGGTCAGCTTTATCAATCTCTTATATTTGTAATATTGATCCCTTGCGCTTCTTGATCCCTTAGGTTCTTAATATTTATCCCTTGGGTTCACTAATTCTTTAGGTTTATAATATTAAACGGTTCGGTTTATTAGTTCCTTGGGTTTATAATATTAATAATCCCTTTGGTTTATTATCCCTTAGAGTTTAAAATATTAATTCTTAAGCTTTATTAATTCAACCATGTTTGTTTTGGTATTTTTAATATTTATCTTAGGGTTTGTATCCCTTGGGTTTATAATATTATTCCCTCTGGCTCATAATCCCTTGGGGTTTTAGTATTAATCCCTTAGCTAATAATAATAATAATAATAATAATAATAAATATATTATATTATTATAATAATAAAATATATTTATTATTATTATTATTATTATTATAATAACAATTATTATAAGGTCGTGGAGGCGGCGTAGTGGTAAAGTCGGCCTCGTCATGACGGACCGGTCTTGTGTTCGATCCCGAACAAGGTCGTAGCTCGTCGTGCGAGTAGTTAGTCTAAACCGGGCCAAGCCCACTACCTTTTAAGGTCGTGGAGGCGGCGTAGTGGTAAAGTCGGCCTCGTCATGACGGACCGGTCTTGTGTTCGATCCCGAGCAAGGTCGTAGCTCGTCGTGCGAGTAGTTAGTCTAAACCGGGCCAAGCCCACTACCTTTTAAGGTCGTGGAGGCGGCGTAGTGGTAAAGTCGGCCTCGTCATGACGGACCGGTCTTGTGTTCGATCCCGAGCAAGGTCGTAGCTCGTCGTGCGAGTAGTTAGTCTAAACCGGGCCAAGCCCACTACCTTTTTAAGGTCGTGGAGGCGGCGTAGTGGTAAAGTCGGCCTCGTCATGACGGACCGGTCTTGTGTTCGATCCCGAACAAGGTCGTAGCTCGTCGTGCGAGTAGTTAGTCTAAACCGGGCCAAGCCCACTACCTTTTAAGGTCGTGGAGGCGGCGTAGTGGTAAAGTCGGCCTCGTCATGACGGACCGGTCTTGTGTTCGATCCCGAACAAGGTCGTAGCTCGTCGTGCGAGTAGTTAGTCTAAACCGGGCCAAGCCCACTACCTATACCCCGGATGCGGGTGTCTAATCCGAACAGCCGGAGGGTACAGCTAGCACGAGGAGGCCACATGGCCATCGCTAGCTGCCACGAGTCAACCGAACGCGGGAGGAGGTCTGGCAGGTTGGCGAGTTTAATACTGAAGCCTTCACGTCGGAGTTCATTCGCATTAATGCGAGTAGGCGGTGACTGTAAGGAGCATTCATGGCGCTCGGGGTTCAAGAGCGAGCCATGGAACTTAAGGAGGCGGACTGGTATGGGGAGCGACATTCGCAGCAAGCGAAGTGTAGGAACACTCTCTGGCCTCTGGCGATTTTGGAGTTTAGGAATTGGCTTGGGGCTGCGGAAACTCTGGTTTTCTACATCCTCATGGCCAGAACCAGAGAGAGGCAACCATGCCGCAGAGGAAGGGGTCGTGGAGCACCAGGTCGCCCTCCTGCAGCTACAGAAGCGCATCACCACTGTTGTTGTCAATACTGTTTCCGCAGAGCCGGAATTCCCCATCTGCAGGCATTTTTGTTCCTGGACTCTGATGCCCCGCCTGAGCAATTACCAAGGCCGCTGGTGCTTCCGGCTTATGGCTCAGCCATCTTCAGGCTGGGCAATCTCAATGTCCACATTTCAATTCTCTTTATTAGCAGAGCAGAAGAGGAACACGATGACAGCAGAGTTCCTACTTCTGCAAATATGGAGAATTTGGCAGGGGAACAACCGGGGGAAGCAAAGGTAAAGGAGCCAATTCAAGCAAAAGCACAGGATGCGTCGACGTCTAAAGCTGGAGAGGACTCGGAAGAGGAGCTGGTGGGCTGGGGATACCCGATTGTGGAGATGGAGCCGGAAGAAACGGAACCAGCAGACTAATTTCTCCAGTCATTCACATGCCAGGTTCATTTTGATGATTTTGGGTCTCGGTCATATGGTCATGTCCTATAATTCTCTATCTGGTTCGAGTCTTGAGCGTGGGTCTAGTAATCTTTATACAGGTCATGCTCTGTTTGTTACTAAGTTTTTCAGTTGTGTCTGGGAGTTCGCCAATTCTCAATGTCACCCCTGCGTGGGTGTTCTGCATCAGTCTCGGCCCCTGCGTGGGTGTTCTGCTTCAGTCTCGGCCCCTGCGTGGGCACTGTCAAAGTTAAACCCTGTTTTTGAGGTAGTTTTGGGGCAGCAAATGCTCAGAGCATGAATTTCTCAGCTGCTTACCACAGAGCCATAGTTGGCCATGGAAAACTTGTTTCTCTGCTTGTAATTTATTCATGTATATAATATAATACCCTAGAGTAGTTTTATGGAGAAAAAAAAAAAAAAATAACAATTATTATATTATTTTTATAATAATGATAATATAATATTATTATTAGTTATTAATATTATTAATGAATAGCACTAATATTATTATGATTAATATTAGTGTTATAATGTTTTTTTGGGACAATAACGGTTAGATTTATTTGGGCGGTAAACCAGCTACCGCGTGCTATTACAGTTCTGGAGATTCAAAGACAGAGAACTGGAGAGTTCTTGATGATGCAGAGGATGATCGCTTCTAAACCGGAGATTTGCTGGTTCAACCAGTGTTTTGAAACGGAGAAGAAAGCTGCGTCGACTTTGACATAAGGTCGCTTAGTATTGGCTGTAGAACACACAATGCCATCAGACTTCAAACGTAGCTTGAGCTTGCTGTGCCACAGGCCATTGCTGCTAATGATCTTCCTGCGGATCTTAAAATGCTGAACCAAAAGGCGTCGTTGGCATAGGGACCTGAATGACCGCGATTTGGGGAGAATGCTTCATCAGCTGGAAGCCCCAATGCAAGATTTGGGTAGAATCGCTATTGCTGCTTTCCGGAAGAGATAATCTCTGTTTATGCTGAACCAAACCTTCAGGGAAGAAAGCGTGGAGAAGATCTAACTGAAATTGGGATGCGCCCTTGAGGTTCCTTAGAGGGCTTTTGTGAAGCAGGAAGAAACATAAAACATAGGTCAATGAATGGAGACTGAAATCAGGCTTGGATTGTCGGATTACTTGAACAGAGGTCCCGAGGAAGAGGGGGGAAAAGGAAGCCCTTGGTTCAAGGAGGATAGGAGGATCGAACAGCAGGAATTTTAGGGAATGAAACAGGAAGATTCTGTTGAGTTAACCACCAAGGATCTTCGAGAACATAGGGCACCAAGATTGGCCTTTGTATCAGCTTGGGAATTGAGATTTCTCAGGATATGGAAGAAGGATATTTTATTGAATTTGGGCAGCAGTAGTCTGATTTTCCTGATGATGGTGGCTAACTGAACCTGGTGGGAGGTCTTAGGGCGAAGCATGGCCTGGATGATAAGTCTTGAATCTCCAAAGACTGAGAGAGAAAGTATATTTCTTTTAATCGCCAGTGTCAGCCCCTGCCATAATGCTAGAGCCTCCGCTCTGTTGTTGGTTTCAGTTCCCAGACCCCAGTGAAATCTCAGTTCCGGAAAACCTCCAGGACTAATTAGAACTCCACCACTGCCGGCAACCCCTGGGTTTCCTTTAGAGGCCCCATCGAAGAATAAACAGTGATCTTCCAGGGCCGATCTCCACTTGATGAACTCTTGTTCTTCCAGCCTAATCTCCCAATCGGCATGAACGGAAACAGGGTGAAAGGGCCTTTCCTTCAGATTTGGAACCAATTCTTTGAACCATTTCTCCTCTTCTTTGAGCAGACTCATTTCATTCCTTGATGAATTATTGGCTTCCATTGCCTCGCCCAGCAAAGCTTTTACTTTTGAGATAACTCTTATTGCAGTGCAACTTTCTTCACGAAAAATTCTGTTGTTCCTTTCCAACCATAGTTTCCAGCAAATAAATTTAGGGATCCACATCCAGCTGGTTTTAAGAAGACTTTTATTTTTAAGGCAGAAGGGGGATAAGCTAGCCCAAGTTCTGAACAGGGCAGGAATATTATCTGGAAGATCAAGGTTAGTTGGCTCTAACAGCAGAACTCCCCTCCAGACTTCTTGAGCGAAAGGGCAAAGCAGCAACAGATGACTGATAGTTTCTTCATCAGACCAACAGAGTGGACATCTGGAGGGTCCTTCCATCCCTCTTCTTCTCAAATTATCTCTGGTAAGAATGCTTTGGTGGGCAGCGGTCCAACAGAAAAAGTCGATTTTTGGGAGAGCTGGGGAATCCCAAATAAATTTCCATTGGGCTGGATTTGGAGGAGCATGTGGGACAGCCATAGTTCTTTGATAACCTTCAGAAACAGTATAATGGCCAGAGATGGATCCCCAGCCTCTTTTGTCTTTAGCAGTGGCCTTTGAAGGAGATTTACCTTGGAGTATATCTAGAGGTAAAGAAGCTTCCCCCTGCAGCATTATGGGGACCTCCCCCAGATTCCAACCATCCCAAGTTCTATCAGGAGCTTCCTTCCAATTCGAAATATCCCACAATGTGTGCAGATTGCAAGACTGAAGCCAATATTTGATGTTTGCAAGACCTTCCACATGAATCAATGGCTGGTCACCCAAGATCGAATCATCCCAGATTTTGATTTTCCTTCCATTACCAGGGATCCAATAAAGGTGTTGGCTGAATTGCTCCCTAGCAGCATTGCAAAGATTGAATATTGGTGAACCTTTTAGAATTCTTGGAGGCTTATCCAGGCATCTCAAGCGCTGCCCTTGGAAGTTTTTTTTCCAAATAACTCTTTTACTCCAGCTAGTGTTTCCAGAGACTAAATTCCACAGAATCTTGGAGCCCAAGGCAAGATTTTGGGCAGCCAAGTTGCGCAGATGAAGGCCTCCTTCCAGAAATGGACGCTTGAGAGTTTCCCAGCTCACTAAATGGATCCTTCTATCATTGTTATTCCCACCTTCCCACAGAAATCTTCTCAACAGACTATCTAGCTTACTGAGAAAGGTTTTTGGGGCTAAGAGAATAGAGTTTTGGAATAGAGGCATACTTATTAGGACCGATTTCAAAAGGATGATTTTCCCTGCATTGTTCAGCCAAGAGGCACCCCAAGCTTGGATTCTATTCTTTATCTTATCAAGCAGAGGTAACCAGTGAGCAACTTTAGGCTTAGATTTGAAGATTGGAATCACGAGGTATTTAAATGACTCCCAGTTTCGAATTCCATCCATTTCTAAAAGTCTTGCTATGTCAGACAGCTCTTTGGGCGAACAGTTCCAGCCATAGATAGAGCATTTTCGATAATTGATTTTGCTGCCTGAGATCAACCTGTAAATGTCCAGTTCCCTCTTGAAGTGTCTGGCAGAGATCATGCTGGCTCCTCCAAGCAGCAAAGTGTCATCGGCGAATTGGGCATGATTAATGTCTTTCACCTTGTGAGTAGTTCTGAGGCCAGGCAGAGTTTGATTTTGCTGGTTATGATCTAATTGGAAACTAAGCACCGAGGCCTGGACAACATATAGGAGCGGAGACAAAGGGCATCCCTATCTCAGGCCCCTGGAAGCTTGGAAGAAGTCAGTAGAACGGCCGTTGACCAAAGGCGCAATCCAAGGCGAGGCAATACAGGCTTTCACCCAGTTTATGAAGTTTGTTGAGAAGCCTAGTTTCTTCATCACAGCAAACAGAAATTCATGTCTCACCCTATCGAATGCATTAGCCAAGTCGAGCTTAATCACCATACCTTTCTCCTTTCTTTGGCAACTAGAGTGAACTGCTTCTTGGACCAGCACAATGTTATCCAAGATCTTTCTTCCTTTTATGAAACCGCCTTGATTTTCAGGGATGATGTCTGGCAAAATGTTTTTCAGCCTGTTGGCTATTATTTTGGACACCAACTTATAACTGGAATTGCACAAGGATATTGGCCTAAATCTACTGAAATCAGTGGCGCCTTTCTCTTTTGGGATCAAGGCGAGAAAGGCTGAGTTGATGCCACCGCCTATCTTTACACAATTCTGGGATTTTCTGACCATCCTCAATAGATCTTTTTTAATTGTTGACCAGCAAGTCAAGAGGAACCTGACAGAGAACCCATCTGGGCCTGGGGCTTTATCAGGTTCCATGTTGTTCAGCGCCTCCTCAAGCTCTTCCATACTAATCGGAGCTGTCAGCATGGCGTTGTCCAAATCCTTGACACATTTGGGGATTAAATCGATCGGATAGGAATGGGGATCAATAGCTGGTTCTTCAGGAGCCGAATAAAGATATTGATAGTAGGAATATGCAGCTCGCTTGATGCCTTCGAAATCCTTAATCACAGTATTTTGGTAATGAATCTCTGAGACTGATTTGAAGTTCTTTCGGGCTTCCGCTTGCTTATGAAAGAAGCTGGTGTTCTTATCTCCGGATTTCAACCAAAGGTTCCTAGACTTCTGTCTCCAAAATTCTTCCTCCTCCCTGCTAGATCTATGAACCTCTTTTTGGAGCTCGACTTCTTTAAGTAGCAGACTTTGAGAAACAGGACTGTGCTCCATATCTAGCTGATGAGCAACAAGCCTATTTAGATTTTCTTGTCTTTTGGCTGTGGGGGATTGCAGTCTTTTAGCCCAATCTTTAAGATTTCTTTTTAGAACCCTGATTTTCTCTTCCCAGACAAAGAAAGGAGAACCATGGACGGGCCTATTCCAAGAGTCGGAGACCACCTCTTGAAAGCCTTCTTGCTGGATCCACAGAGGGCTGAACCGAAATGGGATGGGGCCAAGATTGCAATCTAGGGAAAGCTCGAGAAGAATGGGCTTATGATCAGAGGTGAGATTTGGGAGAATTTTAGAGGATGCCATAAGACCGCAGGTTAGGAAAGAAGAGTGAACAAGGAATCTATCCAACCGGGCAGCAATGTGATTGGGGGCTATTCTTTTATTGGACCAAGTGAATTTACCTGAAAAAGGTTTAATATCCTCCAGGTCCCAGCCCAGCATTATGTCTTCAACCCATTCTCTGGCAGGATCCCTGACAATGGAACCTCCCTTTTTCTCATCAAGAGCAAGGGTGACATTCAGGTCCCCTGCAATGATGATATTCTCGGGATTTTGCTCTAAAAGAAATGAATGAAGCGAATTCCAGCAGATTTTTTTCTCGCTTGGCAAAACAAGAGCATAAACATTAAACATACTTACTTGCTGGCCTGAATCCTTGTGAAGTAGCTGAGTGAAGAGCCAGTGAGGGCTGCTTTTTTCTTGAATAAATTCATAAATGGCACTGTTCTAGAAGGTGGCTATTCCACTAGAGGTGCCTCTTGCACTAACCACTCTTCCATGGCCTTTTTTTCCAAAAAACTTTACTAGATTGGAGGAGAGAAAGATCCTCCAGCTTTGTCTCCTGGATGAGGAGGATTTCAGGCAAATATATTCTCACTAGATCTTTCAGGGCTTCCTCTTTCAGCCTGCTACCTAAACCTCTGCAATTCCAGGAGACGTATTTCATTATTTACTTTTTTGGGGAGATGAGGCTCCTATTGAAGCCTTGTTACTCTTGCGCCCAGATCTGGTGTTTATCATTGATTTGAGAGTTTTTTGGGAGCCTTGGAGGACATCTTTGTAAGTTTCTTCCTCTCTCTGTTTCTTCTTGGATTTCCGCCCTCTAGTCGTCTTGATTGGAGTGACTAACGAGTTGTCAGTTTCAGAATCTCTCTCTTCTGATTCTCCCTCAGAGTCTGAGGCTAGACTAATGTGTTCTTCATTGCCTTCATTGCCCCTCTGACACTCCTCGGGTGAGGGGACTGATGGTTCTGCTTCATTTACATTCCCTTGTTTCTCCTTATTTTCGGTTTCCTCTTGGGTCTCCTTATCGTCCACCTTTTCTCCAGAGGGGGATCCATCTTTAGAAGCAGCAACGGATTTTGGATTGAAGTGAGGCTTCCCCGATGGAGCGGAGATGTTCTGTCCCGGAGGCTTTGGAACAGCCTTTCCCTTTCTGATTTCTTTCCATCCTTCTTCTTCAACTGTGTTCCCTGTTGGAGCTTTTGGGCAGTTTCTCTGGAAGTGTCCATGCTCATGACAGGTTCGGCATTTGAAAGGCAGCTGCTCGTAGTCCAACTTCTGGAAGTGCTGCCATTCTCCAACTTTGAGTTTGATCGCTTCTGGTAGTCCGGCTTCCAAGTCGACTTCCACGCAGATTCTAGCACATGTATATTGGCCCTTGTGATCAGCTTTGTCAATGAATCGACCCAACCCATTACCAATCTTCTGCAGAGATTGGTAGCTCCAACAGTGAAGAGGGAGATTGGGTAAACGAACCCAGACCGGCGCCTCCTTGGGGACATCGACGGATGGGTCAAAATCAGGACTCCATTTGTTGAGATACAGTCCCTGATTTCCCATAAAATACGGCCCGTTTCTGAATACCAGGTCGCGGTCTTCTTTGGTGGTAAATTCAAAGATGAAATAACCTCGTCCAACAGCATAACAAATTACATTGTTTTCCAGCTGCGGTCTCCAGTTTCGCTGAATCCAATCGTCCGTGGTTTTAGTGGACGGCCATCGGCCCATAAACTGCCCTACCAGGCCTCTGTCAGACAGCGCAAGAGCTATTTTAATAGGTTGTTCCTCTGGAAGTGCTATCTCTGGTATTTCGTCGAGCTTTTTTATGAATTTCGGCACCTCAATGTGCTGTTGCTTCTTCCCTTTATGCGTTAACAGCCTTCTGAATGCCTCTGCGGTGGATAATGGCGGGGAGGGAGCGGACTCCCCACCCCCAGGGCCGCTCATGGCTGCGTCCAAGATCTTTGGCGGCGGCGGACCTTCTCTCGGCTCCGCGGTTCAGAGCAGCGCGCGCGAATTGATGGTAAAGATACAAAGTGCAATGTTAATATTGAGTATATTAGTGTTATAATGTTAATATAATAATCATAAATAATTAATCTTTAAAACAATATACATAATATTTCACTTATCACAATTCTAATTATTATTGGACCATAGTTATTATTATGAGTTAATATTATTATTATAATAATCATATAAAAATATAGCTGTTATTATTTATATAATTATTAATAATTACATAATAATTATTAATGTGGTTGATATAAGCCTATCTGCCTATATTAACCACATTGGAAAATGTGGTTGTATATATAATTCATATACGCCTATCGGTGTATATCAACCACATTGATAAATATGATTGTGCTAGTTTAGTGAGAGTATAACTTTAATGGTTTCTTATCTAAAAAGTTTAAATTTCGTGGCACGACGAATTTACAGCAACCTTGGAATACCAAATTTATTGGTGTTGGATTGTCCCATATTTTATTGGGATCGGATAATATAGATTAATTGATTGTTATTTTGTGATTTATTAAGGATTTTAAAAAAGAAATGATAATAGTTTGGAAATTTAATATATGTAAGTTTTGGTATAACTAAAAATCTCAATATAGTATTGGAGTTTTATCTTTAGTTTAATTTCCCCATTTATTTTTGAAAAAAATGTTAAATTTTCACTCATATAATTAGAAATCAATATTCACCCTAAACTACTAAAAAAAATAATTTACAAATTTACAACTATCTAATGATTTTAAACCTAAACAATTCAATATATATTTTAAAAATATATATCATTGAATTTAAATATTATATAGTAATATATATTCAACTATTTATATTTCAATACATATACTATTTAATACATTATAACAAAATATATATTACTTATCTATTAGGTAAAAAAATTGCAAGTGATGAACAATTTAAAATATTTTTTTTTAAATAAAATAATTATTTTTTTATTTAAAATATACAAATAAATTATAAACTTATCTAAATTTCATAACTAAACATATTATTTCAAAAAAAATTTCTTTTATTTTTTGAAGTTTTTGGAGTAGGTTTTTCAGTCTAATTTCTCTAAAATCTAGCAAGAATTTATTGAAATCACAAGTTTGATGGGTAATTATGTGCAATAGAAGTGTCTTAAGGATTTTCTAGAGTACTGAATCCATATGTACAGTGAAAAAACTAGTTTAAATAACACAAATCAAGATTTCACCTCAAATTTTTCCACTAAATTCCAACATCCTACACCGAAAAATCTAAAAAATCAAATTAAAAACAACTCTAAAACACCCTCGACAAAAAACAAAACTCAAAAGAATTTAGAATACAGTAGCGAATCGTCGTGAGGAGGGGTGGTGGACTTCTCCTCCAAATACTAACGGTGATTTTCGATTTACATGCCTCTCTTTAAAATTTGTTCCTCGTCTTACGTGCATGGCATTTGGCATGAAACCTAATCCTTTTCGGGGGTTAAAACTTCAAATCGCAATATTTTTAAAATTTCTTAAATTTAACATTAATGCGTTGGACACGGACTATTAATTTCTCCCGGTAAAGTCATCTTCCAATAAAAACATATAACTTAATTTCGTTACTGAACTTATGCTCTGAAAAATAATAAAGTCCATTTTTGAAAATTGTAGGTCACTCAAAATGCTGATTCCGTTTACACCATGATTTAAATACTCACACAATCAAATTTCTTAAAAAAAAAAGTTCTCACCAAAATATTCCCCATCAAAACAAAGTTGTGCCCTCGTTAAACAACACCGCAATTTAAGATCAGGTAAGCAAATTTATTATTGATTTTCGTTTCCATTATGCTCGTGCAGCAATGGATTTTGGAAACAAGGCTGTCCCTAGAATTTTGGTGTGCACATTATTAAATGTTTTTTGCATTATCAATTTTTTCACATTATGTTTATGCTGGGATAGGTATAAATATTTGTTAAATTTTAATTTTTTTTAAGAATGTTTCAGGCTAAATAATATATTAAATTTTATTTTAGTTTTAAGTTTGAAAGTATATAATGGATAATTATTATATTATTATATAATGTATATGTTAATTATGATTATATAAAAATAAATAAATAAATATATATATTTTAAATATTATATGTTAAATAATTTTTTAAATTTTATTTTAAATTTTAAAGTACTCAATGAATAATTATTATATAATGTATATGTTAGATTATGGTTACATAACATTGTTATAATTTGATATTGTTATATTGTGATATTTATTAGGGTTTTTATTAGATTTTATGTGTTTTAAAGATTATGTCATTTTAATATATGTTGAATTGTAATGTTTCTCAATATTTATATCATATTGTAATGTTCATTAAAGGTTAGTTACTTGTGACATTCTTTAAGGGTTATGTTTCAATCTGATCTACAAAAATGGTTATGATGCATTGTGATTCATTCTAGTCAACTTGTATCGAATTGGTATGGTCTTTAATGGTTTTGCCACATTGTGATGTTCATTTTAGTGAACTTATGTTGAGTTGCAATGTTTTTGAAGGTTTTATTGCGATGTTATATTCATAAAAGCATATGTTGGATTGCAATGCTCCTCAATGGTTATCTAGCATTGCAACATTCTTCTGGGTTGACTTATGTCAAATTGCTATATAATACATAGATGGTTATGATAGATTGTGATATTCATCAATGATTATTTCCCATTATGATGTTTGTCATGGTTAACTTATCTTGACTATGGTTGGGTTTAGTTTACTATGATGGACCATGGTTGGCTATGGTAGATCATAGTTGACTTGGGCTGAATATGACTAACTTTTGTAGACCATGGATGTGCATGGGTCACTATGGTTGACTATGTTGACTATCTTTTATCTTGGGTGCCCATGGTAAACTATTATTATGTTGATTATATCAATTTAGGTTGAAAGATTATATTTCTCAATAATTATGTTACAAGGTAATGTTTCTAAAAAATAAATCATAGTTGTGCATGATAATGTTTCTAAAAAATAAATCATAGTTGTGCATGATAGAATAAGATAGAATTAAATTGTGATATTCCTAAATAATTTTATATTTATATTGTAAATATAATATTTATATAAAAACTAAATTATATTATATATTATACATATTAATATCTTTTAATATATTCAACAAAATTCCCTAACAATTAATATCATGACCAGAAAAAATACCATAAATTACACCAATATTTACTTCGCTCCTCAAAATCTTTTACTCAGTTCATATATACCAAAGGTGAAGTATTATAAGCACAATTATTTTCCATGGATGAGAAACACCACCTATAAATAGTGATCCCCACACCCGTAGTTTCTTAAAAAAAAGTTGCATAATATATGAATATGAATGATATCACCACCAATGAATATGCTGAACGGTGAGAAATTGCATCATAAAGAAGCCAGAGACCCTTTCATTCGTTGTTGTTTGACGAGGTTACCATTTGGCCAGGACTGTAAATATTTAGTTGATATTTTGTGAAAAAATCTTCAAATTTCTTTTATCGTGAAAGTATTTAAATGATACTTTTAGCCGAAATATTTCTCTCATATATATATATGAAATCTTGAAACTTAACAGTTACAATTAAAATTTTCATAAAATTATTCTAGAATTTTATATATATAGATAGATATATATCAAATCTACTAGAATTTCTATTAGTTTCGAAGAAAATTTTGGCACGTTTAAACTACGCTGTTTCGTTTTGCCCCAGCAGTCTTGGAAATCGGAATCGGAACCTGCATTTAATGGAAAAACGCATGGTAACAACGTGGTTTAAAATATTATTATGCATGGAAAAGTCTACGGAATTTGATCCTATATTTGCTTAAACATTCTGCCTTCCACATGATTGATTAAATACTGATCATCTTGGCACCGATGTAATACTTTATAAGTGAAACCGCAGCTGTCTTGTGTGATATAAAGCATTTCATTTTAAAATACTAGGGTTTTTTTTGGTATATTAGTAGTTAGCTTTTGGCTTAATTTTTTAGCCAAGAGTTTGTGGAAAAGTTTAGAAGGTTTATTGTGAAGTTTCACTACGGAAAAAACTTCTTACTTATAAACTATCTTTAACCTCTTAAATATATATATATATATATTTTATATATAAACTTTTATTTTAAATTTTTATTAATATTTAAATAAATAAATTTAATAACCACTGTAGTTGGTTCACACCGTCAAAAAATCTATATAGCTGTTTAGCATTCTACGACACCAGTCAAAATCCATATAGCTCTTTAATTTGCTTTGGCTCTATGTTACCTAACAGATCAAGTAAAACATCAAATCATGAACCTTTATTTGAGATTTTGTTTTTAGTGTTTTCTGTTTTCTTCTAGCGTTTATACTGCTGCCTTCACACCACTGTAATTGTTAACCACAGGATCTTGTTTTCTTTTAATCCAGCTTGCTGTTCTCTATCAGAGGTTGATTGACACGTGCAAACTTGCAAATGGGTTGGGATGCACGTTGTTGTTGCAAAATTCATATTATTAAATTTAAATATTATACGTTATTTTTTTATATATAAAATTAATTTTTATTGTAATATAATAAAATAGGATATTAGGGTTTAGAATATGTTCTAAAATTGTTTTTTTTTTCTTTTGATATAAGTAAAAAGTCTAAAGACCCATGACCCATACATATATGGATTATTTTTGGAATATTTTAGGGGTGTGGTTTTCCTTGAATAAGGGTGATGAGTCATTATGCATTAGCCATTAGTAGCTAGAGATGGTTGTCCTCACTGCTGGTTTGACAACTGAGTTAGATAGGTTATGGACCACCAACAGATTATTTCATAGGGCATGGTATGAGTCAGCGTGACTTGGTTTCCCTTGAATAAGGGAGATGAGTCAGCATGCAGTTAGCATCTAGAGATTGTTGTCATCAATACTCTTTTGACAACTGAATTATGATAGGTTTTCCCACCATATAAAATACAAAATAAGATATTATTTAAATATTAAATAAATTATAAAAATAATTAAACATTACTAGCAAAAACTTTCAAAAATAAAATGGTCCTTTAAAAAAAAACCATTACTAAAAAACACAAAACAAATGTGCTTTCCCATCCAATATGAGAGTGACTATATACCTTAATTAATTATGTATTTTAACATTTTTATATTTTATTTTTTCTTTGAAATCAAATAATAAAATTGAAAAAAAATCAGAATATATTTTTAAAGAATTTAGGCTTCTGTGATCATTATCAAGTATTTAAAACATGACTTCAGCGATAATCACATCAAAATTCATTCTTCTACATTTTTTAAACCAACAAATATAATTCATCTTTTAAATATATAAATAAAAAAATATATATGACTTTAAAATTACCAAAAACATGAAAACTCAAATACGGATTATCTAACACTGGTGGTGGAGAGGTATGCTTACCGTAGAGTAACTAGAGAGGATTTTCGATTTATGTGTCTCTCTTCAAAATTGGTTCTTCGTTTTATGTGCATTGCATTTGAGCGAGAAGCTTAAATCTTTTAGGGGACTCAAAAATAAAATTGCGTTGAATCAACCAGTTTTTTAAAAATTGAGCACTAATGCGTTTGACACAGAATCTTAAATTTTCGAGGCAAAGTCGCTTTCTAATAAAAACAACATATAATTTGAATATGATTTTCAATTCGAATTCAATCGCAGTCAATTTTAAGATGGGACAAGCAAATTTATTATTGCTGCTGCCTTCCATTATACTGCGTGCATCGTTGGATTTTGGGAACAAAGTTTTCCCTGGAATTTGAAGGTGTGCAGATTATTAAATGTTTTGGGTATTTTATTTATTTGTACCCTGGCATATTGTTTTTTTTTTTTTTTTATATTGGTTTAGGTAGATTATATTGTTTTTGTTTTTAATCAAAAATATTTTAGTTAAAAATAATTGATTTTCAATTATTTAAAAAAATTTAAATAGATTTTATAATTTTTATAAAAATTTTGAAAAATTTAAATATTAAATTCAAAATTTTGAAAATTAAAAATAGATTTTGAAATTTTTTTATTACTTTATATATATGAAATGACTAATTTTAGGGGTTATAAATATTATTAGTTATTAAAAAAAATATTTAAAAAAAAAATAAAAAAAAAAATTATATACTACTAAGTTTCATCATAGTACACAAATCAATATCTATTACCACATTTCAATCAGATCTCATGAGTTTTGAATATTTGCCTTATAAATAATATTTATTAGTAAAAGAAAATATTTAAAAAATAAAAATTATATACAACCAAGTGTCATCTTTTTTTGATCAGGTAAGAGTAGGACCTTCTATTAAGCTAGCCAATAATACATAACTTATATGAAGCCGCACCCGCTCTGTGAGAGTTCATCAATCAGTAGGGCAGGCAGAAACCGAACCACTCACCCAAAACCATGAGAAGCCTAAACAGGAAAAACTAGGGAGAAACCGCCAAACAATAAGGGCAAAAGACCATCTGGTAGTGTGGATGTGCCACAAATGACCCGCCGAGGGTCCACAAGAAGTCCCACCACAAACCACACTTAAAACTTTCAAACGGACTTGATGAAAATTATAAGCATAGCACTCTAAACTTTTTCAGGTCTGAAACTCCCAACCAACTAACACAAACAAATCACCACCATTGATCACCCGACTTAGATCCAATGACCTTCGTGAATATCGGGAGGATGAGAAGCGCGAGAGTTAACCGCTCGATGAGGGTGGTTTTCTCTCACCTCTCACCGCAACGTGTCGCACGAAGAGTGGAATCAGGGCCAACCTCAAAAAACCAGAAACCATTCGGACCCCGCCCGATATACCACTTGTGGTTTTGAATCGGTTGTTTCGCGGAAAAGCAAACACGCTCTTTCGCCAAGTGATGTCCATCAGTCCAGTCCAGCGGGCAGTTCTTGAGCCATTCCAGTCCACCCAGATTCTCTGTCAAACACCAACTAAGCAATATGAAAATGGACGACCAAACCTGTGGTACTATCCAAGTCAGTCCTTTCAGCATTCAATCAAAAGTACTCCGAGCTTTGGAAAACAACCAAACCAAAAGGGTCAGATGGTTTAGGGTTCTCCATCCTCCTGCCTATCTCCTGAATCCCTTCGATCCATCCTGTTAGTCCATAGTTCCATATCTTGGGTTGCCTGACAGAGACAGTCCTCCCACAATTTTCCTGTAGGTAACGAATCCCAAGCATACCTAGAATCCTTGTCCCTGTTGGTGACTCCTTTGTTCGCCAACCGATCCGCTAACATGTTAGCTTTCCTTTTCATATGAACAAAGTTGACAATTTTAAGGGTTTGCAAGTGAGAGTACATACAATGAAAAACCTGCAAAAGCTTCCAATGCTTTGACACTTTATCTCGAGAGGTTCCATTGCAAATTTTCTTGGGTGCTTTAATAATCAATTCTGAATCTACTTCAATTATAACATTGTGTGAATTTGAATCCACCAGGATTTCCAAGCATTGCTCTAATGCCATGAGCTCAGCCATGTTATTAGTGGCCTTCCCCAAGTGGCCATGGAAGATTTTCTTTATTTGCCCCTGATCATCTCTTATGGCACCCCCAAAGCCAGCTAATCCTGGGTTGCCCTTAGATGCTCCATCAATATTAACCTTTAAGAAACCATAAGGAGGGGGCTTCCAAATGTTAACACCTTTATTTATTAGGCTCATTCCCTTTATTATTCCTAGAGGACTAATGGACTAGAGGCCCAATTGAAGTATAATGCTCTCCTCTTGGGGCAGAGGAGGATCCTTAGGAAGAGTTCTCAACAAACCTCTTATTGTGTCTTTGAGTTGCCTTAGAATTTGATCAATTATGTGTTGGGTCTTGCATGTTTTTTTTTTGAAGATTTGATTGTTGCGCTGTTTCCAAACATTCCAGATGACAAAGCCTAGAACCAAAATCTAGGCTTTATTAATAATCTCATTCCCTGAGAAATTCATCCTCCAATTCTTTAAAGTGTTGGATATGCTAAGACTATCCCTATCAGTTTGTCTAAAGATTGAGGCTCCCCAGTCCCACACCTTGGAAGTGAAAGGACAGAGATTGAAAAGGTGTTCAATTGTCTCTTCATGTGAGCCACAGAGGTAACATTTGGATGGACCAATGAAGCCTTTCTTTAGGAGATTCTCCCAAGTTAAGATCTTCCTTTGATGCACTAGCCAGACGAGTAACTTTATTTTCATCCAGTGGGGGTTTTGCCATAGCTTCTTCCAGACTTGATCAGGATTCACAAAGCTAAATCCTGTGACTTCCTGTTTAGCCTCTTTGAGGTTGAAGTTACCTTCAACGTTCTTTCCCCATCTTAATTGGTCAGGTGAGGAGGAAACCAGAATCCTTCTATGCTCTACATCCTAGGTGAGAGTGTCTGCCTTGGCCTTTAGAGGACTCTCATCACTGTATCTTAGAATCTTCCAATTCCTCTATTTTCCATTATTCCTTCCCTGGTCCAAGAAATCTTTTACCAAAAGCAGACCTTTGCTAGCTGTGTTACTTTTGAGATCTGCTAATTCATCCCTATAAAGGTTGGGTTCCTGTTGCCATTTGTCCTCCCAAAATTGAGCAAGGTCCTCTGCTCGGATTTCCCAGAAACAGTGTTGCTGAATAATACTTTTATTTTCCTAGGCAAGGTTCCAAATATGTGAGCCCCTAATTTGCCCTAACATTCTAATGCGATCCTTCTCCTGCCAATACTTGGAATACTTTTGTTTCCAAAGCTTAGCCCAAGGGGCATTCGACTCCTTGATCCATGTCCACCAAAGCTTAGCTCCCGAAACTCTGTTGAAGGTCTCAGGATCATGAAGCCCCAAGCCGCCATCGTTTTTGGGCTTGCAGAGCTTGTCCCAGGCTACTAAAGCCCACATCTTTTCCTCTTCCCCTCTGCCCCACAGAAAGTCCCTTTGTATACTTCTTATTTGCTGCTTAATTCGTTGAGGAGCAGGAAGAGCGGAAAAAATGAAAATGGGAATGGCCTGCAAGACTGCCTGTGTGAGCACAAGGCACCCTGCCAAATTTAGTGACCTGCATGTCAATTTCCTGACCTTGTCCTGAAGTTTATTTAAAATTGGCTCCCACACTTTCTTGCTTAGAGGTTTTTCAGTAAGAGGAATGCCAAGATATTTGGAAGGTAGTAGTTCCATTTGAAATCCAAGAATTCTAGTAATGTTTCTCTGAATAGCAATATTAGTGTTAAAGAAAAAGACTTTGGACTTGTTGAGGTTTACCTTTGTGCCTGCTGCCCTAGCAAATTCATTTAAGATGTTTTTGATTGTTCTGGCTTCCTTGACTGTGGGTATGCCCTGCAGCATTGTGTCATCCACAAATTGTTGATGAGTGTTTGCCGCTCCATCCGAGGTGAGTTTGATACCCTGGATTCGTCCTTCAACATTTTCCATTTTGATCGCTCTACCTAGCCCTTCCATCATGAGGACAAAGAGGAATGGTGAGAGCGGATCTCCTTATCTAAGTCCTCTAGAGGGTGTGAAGGTTCTTGATGGAGCTCCATTAAGCAGTATGGAAAAACTGGTCGTGGTAACTAGTGCCATAACCCATCTTATCCAATTTGGGTAAAAGCCACAGGTTTTTATAATTTATGTTATGTAAGACCAGCTTAGTTTGTCATAGGCTTTCGCTAGGTCCAACTAAATGACCATACCGGCTTGTTTGTTGCTTTTGAGAGAGTGTACCACCTCATGAGCTTGGATGATATTGTTAAGGATTTGTCTTCCTTACACACAGCTTTTTGCTCCTCCAAAATGAGAGAAGGTAGAAGGGGCTTGAGTCTATTGGCTATCACCTTGGAAATAATTTTATACACCACATTACATAAGGCTATGGGTTGAAAACCATCCGGAGTCATGGCATTTTCCTACTTTGGGATAAGAGCTATGAAGGAAGCATTAAGAACCTTCAGTGCCTTTTTGGATTTTCTTGAGTCTTCCACTACCTCGAGGATATCTTGTTTGACTGTTTCCCAATAGGCTTTGAAGAAGTCTACATTGAATCCATCTAGGCCTGGTGCTTTACCATTTTGCATTTCATTAATCACTTCACTGACCTCCTCTTCCGATACTAGCCTGTTAAGATTGTGGTTGTCCTCTCTGGTAACCAGCTGAGGGATATACTGAGTGAAATGGTCAATGAACCTGGATCTATCCTCCAGTGGCTCCTTTGCAATATTGAAGAAGTGTTGTACAAGGACCGATTCCATATAATTATGAGAGACAAGCACAATACCTTGAGAATATTTGATCTTTGTGATTCTGTTGTGTGCCCTATGAGCCATAGTGGATTTATGAAAGAACTTTGTATTTCTTTCTCCCTCTCTAATCCATTGTATCCTTGATTTCTTCCTCTAGAAGATTTCCTCTTGTAAGCATCGATCCTCTCATTCTTCCTGCAAAGAGTCAGTTAGTTTTTTTTCACTCTTCGGAGAAGCCATTTATGATGTTGATCTGATTGATCTCCTGGAGCTTCTGCTCCATTTCTCTTTTGGCTTTGAAGATATCGCCAAATTCCTTTTTGTTCCAAGCCTCAAGTCTGGATTTCATATGTTTAAGTTTCTGTTGGAGCATGAACATTTTTGTGCCCTGAATGTTCAGCTCCTCTCTCCACCATTCATCAATGTTACTAGTGAATTTAGGGTGTGAGAGCCAGGCATTTTCAAACCTAAAAGGTCTGTTTCTTGGAGTGCCCAAAAAGGTGGCTTCGAGCTATACATGCCAGTGATCCAAAACTCCAAAGGGCAGAATGGAAGTTTTTATGGCGGGTCCTGTGAGAAGGAGGTCCTCTGAAATAATAAATCTATCAAGTTTGGAAGCAACTTGAGAAGCCCCTCCCCTTTTTTTGTTCCATGTGAAGGTTCCATTTATTGTTTCAGTTTCCACTAGTCCCACATTCATAATGAAGTTCTGGAAGGCCATGGAGTCTTTGCCTAGCTGTCTAGTGCCTCCCTTTTTCTCTGAAAGAGATATTATCATATTGAAATCTCCTGCAACGATCCAAGGTAAATTGGGATGTCTTGCTCTTAGATCCTCCAGGGAGGTGAGAAGCTTGAGTTTGTTTGCTTGCTTTTGAGGTCCATAAACATTTGTAATCATGTATATCTCCTTATCACCTACAGGTTGACATACCAAGGAAAGATAGTTCCTGGATGCTTCAACATCCAGGATTCCGAATTTCTGTGGATCCCACAGCGTGAGATACCCCCCGCTGACTTATTTGCCTTAACCTATAGATACTCATACTTGATTAACCACTTATTATGAATTTCTCTTATCTTATCCATCGAACATTTTGTCTCCTGAATTAAAGCCATATCTAGTTTTTCTTATTTCATTTTGTTACTTAGATTTCTTTGTTTCCTTCTATTCCCTATGCCTCTAATATTCCAAGTTGTGAGTTTCATTAAGAAAGGTTAGTAGAGGAATAACTGGCGAGATCTTTCATCTTACCCGAGTTGATAAATAGTTTTCCACATTCGTTCAGCAGCTCATTCTGTATTTTTCTTCCTCTTTTCCTACCTGAGTTCTTTGGAGATTTTGCCTGTGAATTCTCCATCATTTTGATCCCACTTGGCTCCTGGCTTTCATAATTTCTTTCGATTCCAGCTCCCTTCAATTGTGACCTCCATAGAAAGAGCTTTTGTACTCTGTCATAATCCTCTTTTGGCACGGAGTCCACTCCTATGTTCTTTCCTTGTTCCAGAAATTTCTCTAGATCTAGATTTTCCTTATCTAGAATCTCTTGTAATTCATGGTCCTCCGTTCCTGCTTTACTTGGAGTCATGTCATGGTCCCTACTGATCTCCATGTAGCATGGTAGATCATCCTTTTATTGGCTGTTTACTATGATACCCTCCATGTCAGCTTCCTTATCCTGCTCCTCGGTTACATTCTCCATGGCCTAGACCGTCTCCTTGTTCCCCTCTTCTTCCTCTAGGATCTTGAAGCTGTTGTGTCTTGTATGTCTGTCCTCATTTATCTTCTTGTGTGGAAGTTTACCCCCTTTCCCTTTTCCTCCAACCTTGGTGAAAGCCTCGTGATCTCTATCCACAGTAGTTTTCCCATTACCTTCAATATTGATTATTGGGTAGTCTCTGAATAGATGCCCATGTTCATGGCACTTGCGACACCTAAATGGTATGTTCTCATAGTCCACAGTCTGCACCCATTCTTCATTGTATACTTCTAAAATTATCGCTTCTGGAAGGGCTCCAGATAGGTCCATTTCCACACATATTCGGGCGAAGGAGGTATATTTTCCTTTCAGAGTTGCCTCCGAGATCTTTTAGAAAATGCCCCAGCTTGTTTCCTATGGTTTTCAAAGATTCTAGTAGTCAATAATCTAGAGGAAGGGAGTATAATCTAATCCAGATTGGTACTGATGTGAATGTTTCATGTTCCGGGACAAATTTCATCATCCATGGCTGCATGTAGAGTCCTACCGCATCATAGAAATAAGGCCCCCCTTCGAACACTCTGTCTTTGTCCTCTAGGCTTGTGAACACCACTGTGAAGAAGCCCTTAGAACCTAGATGTAAATGTATTTCTCCCTTTGGCTTCCAATGGCTCCTTATCCAAATGTGTAACGCCCTCTCCATTGGCCATAATCCCATAAACTTGCATATGATCGCATGTTCTGTCATATGATCCCTATTTGCTTATATCGCTGGATCACTCAATATGACCCGGGAAATGATGCTCAACTTGGGTTTGCAGACCCCAGTTGTCCTTATGGAAGTTGGTTTTTCACTGCTATCCCCATTCTCCTTTTCTTTACTTGTTTCCTGTTGATTCCCTTCCTGATCTTGAAGTCCATTTCTTCCAAATGTTCCCTTACTTTTTGCTTCCGAAACCTTCCCCAGAGGTTTTTTGAAAAGCTTCTTTCCCACGTCCTTACTTCCCTCTGTGACTACCTGACTGTAGGAGGGAGCGACACTCCCCCCTACGCATCCCGCCATGGTACCCTGAGTCAAAACCCTTGCGCCAACTCCAACCTTAGCTCAAGTTCCACCAAGTTTTGCAACTTTTCTACAACCAAGTGTCATCATAACACATATCAATGTCAATATTTATGACCAAAATTCAATCAAATCTCATGACTTGTGAATATTTGATTTCACATGTTATCATTAAAATATTTTATAATTAAAATGTCATTAAGAACTTTTATTTATCTGACATGTTATCATTAAACTAGTTTTTTTTTTGTCAAAATGTATTTTTTACAATTCAATTTGAAAAAAATGTGCAACTCTTATGTTTATATGGAATTTACATATAATATTAAAAGAAATTAATAATAAAATAATATTTCAATATTTATTAAAAGTAAATTATTTTAATGTCAACTAATTAAATTAGACAATTTTTACCAAACACATGATTTAACAATTTTCACCAAATTAATAAAACTAACAATACCAATTATCATATTAAACATAAATATATATATTGGAGTTTCCTTTAGTGTGACTTTTTAGATTTTTTGGTGTCAGAATCTGGTGGAAAATTTTTGGGTGAAATATTGATTTGTGTTATTTAAACATGTTTTTTGATCGTATATATGGATTCAACACCCTGAAAAACCCCAGGCACTTCAATTGTGCAAGGGTTACCAGATTTTGGAGAAATAAGATCGAAAAAACCCATCGGAAAAGCTTCCAAAAAATCTCACTAAAGAAAACTCGATAAAATGTGAAAAGTATTTTAAAAAAACTATTAAATGAAAATTTAATAAACCACTCCTTAAACACATCATTTAATGACACAACAATATAATTTATTTTTCCATTCATTGTTATTCTACCTTTATATACATTTTTCCAGTTATCTCAAGACTATTTACATATATTTATTTTTTATTTTTAATCTTTTATATTAATGTATTTTTTATGGTACAAGGCTTTTGTAGCTTTAAAATAAATATTTAATAATAATATTTAAACAATTTAAACTATCATAGCATTTCATTAATTGGTGTTTTGGAAACATATTATTTTATGTTTACATGCATGTCAATTTTAATTTCAAATTGAAATTTTCAATTAGAAAGGTGTGAATATTTAATTGTTATAATGCATATTTAGATTTCTATATTTTTATTTTTTTAATTCAAGATTAATTTACACTTTGCTATGAATTACTTTTTGCATAAGAGGTAGGTATTAAGCAACAATATTGCATATTACACTTGTTTTCCTAATGATAGGTATAATACTATCTTTTTGTGTCAGAGAATTTATTATTATATATTTATTTATTTTTTATAGTAAAAATTTGGAAAAATACACATGTTGAAATATATATATATATATATATATATATAGATATAGATAATTCTTTTTTGTAAATGAGGCATTTTTATTACTTCATAAGTTTACATTATTTCATTAATTTTTCCAAAAAATTGTTCATCTCGTTCTTACTAGATTTATTGCCCAATGGGAACATGCCCAAGTACAAAATGTACTGCAAGAGAGACAATGACTTTCTAACAATAACTCGTACCCATTGCTAAAAGACAAACAATACAAGAAAACAACTGCAACACATTAATTGTCATATGAGTTTACCAAAACTGGGTGTTATGGAGCTGAACACGGAGGAGATGGGGGTTTAAACTTGTAATGGACATGACCATCCATGTGAGAAATTTATTTTTCCATCCGGTCCAACTGATCCTAGAATGACCTTTGTCCTCACCACAAGCCAACCTATCTGTGATGAGTTTGCCACAAATTCTGCTACAAGTGTTCCATCAAGTCCAAGATATCATTGTGCTCGTCCTAGCAAGCCCAGTCCAGTTGGGCAATAGTGTTATGCAACTGACAAAGTATGAGAACCGTGTCATATGGATATGGAGGAAAGTCATCCTAAGGGATAGAGAATGGAAATGGAGGATCCACAGTTTCTCCAAGGCCCTGTTGCTGAGACAACTTCCATCGTTGAACTCTACCCATATTTTTCCCGCCCACCTCTTTGTGCAGAGATGAATTATTACCACCTTTTTCATCAAAATCTATGCGTACTCTCACAAACTTTTCCAAAATGCAATCAATATCCAACTTGGAAGCTTGAAGATTAGTCCCCCCACTTGGGCTTAAGTGGCCTTTCACTGCTGCCCACCTTAAGCTAGAAGGACAACCCAAAATACAAGAAGTCTTCGTTAGTTAGGCTTGGCTAGATTTCACCCATGAAACATTACAAATTTGCACCTCTTCACATTATACCAAAAAGAGGTTGTTGTTGTGCCCCACACACGAGAAGAAAAGAGTCTAGGAAGACACAACCATATGTCCACCAGAATGAGCAATTTCCTGCCACAGAAGTAGGCTGAATTCTCGCCTTAACCTCGCACCACCATTGTGCTTCCTTGAACTCCGAAGCAGGAACACATTACCACACTCCTCTACAATCTATAGATCTAAAAACCAACAATTCTTTGTCCAAGCGCACCACAAAGACCAAGAAATTAAAGAGGAAAATAAAATAGAGCTACAAATTATGAGACAAGTATAAATTACCCACAAGATCGCCACAAGACACACCCACGCACCAGAGTTAACACGGTCTATCACCACCCTATCGTGATTGTTGCACACATTAGGGGAATTTGGATGTCTAAATTGGGCCTCCTAAGGAAATTATAAAATAATAACATAAGATTAGATTACATCATCAAATTTTAGAGGGAAAAAAGAAAAAATTGTTTTTTCAACTTGTATTTTCAACTTATCTCCTTATGGGTTTACTCAAATTTTTAGTGGAAACACTTGTTGGTTTACTCAAATTTTTAGTGGAAACACTTGTTGGATGCAGAATTTGATTCCTCGTCCAAGGAGTACCCATGTTGCATAATTTTTATGAACCCTTCTACATTAAAAATAAGAAATACATGATAAATGATTGTGATAACGTTTTTTCATGTATTCTCAATTTTTGTGTAGCAAGGTCCATCGAAAGTATGCAACATGGGTACCCCTTGGATGAGGAATAAAATTTTGCATCCAACGAGTACTTCCACTCGAAAGTTTAGTAAAACCTTAGGGAGATAAGTTCAAAATACGAGTTGAAAAAATAGTTTTATTATTTTATTATTTTTACTTTTTTACTCCAAAAATGGTGAATCATTTCCCATGGTTGACATCATCATCTTGAATCCTATTGGTTCTTATATATTTTATTTTTGTTTTACATTTTTCTTAGGAGGCCCATTTTAGACCTCAAAATTTCCCTAATGACGTCTCCAGTTGTAGAGCTAAAACCCCACACTTCTTTGTCTTGACACAATATAAATACTAAGAAACTAAATAGGAAAAGAAACTAGCACTACAAAGCTTGAGACAAGTATAAATTACCCACAAGATCACCACAAGACACCCACACATCGGAGTTAATGCAGTTCCTCACCACCTTGTCCTGACTGCTGCACAACTTCTCACGTTTGCATGCAACGTAACAATTTGGAACCACATAACTTCTCTGCTCGACATCCCTACTTTGAGTGGAGCTTGACAAAAAAGGGAGATGTCATGAGGGGAAATCCATAAAAATCTATACCACCATCAAAGCACATAAATTCCACAGAGTACCCAACCAATGTCGCTTGAGACTCTGCCCAAGATTTCAAAACATAACCATCAATTTTGTTGTAAATGTCATCAATCCACATTCCTCCCTGAACTGACACCTCATGATCTCCCGCATGTTATCCACCTGTCAGGAATCCTCTAACCCATATTAAGGAGGGGGCTTGTGGTGAATATCCCTCACCACTATTCCTAATGTTTCATGATTCAACACCCCCATTGGGGTGAAAAAATATTTTAAATAAAATATTGCTTTTCAATTATTGAAAATGTTAAAATTTATAAATAGAAAAGAAATTATAATTTAAAAAAATGTATATAATATATATATATATATATATATATATATATATATATATATATATATATATATATATTAAATATATATATATATATATATATATGATTTCAAAAATTTATTAGATATAGCATGATAAAAACATGAGAAAATCATGAAAGTAATAAAAATTGAAATCATTTAGAATTGATCCCCTATATCAAAAATAAAATGGTTTATTTAGTTTAGATTAAATAATAAAGGTTAATGTTAAAAAAAATGGAGAGGTTATTTAAAATGATTCAATAAATGGTGATGAATGAATGGACATATATTTGACAACTCATATGAAATACTAGTCACCCCCGGGTTGAGGAGAAGGGTCAGTGCTTAGGACATCAGTGTCTCTTGAAGATAGATCAGTGTTTCTCAAGAGATAAATATAAAATGAGTTAAGTTTGGTTCAATTACCCTACTCAGAAGCATATTCAATATACATATAAACAATATATCATTCCCAAGAGTAAATGTTCAGATCTGGTGGCCTACAAAAGGAGAATGCAGCTTGATTAATTGTTGTTGTAAAGGTTGAAAGAAAAAATATAAGGAAGAAACACAGTGAAAGGGTTGGACAAACACAAAATCCTATGCACTAAATCCTAGTAGAATCATGAAAGGATAAAGAAAATGAAGTGCAGAAATTATGGAGCATGTTTTACAACTTTCAACTCAATATCTCGTTGGTACTATCAGTTATATCATAACATAGGTAAATCTAAAATCTCATTGCTACCATCTACTATCACATTACATAGGTTGATCTGGAATCTCACAAGTAACATATGCTATCACATAACATAGATAAATCTACAATCTCACATGTACCGTCTGCTACAACATATCATGAGTAAATCTGTGACCTAAGAGTGAATCCAAGAGCTACAATTACACAATTTATGAAGAAGAAAAACACATGAAATGACACAAAAAAGTATAATGCATACTACATATCCAAATGCTTAGAATCACCATAAACTTCTTCATTAATCTTCAAGAATTAAATACATATCACAGGCCCAAACTTGCAAAATTTACAAAATAATTACAACCATTGGAACTGGAAAATTGAATCCTTACTATTGAGTTCCTCTTCCCTTTTATAGGGAGAGATTCCTAATAGATAGTTACAAAAATAACCTGAATGCTACAAATGTCTAAACTTCCCAGTTGTCTGATCTGTGAATGACCTAGATGTCCTAATCATTACCTACCAAATTTTGATTCTTTTTTGAAATGAAATATTTACAAAACATGAAAAACATGAGATGTCATAATTGACACATTAATATATCCATTTTCAATTTCTCTAAGTTCCTTAGGTGGACTCAAGCTCCATTATCTGGGTTCATGGTGGGTTGATGATCTGGCCATGCCTCTACCATTGTATTCCTCCCATGGTTACTTACAAATTCACCTATCTTTTTCTGTCTCTAATTGCTCAAATTGCCCCTTTTTTGGAGTTGGCCCAAGTTCTTGTATGGTGTTGCCTTTCACCCACCGGGATTAAAATCCATGGTTGGAAGATGTGATTTGGTGTGGTGGCATTACAGGTTCTCTGCACTAGCTGATAGTTGAACGGAGTTGAGCATAGAATGGGTGATAAAGGACATTGTTGAAACAAATTAAAATTTGAACACTAACGACATTGAGTAGGAGGTGACTATATATGCGGTGAGTATTGTGGCATGACGTGTGGATGGGAGACACATGGAGAAGTTTGTGAAGGACATGTAGAGCCACGAGGTTAGACAAGAAGTGGAGGGTGGGGGGGGCACTCAGCCTCGCAAAAATCACGCTTGCTTGCTGAGTTCGCTATTGTGTTGGCGCGTTGGTGGCGTTTGGTCACTCTACTCCAGCAGGGTGAATGAACAAGGTCGAGGGTGAGGCCTGACCCCTTCGGAATAAATCTTGGTCATTGATTGACTATTTCGACTTGCTAACCTTTACTATCCAGAGGCTAGCGTTGGCTTATTTTTCATGCTAGTTTACCCACCGAAGTGTCTTCCGGGGCTAGACAACCTCAAATTTGATGGTGATATTCTCGTTAATTGCTCATAGGTTACTTTTTTTCACGTAATGTCGGGTTGGACCCCTTCTTATTAGCTTTTACTTATTTTCCACCATAAGGCTAGTCTCCACGACCACGTCCTAAGCTATTGGGAATTGAGCCCTTTTGAGCCCTATGTGGGCCCTTATTTCTTTCGCGCTCCTAGTATCTACTACTCCACTAGAACCGATTCCTGCTGCTAAGGCAAGAGCCTTTTTAACTTGGTGCATCCCCTTTGCATCGTATTGCTAATATTTCGAGATCCACCCGCTGGGATGAGATGGATGGTAGGGTCTGTCCGACAATTTATTTATTGGTTGTCACTCTGTCCACTACCATCATTTCCCAACACTCTACAACCTGGTACCACAACCAATTCAATTATCAGGGCTAACCCCTCCTGGATGAGATGGTTGGTAGGGTCCGCCCATCCCTCTATTTTTTGGTTGTCACTTTAACCACTGCCATCGTGTCCCGACACTCTACAACTCGACACCGTTGTCAAATGATTTCTTCAGGCTTACCCCTCTAGGATAAGCTGGTCAGAAGGGTCTACTTGAACCTATGTATATTGGTTGTCGCTCTGTCCACTACCACCGTTTCCTAACACTCTACAATCTGAAACCACCACCAATTGAATTCTCCAAGTTGATCCCTCCAAGATGACATCACCATGACATCACTCCTGCCATGTGTTGACTTCTAAGTGGTGACACTTTTCATTTAGAAAAGGGCCACTTGGGCCACTTGGGTGCCCAAAACCACCATATTTGCATGCCACATCTCCACCTCCTATTAGCTAGTGTTGAAGTCACAGTCCTTTGTTTTCTGGGCCAATCACGAGTTGCCACCTATCTTCTATTAGAGGAGACAGAAAAGGGTCCTCTAAGGCCTGCTTTGCTACCCTTTCCTTTGTTAATTCACTTATGGCCTAATTGGCCTTTTTATTTATTTTTATGCCAAAATCTTCCGGGCAAGATCCCCTCTGTTGTGTCGCCTCTTTATTTTTCTTCCGATCTATCATAGCTAGGTGGGATCCACCTGCTCGGTTCCATCCCAGTGCTACAACTCTTGGGTCGTTATTAAAATCTCCAAGGGGATCCCTCTAGGGTACTATCACTAGGATGGCATCATCTTGATCCTCCTCTCCTCGCACTTAACGTTGTTTCCATTTAACATTTTGTCAGGGTAAGTTTGTCGAGTGGGTTCTGCCTGTGACCAATAGAAATGTTTTCCAGTATTAGTGTGTCAGCTACGTCTTCCCAAATATTCATGTAAAGGCTCTTCCAGCCTTGCCGTTGAATTTGGCACTTAAGGCAACTTTGGATACGCGCCAAAGGCTCACCCAAATGCCTTTTAGTTTTGTAATATTTGAATTCTGGTAACCATATTTTACTGGCTCTATATCACAATCTAGGAAGCCATTTTAAAACTTCTACATACCACTGGAAAGCTCTTCCATAACACTTTTTGGATGAATGAGTCTAATGTGGTCTTTGAACTCATCTTCTACAAGAAAAATGGCTTCACACTCTGTTATTCTTTGCACTAGTCCTCATGTTCTCTTCAAATTCCGCCTTGAATATGTCTCGACCTTGCTTTGCTCTTTTAATCCTAGTTTGTTTTCCTAGAGTTTTCAATCCCTCCCTACATACAGGAACAAATTTCCATTGCTATATGAAAGAATAAAAGGGAGGATGAGGAAGGTCCAACATCGGTCCAACTAGGGACAGTGCCTTGCAGACAAGGTGTCGAGAACCTTCAGACTAGTAGCCTTCACCATTGGGCATGAAGTCAAAAATATATTGAATCTGTAAAACATAAAATGTCCCTGGAACTGTTAGAATATTATATATTACAGAGCAATGGAACACATAAAATATTGTAGAAATATAAACACAGAAAATGCACAAAACAAGAGAGACACAGATATACGTGGTTCACCCAGTTTGGGCTACATCCACCCTGAATAGCCAATCCTTCCTTTCTATTATCCAGCAAAATGAAGAGACACAACCTACAACAAATCCGTTGTAATATCCTTTGTTTTCTCTCACAGTCTCACCTCTCTGTTTCTCGCTCACAGAATACACATCTATTCCACAGCCTCAAATACAATGCCCTCATACAAAGAGAGGGGTTGCCTTCTAGGGCAAAAAAACCCCTAAACTAAACATAAGTTCTATCGTCAGATCATCCGCCTAATGAACGGCCCAGATTGACTAGAAATTACTATACTTTTACAAGGAAATTTTACAGTTATTTTTAGCTTCGAGGGCGCTACCCCCGAAACCCCTCGCTGGGGGGGGCTCCCAAAGGTTGCAGCCGCCCCCCGGACCCCCCCTGCAGCAAATATTTTACGGGCGACGTTTCCGCCGCCATTTCGAACTGGGGTCCAATGTGGCAATACCTTTGAATATAGAAGATAATCAAGCTCCACACCCAATAATCTCCCACTTGGAGACTGATTGTAGCAACTCCACCGCTGCTCCATTTGCTAGACAATGACTCCTCTTTGGACCTGGCTGTTTCTCATCTTCATCGTCATCCTTGAAGACCAATTGAAACTGAGATGTTCTCAGTTTCTCCCTAGTTACAACTTTTGTTAGCATATCTGCAAGATTATGGCTAGTGTGTATCTTTTCCAGCTTCAACTCTCCATCTTGCAACACTGATAGTATGAAATGGTACTTGAGCTGTATGTGTTTAGTCCTGGAATGAAATTATGAGTTCTTTGCAAGATGAATGACACTTTGGCTATCACTGTATAACGTGCCCATATCATGCTCCTTACCCAATTCACCCATAAACCTTTGTAACCAAATCATTTCTTTACTAGCCTCTGTAGCAACAACATACTCTGCTTCTGTTGTTGAAAGTGCAAAAACACTTTGGATATTTGAAACCCAACTGACAGTAGGTCCACCAACAGTAAATACATATCCTGTAGTGCTCCTCCTGTTATCTCTGTCACCTGCCATATCTGCATCAACATATCTCTGTAGGGAAATGTTTGAACCACCAAAGCATAATGCCTGATTTGTGGTACCTTTCAAATATCTGAGAATTCATTTCACTGCCATCCAATGTTCCTTTCCTGGATTGTTCATGTACCTGCTTACAACTCCCACTGCTTGTGCAATATCAGGCCTTGTGCAGACCATTGCATACATTAAGCTTCTAACTGCTGATGCATATGGAACTTTAGACGTATAATCCATGTCTTCTTGGGTCTTTGGGCACATTTCCTTACTAAGTCTGCAATGGCTAGCAAAAGGTGTACTAACTGGTTTTGCATTGTGCATGTTAAATCTTTTCAACACCTTTTGTATGTACTCATTTTGAGACAATGTTAATTTGCGATTTTTCCTGTCTCTAGTTATTCTCATACCAAGGATTTGTTTTGCAGCTCCCAAATCCTTCATTGCAAATGAATTTGCCAATTTTCTTTTCAGCACATTTATTTCATGCATGTTAGATCCTACAACAAGCATGTCATCTACATACAATAAAAATATAATATAGCTTCCATCATTTTGCTTTTTCAGATAAACACAATGATCAGAGTGACGTCTATTATAACCTTGTTCAGGAATAAACTTGTCAAACTTTAGATACCATTGCCTTGGAGCCTGTTTTAAGCCATACAAGCTCTTTTTCAACCTGCACACTAGTTTCTCCTTCCCTTTCACTTCATATCCTTGTGGTTGTTGCATATATACCTCTTCCTCCAAATCCCCATGGAGAAAGGTTGTCTTTACATCTAACTGCTCAAGATGCAAATATTCAACCGCCACTAGACTTAAAATAGTTCTCATTGAAGTCATTTTAACAACATGAGAAAATATTTCATTAAAATCAATACCTTTCTTCTGTGCAAACCCCTTCACCACGAGTCTAGCTTTGTACCTCTATTTTCCTCCATCTTCTTCCTTCAGCCTGTAAACCCATTTATTCTGCAATGTAGTTTTACCTACAGGCAACCTGAATAAGTCCCAAGTCTGGTTATGCATTAAGGAGTCCATCTCTTCTTCCATAACTACCTCCCACTTCTTCCTGCTTTCAACCTGCATTGCTTCTTCATAACATTCAGGTTCACCGGAATCAGTCAACAATAAATAATATAATGATGGAGAGTATCGTTCAGGGGGTCTACTTATCCTGGTAGATCTTCTAACACCACTTTCAGGTGTTTGGGGTGCCTGTTGCTGTTGTGGTGGTTTCTGCTGTTGTGGTTTTTGATTATTGTTATTTTTAGGCACCTTTACTTTTTCAGTGATTTCATCAAGAACTGTGTATTCCTTGTTTTCTTTTTCCTGTTTCTTTTCCTGCAACTGATTCTTATACAAGACCTTTTCATTGAATATTACATCTCTGCTCCTAATTATTTTGTGATTTTCATAATCATATAAGCGATAACCAAAATCATTAACACCATATCCAATAAAGGTACATTTCTTTGACTTTGCCTCAAGCTTTGTTCTATTTTCTTTATCAATATGGACAAAGGCCTCACAACCAAAAGGCTTTAAGAAAGAGTAGTTTACCTTTCTACCTATCCATGCTTCCTCCGGAACACCACCATCCAAGGAACTTGAAGGCCCTCTGTTTATTAGATAAACAACAATATCTACAGCATCTGCCCAAAACTGTAAAGGAAATCCTGCATGCAATCTCATACACCTTGCACGCTCCACGATTGTTCTGTTCATCCTTTCTGACACACCATTTTCTTGTGGTGTTCTTGGAACTGTCTTCTCTCTATGAATTCCATGCTCTAAACAGTACCTATCAAACTCTTTGCTGCAATATTCACCTCCATTATCTAATCTAAGACATTTCAATTTCTTTCATGTCTCAATCTCAACCAAAGCTTTCCATTTCTTGAAAGTATCAAATACATCATATTTATTCTTAATACAATAAATCCAAGTTTTTCTAGTTGCATCATCAATAAAAGTAACATAATAACGAGAACCACCAAGAGATGATACCTGAGCAGGTCCCCATACATCTGTATGCACAAGCTCTAATTTTTCATTCTTCTTTTCTTTCCCAACTCTAAGAAATCTGACTCTCTTCTGTTTTCCATAAATGCAATTCTCACAGAAGTCCAAATCAACATTCTTCAAACCCGGCAACAAATTCCTTGAGTGAAGAATCTTCATCCCTTTTTCACTCATGTGTCCGAGCCTATGATGCCATAATGCTGCATCTTCTCCTTTGGAAGTTAAAGCATTAACAGAGTTAGAAATACAATTGCATAAATACAATGTACCAACCTTTTCACCTTTTGCTATTACCAGGGCTCCTTTGGTCACCTTCCAAGCTTTATCTGTGAAAGTTGTCACACAACCTTCACTTCCAAACTGCCCTGTTGAAATCAGATTTTTCTTTAGATCTGGAACATGCCTTACCTCCTTTAGTAGCCATTGGTTTCCATTCTGTTGTTTTACAAGAACCTTACCCATTCCAACAATTTTATAGGGTTTATCATCACCCAAACGAACTTGTCGAAAATCTCCTTGAACATAGTCATGAAAGTATTTCTTATTATGTGTGGCATGGAATGAGGCCCCTGAATCTACCACCCACGAATCAGTAATATTTTCGAAAGAAATAATCAAAGCATCTTGTAACACCTCACCTATCACATTTTCTTCATGATTGTTTTCTTGCTGTGAATCTCCTTCTTTTCCCTTCCAAGATCTACACTCTTTCTTTAGGTGTCCTTTCTTTCCACATTTCCAGCACACTATCCCCGATCTGGACTTGGATCTACCTTTCCTTGATTTACTGCGATATCCTGAACCCTTTCCTCTTTCCGTTTTTCTTCCCCTAGACTCTACACTCAAAGCATTTCCCAATGTCTCACCGGAGCTTTTCCATCGCATTTCCTCACTAAGGATAGCACCGACAACAGCATCAAACTTTAAAGTACTAGATCTAGACACAGAGTTACTAATGGCCATTACTAAACCATTCCAACTTTCTGGCAATGAGCACAAGAATAACAGAGCTCTAACTTCATCATCAAAGTTTACCCCTACAGAACATTGATGAGCCCCAATTTTTGGTACAATTTGGGCTCATTTGGCCTACTTACCTTGCTCAACCATTCATCTTTTATCACTTATGCATTCATTTCTTAGTATATTCGTGTTGTTTGTAGGAAGAAGGGCAGGCATTATATCTATGTGGCTAATACATGATGATTTCAGGTTTTTGGCATTAAAGAGAACAAAAGACCACGCAAATGGAGACAAGGAGACAGCAAAGGTGACATTACGGGTTCATAGGGAGGTTGTCCACAGTCTTGATGACCTTCCTCGTAATTTTCACCTTAACTCCGAGCTCCAACAGCTCTCCCCACCGAGCTTAAAGGCAGCCAACATGTTCTACAGGATCAGCAGTTTACAGCAGTTTGACTTTCAGTTGGACAGCCAAGCTCCACGAATGGAGGAAGCCAGCTTGATCTTCATTGTGTATAAATATGAAGGCCGTAGCCTTTGATAGGAGCTTTTTGAACTTTTGAACTGATATTGTAATTTCTGAGCACAGCTCGGTGTTTGTTTTTGTAAGCCAGTTTTGGCATGACATTAGACTCTTGATTATGAATAAAGGCAAGCAGATTTGGATCTAGTTCTGAGCTTTTAAGGGAGCTATAGCTCTCAGGTTAGGGCCCAACCTGAGAGCAATAGATCTCCTCTTCTTGTAGTGTTATTTGCCTTTCTTTCCAGCACTTTGTTTCTTTGTTTTGATATGCATTTCAAGAACACAGTCTGCTGATTTGATTTCTTTAATGAGATTGAGTAGGATTAGCTTATGGTTAAATCACTTTCAGTTGCTTAGATTAGAATAGGAGGATTGTAATTCACTGGAGCTCCAAGAAAAGGTTGTGCCTTCACTGCCATCTCTGTTTAGGGATTGGGGTGCAGTCTATACCAACCACCAAAAAAACGCAGTCTTTTTCTACTTTTATGCAAGCTGCAACACAGTCGTTTTAATCATAGAACCATCCATGCACTCTGATCTTGAGCCATACTTCTTCATTACAACTCCATCA